>JBBMJY010000026.1:7276355-7335588 GCA_037833715.1 Toxotes lorentzi | reverse complement strand
GTGTGTGTGTGTGTGTGTGTGTGTGTGTGTGTGTGTGTGTGTGTGTGTGTGTGTGTGTGTGTGTGTGTTTTGTTTTTGTTTATTTTTTGGCTTTGTCTTGAGATGTGCTTTAAAACAAATCTTTAAAGCTCAAAACTTTATATTCTTAACATATGTGGACATATGCACAGACACCAAATTCCAAAATGTAATCTAACAGAGTCCAAGGGTTGACAAAATTTTACACCCGGCTCCAACTTCCATCCTTTTGTATCAATATCAATTTAATACCAATAAAAATGTAATACTTTCATCCCATTCCCAAGTTAGCAGGCATCACAAAAATCCATAAATAAAAATGTATGTATGAAATGGCGTTGATGTGTGTTGTGTGAATTGCATATCTCCAAAAAAGATCATGTAGCACAAGTCTGCCCCAAACTGGTGTCTTGTATACAAATGTTCTTGTATTAGTTTTACTTGTGTGCGGTGGGTTTTATTAAGCCGCTTGGGCAAACAGACCTGGTGCGATGCATCTCTGAGTCAAAGAGAGATAAAGAACAAAGTGGAGACCGGGGGGGCTCGACTTAAAAACTTCATTTCCATGTCAAAGTGTCATAGAGGTAGAATGTCAATCAGTGCTCCGGATCCAAGTCTTTTGTAGGTGCTGCTTTAAAGCTTCCTTTAGCGAGAATATGCTGGGAGCAGCATGTTTTGCCATGGGTTCTTGTATGGTGGATCATTGCTGCCAGTGTCTGCTGTCAGTCAAATCTATCCCCACTGGGGGACCAGTCTACAAAGCTCCAAGACGACAGCAGGTGTAATAGCAAAAACATGTCATATTTATTTCATGCTCTGATGATTTGTTTTTCAACAATTTATATTAGAAGCACACAGCATTACAAACCTCAAAATGCAACTGTCATCCAGTGTCAAATAATTTGTTTGCAGAATATAGAGCCATACAAATTACTTGTGTCACTTAATGACAGCCAGGCTTCAAATTGTAATCTATTGAGGAAAAAAAATCCACCCACTCTCACTCTCTTTGCATACATAGAGTGGCCTATATATTGGTAAGGGACGAGCCGACAGGCAAGAGGAGTCATAGGTAGATTTTGAAAAAAAAAAAAAAAAAAACATCTCTATAGACAGGCTAAAGTGTGACTGCACAGAGGTTAACTGAATGTGTGTGCTACAAACAGAAGCTAATACACAGCCAAACCTGCTAAATAAACTACAAGAATGGAGCAAAAAAAACAAAAAAACTATTTGTCACTGTTTCTGTTTACTGATGTCCAGTGTGGGTGTGATGTGCATGAGGTCAAAAGAAAGTAAATGAGGAGAAAATGAACCATTAAGTGTATATCACAATGAAAAACTAAGGCGCGTGAGTGCAGGAGTGTTACTGACATTTAAATCAGCCACGTGGCTGCATGTATGGCTGTCACTATATTCCTTTCGCAGTGACACACAGGCACATCCAAATACACAACAGCTCCAACGTTGTGATCAATTTCTCTATTCAGAGTCAGGTAAGACTTTTGAATATAGATCATTAATTAATAAATTATTATTACTATTATCATCATTATTTTTGTGTGTGCTGCCATCCTGTTTCATAAGATCAAGCAGAGCAAAGATGAAATATCACAAACTTTAATTTTTATTTTCAACAAGACTTCACTTAGTTATACAACTGTGCAAATTCTTGTTCCCTGCTTTTTGCTGATTGCTCACATTAAATATTAAATATTCCCAACGCATTGACTCTAATGCATCTTTTAATTGTCAAACGTGAACAACTGCATATGTGGCAACTTCCTCCAATCAGTGGAAAAATGTGTTAAGACATGTTTACTACCAAAGAATCTAGAAACAAATTGGTCCAGCTGATTCATGTTTGCAATACAAGCTTCTCTAATCTAAAGATTTCTGATGATCACTACACACACAGCCTCTACTGTAGGGAAGAGCGGCAGCTTTAGTAAATATTTTCATATGCAAATCAGTGCATCATGACATTAGACAACTTCTGGCCTTCATGTTGTTTCTGAAATATGTTTGAATCTTGTGTTCACCGTTAAAATAGCTTTGATTTAAATCATTAAAGATGCTTCATTCCTATTAAATATAATAAGCTCTGTACACGTACATGGAATTTATTGTTCAAAGGTCACAGGTCTTATTTAGTTGAAATTTAAACAGTATGTTTTTAATGCAGTAGCACCACTCACAACTCTTCGCCTGAGTTAACTACCAAGGGAACCAGTATGTGCTGCAGTTGAAACACATTTCAAATAAAAACAATTATCTAAGGTTTATAGTTTATGTTACATCTTTTTAACAAATTGTTGTAAGTGTAACAGCATTGCAACATGGACAGCCCCTTTTAATTTAAATAAATCCTAAATAAAGCCTGTGTGTATGGGTTTGTTTTCATGTACATGAGATACAGTGTGTGATAGTGCTGACACTGTTGACCAGAATGTAATGTCATTGAGAGCAGGTTCCCCTTCATCATCTGTTGATTTTTCAGAATTATTTGACAGGATCATTTTCAGTATTGCTGTCTATCTGTTTATTTTTTGTTTGTTTTTTTTTTTGTTTGTTTGTTTGTTTGTTTGTTTGTTTGTATCCCATTTATTTGTTATTTATTACCTTCTTTTACTTCACTTTATGTTTGATGTTCTCATCCTCATCAACGCCAAATTACTGTCGTATTACCTCATTCATTCACACGCAAGTGGTGCTACCACAGAATGACGTCAGTTATATTAAATGCCTGTTGCCATCAGCAGCAGAAATGAGCTATGTGTTGCTGCACATATTTACGCACAGTGTAACTGTGAGATTTTTTTTTTTCAATTGTCAGTCTAGCTCCAAAAACACACACTTGATCCTTTGCTTTACCTTTATCTCTAAGTTTTGAGATGGGCTGATATTTTCCCAGCAAATATCTGAGAATTTTACAAATGAGCCACGTACAGGAAATTACCAGCTTATTCTGTAGAACTTCAAAGTGTTTTCTCACATGTATTGCCTTAGATGGTGGTTTTGAGCTATTTTTAGACAGTCACTTTTCCACAGCACAGCAAGTCCAACTTTATTGCAAGCGAATCTGTTTACCCTTTAGAATTTAGTTTAAAAAATTATGAAAATATTTAAACCAATAAACTTTAAGGGCCTAGAAGCTATGGGGGCTATGGAGGATTATAGAAGACTTATGGATGTAAGTAAGTATAGTACTGTATGTGCAACTTGTGCTGGTCTAATCATCTGTTGTAACTGAAAATATTATGTTGTGTGTTAAAACTTTGGATATATGATTATTTCATTTTTAGTCACATCAAATAGCAAACAGTATTTTTTTTCCTTGTGTTTCTGTAAATACTTTGACGTTTAAGTGAACACTGAAAAATAAGAAGACATTTTAAACAGCTATTGTTTAGTGGATTATAAACTTGAAAAAAATGTTACAAACAAACAGTACAACAATACAGTGTCATAGACAATTAGTGCCAATGAGTGGATTAAAACCACCTGTTAGCATGGATAGTGTTGTATATTAGTGTGTGAACTAATATACTGTACAAACAGACCATAATGTAATTAGGGACTGTACTACCCATTACACATGGATTCAAACTGGTAGAAAATCAACTAAGATTGCCACCTCACACAGGAGCCTCACACATCATGTCCCTTATACCGTCCGACTTCAAAACACCAAAATACTAAATGTACAAGATTATTCATTAAGAGCGTCAAGTACTAATGAACAATAAAAGACCCTAACAACTGCTCAGTGAAGCAAAAACATTTTTTTCTTGTGAATATGAGCTTACACTTGAATGGTTTTTAACAGTAATTTAACTGAAAAATTAGGTAAATTTCTCAAAAACATTGTAGACTGTAATTATTGGTCAGCAGGCAGTAGGATGCAAACTGTGCTGAGCAGAAGATTAAGGCGTTAAAAGAGACACAGTTTGAGATTGTTGTAAGTTTTAAAAATGAATGTGCTTATTAGGGAATGCCTCTGATGCCTTCATGAAATAAACAAAGACTCAAATTGTTTTGTGCATTTTTTCAAGGCTAAAGACAATTTGACCCAGTGAATGTAAAACCATAATTAATCTAAGGGTACTACACCTGACTCTAGTATTAACCTCATTATACCTGCACTTAGATCTTTAAAATAAAATCAATCCTGCCACTGAAGCTCCTACTTGTTAAAACACACACTGAGGTGGTGATTCCAGGAGTACCCCCAGTCACCTGAATGCAGATTTTCTTACTTCTTGGGGTTCTGGTTCAAAGCAGGTGCACCTGGGCACATTCACGTTCTCACGAAAGCTGCCTCTGCATGCTCTCTGGCGATGCTAGCAGCCGCCTTGAAACAGACTGACAGCTTCTCTATGGTAGCTCTGATGCTGCAGGCAAGTTGACGAATGAGAGGAAAAGCTAGAGAGATTTGATTTGACGCCACAGAGGCACTTCCTATCCCCCTTACTTACTTCAGGGCAAAAATACAAGGCCTTTGAGTCACAAATGCAAGGTTCTGACTTTCCTGTTTGCTCAGACGATATGTGATGTTTGAGGTATTTTTTTCCCAAATATTCTCATTTGCGATGCATTATTCAATAAGAGTGTGATGTCCTGCTGTGCAGTGAGGTTGTATGTTTTTTTTTCTTACTCCCTCTCTTGTATCTATATTCTTCTTTATCTTATTCTTCTTCTTGTTATTACTTTTAGATTTGAAGTTTGGTGTTTGTGTATCATGCAATCAAAGGGAACCAGTGATTAAAATAAATCAGGAACAACAGAATAAAGCCAGAACAGAGCACAAGCTTTCAAAAGTTGCTAAAAAAGTGAAGAATACAATTTCTCATAGCATACAGGCTTAATCAGATTTGCAAACGACAAAATGAATACATTACTAATTAATTACATGTAATTGTAACTTCCAGTGCAAGATAAATGAATTTAAAGACCAAATGAAATGTTCATTTTCCTTTTGTTCTAAGGTTTTGAGACAAAGTTTGGTTACTGCAAGAAACCAAAGTTAAACAACCATTACAATTTTTGATAATCTATACTTAGGGCTTAGTCAGGCCATTTAATGAAAAGGAGCTGCCCACTCAGAAAGTAAGAAATAGCAGTAATAGCAGCAGTACTGTAGTCATAGTAGTAATAGTTCTTCCGCTGGAAAGTCCAATAAAATATTTATCCCCTTGCACACGACAAAATCAAAGAGATTCAGTGGAATGGAACAAATGGAACAGATCAGCCCAAAATGACGATGATATGGGTGATCTGGCTTTCACTGCAAGAGGCTTTTAGTATTTAATAGACCAAGTGATCGAACAATTTGTGTGGCGCCTGTGTATTTGTGAGTGAAGGAGTGAGTACATGCGTAATATTGATTGACTCTGGTTTGCACTGGATCGCAGAAAGTCAAGGGGGAGAGGGGGAGGATGTAGTGCAGGGGTATGAATGTATGTGGGATGAGGAGGGAAGCATCTCCAGTGGAATGTCCTTTGCCAGCTAAAGCCTTTGTCCTCTTTGCTTTGTTCAGGTACAGTAGCCTTGTACAGCCATTCTCAGACAAAAGTGATGGCAGAGCAGAAGAAAACTACAAAGAAATGCTTCCAATTATAAGTTAAGAGGCACCTACATGAAGACTAAATTACATGGCAAGGAAAAAAACAAACACAGATTAAGATCTGAAACTGTGTAAAGGGTGAATGTTTGAAACTACAACAAAGGAGAGGGAAGAAAGGAAAGGTGTGACTGCAACTATGGAAATCCACCCCACACTGCCGGGGGAGTGTGTGCCTGTTTGTGTTGACTGGGATGTTTGAGAGATGGTCCTGGAGGAGCAAACACACCCAACCAACCGAGTCAAGGCTCATACTGCTCTCCTCTCACTATTCACTCTACTTTGACTTGACTTTCAAAGGCCAAGGATTCTCTCCCTCAAAGGAGATGCACAGAGAAACAACAACAACGCTGCAGCTGTCTATGTCAGAAAAGCAACATCTTGAAATAAAAATTTGTGTTTCTGTTAACGTGAGCAGATTTCGGTTTTTCTCAGTTTCTTTTTCAAGAACAACTTTTTTGTATGAAAAGCTCACACAGAACTGTTACCCAGTAATATTAGAAACTCACACATACATCACACCCTTGTTGATTTTCGGACTCTCTGCAGGCACTAAGGAGGTGAATGCCACAGGAAAATCATTCACAGTGAGGAGTAGCCTCCAGTTCCAGGTGGACAGACGGGACGATGGCGTCGCCTACACCTGCAGCGTGGAGCATGTGGCACTGTCCAACCCCTACATGACAACTGAGGTCCTGGAGGTCCACTGTGAGTGCAGTCATACACACCCCACAAAGCTGGATTAGGTATAAGATTAGTATTGAGAAGAAATACAAGGATTGAGATTACATTTATGTCCGCAGGTTTAGCTTTGCATTTGCTCAGGATTAGTGTAGGATTAGTTTGCAGGTAAGGGATTAGTACCAAAGCAGAACAGGGATATGGGCCACGAGCTAAGAGTTGCCCAATGGGTAAAGAGCTAACTACTGTTGTACTTTGTCAGTGTTTGAGTTAAAACCTCAAACACACAGTACAGCCATAGCAATGGATTTTTTTTTGTGTCTTCTTTGCAGATGCTCCCCATCTGGAGATCACACATTCACTGATTATTCCACAAGAAGGGCAATACTTCAAATTGGAGTGTGTTTCCATAGGCAACCCAATGTAAGTTGGCATTTAATTACAACTTCAATTTGGTGGTAGTTGCTGGCATGAAAATAGGCAGGGATTTGACTTGAAATGTGATTCTTCTTCATTACAGAATGTTACTTTTCAGGAATATTTTTTAACACTGAAGAAATCATAAGCAGCAAGTTAGAACGAAAATGCTGTCTGCATTATTGCCTGTGTTTGCTTTCTTAGACCTGAACCGGTGCTGTGGTCTAAAGATGGAGGAGAGCTGCCAGACATTGAACGTATGATTGTGGAGGGCAGGGAGCTAACCATCACCACACTAAACAAAACAGACAACGGCACATACCGCTGTGAGGCCAGCAACCACCTGGGGACCAGCAGTGCTGAATATATATTGTTTGTATATGGTGGGTACTTCAGTAGGGGCTAGTCTTGTTATGAATGATCAGTTTTGTTGTGGCTTTACATTGAAAGCTTTGCAGCATACTGTGTGCTAACTCAAACATGGCTGGCGTTCAGGGATAAAATACAAACCCCGCAGGGGGTTTGTCAGTGCCAGCTCAATCTAAAGAGGCTATACATACAGCTGGTACATGTTCTGACAAATCAAAAGGCATGAGAGTAAAGCAATAATAATTGCCTTAAATATGGAACGCTTCAGTAGAAGAAGGCCAGAAATTTCAGCATGTCCAAGAATTCCAGTATATTTGACCAATAATCTTTCAATCATGACCATTGGAGACATGGTTAAGGTATATTTTTAATGCCAACTTTGTATGCCAAGTAAACTGTGGATGGATAACTGCTGAATTCAATCCTTTAATAATCATTAGTGATTCTTTTATCAATATCAGCTGCTGGACTCTAATCACTCACAACCCTGTGAAGGATAAACGTGTAGAGATGATGAATGGATATTTAAGGACAAATAAATCAGCAAACAGGTTTTAAATCTGATTTATCAAATCATTAACAATTTCCCTGAATCATATTTATCGTTATTTTGGCTATAAAGATGTGAACCAGTTTGGTTTGAGTGAAATTGGTTTTAATAGATGGCAGACACTTAAAAGATCGTGCCTGTGTGTTTGCACAGTTTAGTTCAACTGCAAATCATGTCTTCTTAACATTTTGGCTGACAACTTTTGAAAGCATGTTTAGATTTTTGTGTGTATATTTCTTACCATTTGAGACAGCCATTGGTTTCCATTCATTTTTGAAAATATAAAAATCATTCATCAATTCAGTCTTAAAATTTTGTTGGCAATGTATTATGGTTATGTGATCATGCAGTTTAAGTGCAGATTGATTTGATAACTTTCCACTGCATTGCCATTGACAATAAATAGTGCAGTCCTGATGTTCACTGTGATGGACAGCTGAAGCTAAAATAGTTAGCTAAGCCTGAGCAACAACTGCATTTTGTTTGGAGAAATGGATAGCCGTGTTGTGTAGCACGGTATGTATGATTTATAGTAATTGGGATAAAACATGAGTATATATGACAGCTTTGTATTTGCTGCTCCTGAGTAGTAATGCAAAATAGGATAAAACAGAGAAATGGTGACTTCCAATAACTGACCACAGAATTTATCAGACACAAATGTTGTAAGTATAGTAAGTTCAAGTTTATGATATCAAGTGTCATTAAATATGTTTAACATGCAGACCATTTCTTCTAGATTCCACTTTCAAATCTTGCCTTTCGCCTGGCACTGTGCGGGATAACCCAGTTTACTTCACTGTGCTGTACATATCACTACACAGGTTTAGCTTTTGGACTCTTCCTGTGAGGAAACAGAAAAAAAGTGTTAAGGATGCAGAATTTAGCTTCCAAGTACTGCCTGGAGGAGAGATAAGTTAATCCCGAGACAGTGGAGGGGATGAGAGAATAAAGACAGCATGGTGCAGGAAACGGATCATTAAGGCCTCTGCAGCACATGTTTAAAATGTTTGTCAAATACAGCCAAGTAAAAATACAAAAACAAGGGCAGAATACATAAATTCAATATGGATTTATTTGTTTCCATTTTCGCCAATTAAACAGTCTCACATGAGAGTGTTGTTTATTTGGGAGCGACTTATCACAGCTCCAGAGCTGGACTTATTCAAGCTCACAAGCAGTAACTGAATGCACAGCAGCTTCTTTGTTCGATTTTTAAGGCAGAGGCTTTTGGGGAGAGAAAGCCCTTCATTGGGAAAAAAAAGGAGGAAAAGGAGGATGACACGTCCTTTCAGCTTTTGTTATCTTAGGCTCTTCTCTCAGCGTGCTCAATGAACAGGGTAAAGGCAGCGATGTCAAGCTAGTCCATATCATCCTGTCATATCTGGGTGCCATGTGCTGATCCATAGTCTCATTCCTCACATTTCACAACCAATAAGATTTTTGCATTATTTTAAATTATAGGTCAGTCAAACTTGTTGAACCTGGATTGTTAGAATTACACTATATGTTCCAAGGAGCTGTTTCTCACTCCTTGTGAGATTAACCAGGGAAACAGCAAAACTGATAACCCTCTCACATTAAATACAAAGGTCCTGGTTACTAGCGGAGGATGAGGAATTGAGTGGAGCAGGTAAAAGATGTGTGAGACGGTCTCATTTCCGCTGATGACAGTCATTCTTCAGCACCATCGTGCCTGGCTGAATACTTACCGGGTCTCTTTGGATCATCTCAGCCTCTAAGCCTAATTTGCTAATGACAGAAGAGCTGAGAAGCAATGAATGCCATATGCTCCGCCACAATTTGTCATCGTCTCTGATTATGCTCCTTGATACACTGTATTAAATAAAGGGAGGAAACGCCATATATGATAATTACTCTGTCTGAGGCGCTAGAGAGATGGTAACAGATAGTAGTTTGGTTAAATACAACTGAGAGATCTATTTGTAAAGCTGCTGCCCCACGTCTTACACATTACCTTCACATTTCATTCTTTTATTGTATATTTTCACCTCAACAAGCATGATATGTGATTAGTTTTACATTCTCTGTGTGCAGCCTGTTTACCACCAGTCATCAGTTGCTTGAAAATGTAACAGGTGTAAAAAATATGGGTCCTTCATGTACGTATCCTTTCCCCAAAGATATTTCTGAATGAATTTACTCATTCAGAGCTTGAGTCACTTGCGCAACTCTTGCATTTTATCATCTGCGCATTATATATTTTTTTATTATTTTGCTTGTATTTACTGAGGTGAAAGACCAGAGTTAGCCCACTGCACCAGCCACGCACAGTAATTGATTTGTTCTGTTTGACTTTTCCTGTAAGTTCTCTCATGTTGAGACTGTTCCCCACGGATAGATTTGTTTTTGCTCCCCGTTGCTCCTGTTTTCATTTAGCAGACGTCATCACCTTAGCGCCTCCATCTCCAGCTCCCCTACCTTCCTCTCTAGCCTCCATTCTTCCAGTCTGCTAATGCCTACATTCCCAAATCAGGCATAGGCAGTCACAGCTGCGTTCACAGGTACGCTTGCTCCCCCACCCTCCCAACCCCTCCACCCCCATGCCCTCGCCTCAACGCTCCATGCACTCACAAACATGACTCTGAACACACAGTTGATGATTGATGAGCTAACATCCAGGCTTTGAGATAGAAAATAGCATTGCTTTTTTGGATGAATTCAATACTTTGTCTTTTTTTCTCTTTCCTTTCTGCTTTATTTTTTTCATGCACTGCATTGTTACCTCACCAGCATTTTATCACTGTTTTGTTTCAGTGTTTTTATTGGTAGCTGACAATACGCAGACATTGTAGACTACCACATCAGGTTATTACAGTTTGTAAACCACTGCACAAAATATCATCTTTGCAGAAGCAGAAAATAGGATGCATGACACTGTTTGTACTTTTGTTCTTAGGCAGAATGGTTTCTACCATTACAACCACATACTGTACAACAACACATGCAATTGCGGGCGAACAAAGTCGACAAAAATCACATGCTCCATGTGTTTGCTTCAGTTCTTCTCTCCTAATGGAATTGGAGTAGTGTTTGTGTATGACGTTGCCATATTGAGCCACAGCAGCACTCTGCAGGTAAAATATGTTCTGTGCAACAGTCAAGTTAAATCCAGATTGTAGAATTCAGGGGGAACTATTGGCAGAACTATTGGCACTCAAGGATGCCACTAAATCCTATACACTGATCCTTTAACGGGAAGACACCTCTAGCAGAACCAGGCTCTGGATGGGCAGGAAGAGAGAGAGAGAAAAGCACAATACAAGTTCCACATAGTGACGAATTGTAGTGTTAATAATCACAATAGTAATAATTATGGTAGTAGTAATAATAATTGTAGCAGTGGATATTGAGCAGGATCATAATGGCAGCAGGTGGTTTGCAGTTACAGATCCAGACTCTACAGATCCAGAGGCAGAAATACCTGCAGAAAACAACAGGAGGAGAGAGGAGAGAGAGATGAGAAAGCACAAAACTATGGGAGAGAGAAGATGTTGCGTTAGTAGCAAGCATTAATGGGATATGATGGTGTACAGATTAAGAGGGAGAGGAGCTCTGTGCATCCTGGGAAGTCCCCCAGCAGTCTAGACCTTTAGCAGAAGAGTAAGTAGGGCATGGTTCAAGGCAAGCCTGAGTCAGCACTAACTATGAGCTTCATCATAAAGGAAACTTTTTAGCCTTCTCTTAAATGTGGAGAGGGTGTCTGGTTCCACAGTAGAAGAGCCTGATTGCTAAAGGCTCCCATTCTACTTTTGGAGATGCGAGGAACCACAAGTAAGTAAGGTAATAGGGTACAATGAGCTCTTTAAGACATGACAGTGCCTGAACATTAAGGGCTTTGTAGATGAGCAGGAAGATTTTAAATTCTATTCTGGATTTTACAGGGAGCCAGTGCAGAGAAGGCAGAAATATGATCTCTTTTCCTAGCTCTTGTCAGTAAAGTCAAAATAGCTTTGGTGTCATGTAAGAAAACACAAAGGTTACCTAGACTTAGGATGTTCTTCATTTTGATAATTGACCCATGAAAAGTTTACTTGTAAACAAACTCAAGTTGTGTTTATATTCAGTTTTTCTCACCAGTATGCATGATGTGTACCCTTGAGGACTAGTAGACATGTTAAGTGCATTTCCTTCCTCATAAATATTTGCAAAGCCAAATTTTTGGAAATTTTTACATTATGCATTGTTTACATTACTATGTTTACTAGCTTACAGTCTTACTGCCTTTGAGAGCACAAATGTTGATCAGCAGAATAGCTTGAAACTGGCAGCAGGACCATGTTGGGACTCCAGTCATAAACACACTGCTCCATAGTAAAAGACTCCACAGGCTACCTTTAATAAACCGTAAGGATTTGACCTCATGTAATAATGCAGGAAAAGGAGTTGCAATAAAAGCTGTGACTTTAGAAACTAAACTTTACCATTTGGCAGTATTTTTAGAATGTCACCTATCCTTCATCACAGACTGCCCAATATATGTTGTTGAATACTCAGGTGTAGGTGAATGTCATGTTACCTGATTTTCTCATTTACCTCTGGTGCTGTAGGCATTCAGATTTTATTTTCCCAGGTTTTTAGATATTTGTCTCCTAAGATCTATGTTCCCACCCTTAAACAATGGTAGTGAAGGAAATATCTTAGATATCTTTCAACCTGGGCAAATACCAAAACTATCTGCATGGTTACATATCATTAGAGGTTAGAGAGAAAATTTGTCATTTTTGGTGAACTGGCCCATTAAGGATGTACCTCATCTTGTCCTTGTCAATGTATCTTGTGCTCCTCTACCAGTCACCATTTCCCCTAACTCCAGTTAAGCATGTGTGACTGCAGGCTTTGCTTTCCGTCACTTCTGCACGCTGTCAAAGTAAAAACTCAGAAAAAGAGACCATGCTAATGTCACATGTTTCCTTTGAACCTTGTGGTCACCTTTTTTATCACGGTGTTGTTCCCCTCGTCTTCCCTTACTGCTGTCACTGTCTGCAACCATGGCAACAGCCAAAGACTTTCCAGGGCCTACAACAGGTAAATATACAGTGTGTGATGCTGGATCTGGATCTGGATTTGGGTCAGGACACATCACGGCCTCCACCCAGCATGAGCCAAACCATCACCATGCATGGATGCTCGCTCTGCTGACCCCAGCTGCTTTCTCTCTAGCTGTGTCACAGCCTGCATAAGTTATAACACAATGTGTTTTTGGTTTGGTTTGTCTTAGAATCATCTGTTTCATTGTGCAGTCTGAGTGGTGCGGGGCTGGAGATTCTGTGCCATTGTGTTAATATCTGATTTCAGATCATGCGAGTGCAGCACAAATGGAAGGGAATGACCAAAATTCTTAGTGGGAACTCTGTCTTTCACATTTCTGATCACATAGGTCTTGAAAACTATTTATGTTACCACATATTTCTTGGTACATTTATTATAGTCTGTGAGCATAGCATGTGGTTGGAGCAATTTAGTTCCATATGGTATTAATTTGTGAGATATATAGTTTATCAGGTTTAAAAAATTTGAGGTTGTGTCTGTGTGAGAGGATGAAAACAGGACAGAGGTTGTCTTAATGCAGTGGCGGTTCTACATTGAATTACTTAGTGTTACTTAGTGAATTATCTTAGTGTTTTACAAAGTTTTTTCACAAAACGTTTTAACAACAAACATTTTGAATGTTGCCTCTATGTAGCTTGTTTGTTCTGTTTGACATGAATAGTCAGTGTGTTTACGTGTGAATTAAAGGTAAGACATTTCTGTTGGACAAGTACAAATACGTAATGGTCGCTCTTAAGGTGGAAGCATAAGTTGCAAGTTGCATTTAGATGACAAGTTCATCTGCAGTGCATCAAGAGCTGTTCAGCTTGTCTCATTCCTGTGAGCTGTGAGCATCAGCCAAGAGTGATATGAAAACTGCTTCTGCCCCTTGTTGACAGTGGAACACCTATACAGATCATTATATCCATCAACATGCAACCAAAATAATTAAAATGTTGTTCTAGTTTACAGTTATTGCTTCAAAGTCTGAAATGCCTGCCTGTGAATCCCTGATAAAACAGTTGTGGTGATTTTATTCTGCATGGAGTTAAACTGCATGTTTCACAATTTCACCCTTTTTTTTTTTTTCCGTCCCTCACTTTGGATTGCTGAAAATGAGGGTTGCATCCTGTTAACAGACGAGTATAACGAGGTTTGCAGGAACATCCCCGTCGTCATTTCCCAGGGTCACTTTGCAAAACTGAGCACAAGCCATAGCCATTCATCAGCTTGAGATAATGAGAGCACAGTAAAGACACAGCCACTTAGAGTTTATTACACGACAGACACAAAGGCACGCTCCTGACTGGGAAACCTTCAGCTCGCTCTGTGCCCGGAGGATGCCTCATGTTAAATAACACTTATTTTAAAAAACCTGATCCTCAGCAGCAGCAAGCAAGGGGAAAACACAAAAGATGGTGTGTGTAGAGGCATTGGCAAAAAAGCGAAAACATCACTTAGAGCTAGATTTCAGTTTTTTGCAGCACGTTTTTGTTGCCAACACGACATTTTTGAATTGTGTAGAGAATTGTGATATTTCCTATGATTACTTCTTTTACACTTCAATTCAGGCACTTCAAAGCAGTGATGTCAGGTTGCTCTAAATATGGCAGATGCTCATTTGGGGATGTTGTGCTTTGTTCGCAAATGTAAAAGCTACATCTGTTTTTTTTTTTTTTCAGGATAATTGCAGGACCAAAATATTTTCATTGCTGTTTAATAAATGTCTACAGCTGCATGAGACAGCAGCTGAACATCTTACAGGTGTTAATATTATCTCTCCACTTTTCCCTCCATCTGTCTCTGTCTTATTTCAGATCCGAATGCTTTAGGACAGCATGGGCCTGACCACGCTTTAATCGGTGGTGTTGTTGCAGTCGTGGTCTTCATCACTTTGTGTTTGATAATAGTTCTTGGACGATATCTGGCCAGACATAAAGGTAAAATAGGCCACTTGCGCTCCCTTGAATAACAATGTTCTTGCGTGGAGTAAATGTATGTGTCTGGTGGATAACTTGCTGTGGCTCTGCATGTCTCTGTCTTCTTCAGGGACATATCTAACACATGAGGCCAAAGGAGCAGAGGATGCTCCCGACGCAGACACGGCCATCATCAACGCTGAGGGAAACCACGTGCATGCAGAGGAGAAGAAAGAGTACTTCATTTAGACTTCTGTTACTCTGTTCCTTCGTTTCATGACAACTTTTGACAGCAGACATGCAATTTCAAGCTGCCTCAGCGTCACTGTCGGTTTTACTTTACTTATTATTTATTATTTACTTATTATTCTGTTGTCTTCTCCAGAAAGCTCATGCTTGGATATGCTTGTTTTCAAAGCATTCGCTGACAATATAGCCTTCTCCTATTACAATCAATGTACCCCATGTACAATTGGATTATTATCATTTCAGTTTTACGGTGCCTAAATGCTGTATATTTTTCTGTGTTTCTTTTATCACTTGCATTATCTCCATTCTCTCTTACTTCAGCCTGTTGTACAACCTTTTGCAGATTTTTTAAAATTCAGAGAAACGTGCTTCGACTTCAACTTAGAGTCAAGTCTTAGCTTTTCAAACTGTTTGCTGATGTTTAATACATCAATTTATCAAACATTAACATCTGAAGGATCTTTTTAGGGATTGGATGGTCTTGGATGTTGCCTGGAGTTTACCCCACCACAGCCATTCTGCACATGTTTAAAAAATCATAAAGCAGGCCAGACACTTTGACAAAACAAAATGTAGAAGCACAATCTCTGTGATTGTCTCTAGATGAAATCAACTCCCTTTTAGCACTGTCTGTATACCCCTGCATTGATTTATTTTCAGTTGTTACTCATGCTGTTGATTTGTACCAACAGAGAACAAGTCAGAAAATTAAAGCACAAAGTCTGAGGACTAACACAGAGGGAAAACACATCCACTGTTTCTTGTCTCAGGATTCAATATGAGTCTAGATGGAGAGATGGTGTCAGACACATGATGAGGATTTCAGTAAACTGAAAGATTTCAGTTGTCGTCATGGATGAGGAACTTTAATTTTGGTTGGTGATTTGATGTAAGATCCAAACTGAATGAGTGGAACCTTCTGGGGGTTCGTAATTTATGTTGAATTTTATTGAACAACTATGCTCAATGTGTGGATATTGCTGTAAAATACTTTGCTAACGTGAATATTGGTGAACAATATTGTTGACTCTCGGGATCCCTGACTCATTACAATTTGTATATTAGCATATGCAGTATTTAAAGTATTCCCCAAGTCTTAATTTTTTTTTCATTGATCTAACAAGACATTGTTTTGCCACAAGATATGTAAATATTGTGTAAGTATTCAATTTCAGTAAAAGGAAAACTGGTTATAGCTTTTAGTTTCAGTTCATATTAGTTCCCGTCACTTTGATGAGATTGTTTTCACACTTTTCAAGATTTCTTCAAACAGGGATTCTCATGAATTGCTTAAAATGTAAACCAAAAAAAACACAAAAAAAAAAAAACATGCAAAAAAAAAAATCTGGTCAAAATATATGTATTTATTATTATGATTGACATTTATTATATAATGCTATATTGATTGATATTATTGCTGTTATTACTAAAGTAGTGGTCTAACATTAACTTTTCCATTTTTTAATTCTGAAATTTATCATAAAATACAATACAAGGATCACCGTTATGGCCTTTGAGTTTGCTGCAAACAGTACTAATGACATGTTGAGGCATTGGTGAATCAGACATCCCCTCACTGTATATAGTCACTGTATCAAAGACATTGAACCACATTGCCAATGCTCATACATGTTATTTTGTTAGTTCAGTATGATGCTATAAATAACTCATTTTGTACAAAGTTTTAATCGCTGTAATTAATTTGCTTTTTATGGGGGATGTGTGAGGTTTTGCTTTTTTCTCAGTATTGAATATTCATTTTTCAACTATGCCACTGTAAAAAAAAAAGAAAAGAAAGAAAGAAAGAAAAAAGAGAGACAAAGTGCAGATTAAAATATGAACAACTTGAAAACTGCCATTTTGTTGAGGTTTGTACTTGTACATGAGTAATGCTTTGGGATCTTGAATTACAGCGCTATTACCCACAGTCACAATATCAGTCCACATATCCACAGTAATATGAAAGGGAGCATATGCTGATGGACAGTGCAATGATCAGACCTGCACTTTAATTGTTATTCCATGCAGCTGTTGAGTATTACTCAGCTTTTAGCATTAATAATACATGCAAAGTATCAAAGTTGTAGAAGGATTAAAAAGCCATGAAGCTCCTCAGGAAGATTGCCCGAGGCTCTCAGCTCTGCTCATGATTTGTGCATTAATACAGGGTGACAAAAGGAAGACTCAAGTCTCCCTGAATTCCTCCCCTGTCTCACTAGAGCTGCGTTCGATATGCTTGAAGTGGCCTCATGAAACTACCCACAGATGTCAAAACAGCAGGCTGCTGTTGCCCTTGTTTTAACAAACTAGACAGAGGAAGCAGGCTGGGTGAAGAAAACTGAAGGCAAACCACTTTGTGATTTGACATTATAGTCAAGGATACTGGGATGCAGCTGACTGGTTTAATTGGAAGTGAAATGATAACACTTCAGGTGAAACTTTATTGATCCCTGTGGGGAAATTAGATCACTGAAAAAAAATAGTAATACCATCTGACTAGGAAAAATACAAATGGGATACATTTACTCAAGTCGATAATAAAATAGGCAATAAATGTAGGAAAAAAAGAGTAAAGCGGTGAAATTGAGCAAAACAGTTGTGGAGTTAAAAGATATGTAGATGTTGCCTTTGTATTGGTGTGAAATATGGAAGAAGGATGGATCACTGATTTATAGATTGGTGCAGGTATTACTGGCATTCATTTCTTCTTAATTACTGTAGATAAGGATTACTGCAGGATAAACAAGTGCTATAGATGAGTATTACTATGCATAAAAATGATGCAGTCTATACAAAATCCAATAGAGGTGTGAATAGGAAAATACCATGAATATATGAGGAGCATATGGGAAAAATCAACATGCAGGTATTCCAAGACCACAGTGTGCTTATCTAAATAAGGCCAAATGTATGGACATGAAGTGTAATGGTCTGTAGAGTAGCATTATAAATACTAAGCCTTATCAGACTTACATTTGATTAAAGCAAACGCTGATTATAGTATCTTGCATAGAGTAGTGGTCTGGATATTTCATATACAATAAAAGCTTCCAATTTAGAAAAACAAAAAAAAAACTTCTTTTATGGTCCATTATCGCTGCTTCAGTGACACAGATGAACTTTTGGAAATCTGAGGATGGATATAATAGCCCTGTGCAGATTACCAAGCTCATATTAAATATCGCAACATCTTTAAAGGGAGATCTTGTTCCAGGACACAGGGCCCGAGCCATTATGATCCTCCATTCTTCAGCTCCCATTGACCTTGAGCATAATGTTGCTTCCCAGCAGACTAATGTTGCCATTATCAGCACACTGTCCAGCCAACCACCTGCCTGCATCACACAACGCCTCCCTACCCCTCTCCTCTCAAAGAGACTGTTCCCAATGCTCACTTCATAATCATTACCACCAAAAGCCCAGCCAGTTCAAATAAACATCAGCTCCCACTATCACACTCCTTCACGTTATTAAAAGCTCAGTGCTTCGTTAAGCTATGTAAATTTAGATGGACTGTCTTGAATAATGCCTGGCAGAAAATAATGCTAAGAATCCATCATAATTTTGTAATTGGATATCGAGGGGGGAAACATTCGTGTGTAGTTGTAAATAGAGAGTTGGAGAATGCACTTTCTCTTTACTCTAGAAATGTGAGAACCATACCCTGGGCAATGTAACAATCACAGCATGACCTCTGAGGAGGCCTTCTAAGTCTCACTAAACTGAAGAAACTGATCCCCACTGTACCCTGCAGGCAGGGTCCATATCAGTCCTCCAGCTCATAATAAGCTCTTATCATAGCAGAACAGAAGTTTCAGACAAAATCCTTTAGGGACAAATTGATATCTTTAAAAAAACATTATTACACTTAAACATATTAGGCATACAGCACAATTCTGATTTTGCAGTGTTGAGCTAATAGTCCTTGCAGTTGTTTTTACAGGCCTGTACAGTTACACAAATGGTCAGATTGGGTGTGCTACTTCATGAGTATTCGCCTTTTGTCTAGTCTCAACATAACTCGGATAGAAAAGTAAAGTTTTTTTGTTTTGTTTTGTTTTTTTACAGTAGCTTGGACCACACTGTTGACAACACAGTCTGCCTTTTCTTTTTCATCCCACAGTTCTGCTGTAGATTAGTGACAACTGGTGGAGCCGTAGCTAGACAGTGCATGAAAAGCCCTCCAACCCTGACACAAATAGTGGTCCTTCTTTTGGATTAACAGCACAATGTTTTATGCAGAAATAAGAGTAATTCCACTTGTTTTCACTATCCAAGCATGTAAATTGCCTTGTGTAATACACTGGGCGATTTGCTGAGGAAGTAAAAGGATCAAAGGATTTCAAAGATGGGATGGGATTGCAAAGCAAATGCAGTATGTTTAACAGAAGAGATGAAGAAATGTTTGTCATCTGGATCATGGTTTTAATTACAGATTTAATGGGTTATCAGTGACACTGTGAAGTAACCTAATGATTCTTCCAAACCCTGACTCAGTACTGTATTTAGTGATGACTATCATCACAATATTCCCAACTGGAAAAAAAAGATCCAACTATGTTTTTTTTTTTTTTTTTTTATTGATATTGTGTCATTTTCCATATTTCCTGCCTGACAGGACAAATATTTTGTAAGAGTTTACTTCTAATCATTGCTCTGCACCCAAAGATGAGAAGTAAAGAGCAAACAGCGGAGATGAAATTCACAATTTTCAATATCCTCCTTTTCATTTTCAGAACTTTGTGTTTGGAGTCTGTTATCATTGCCCTTCGAAGCCCGAGGTTGCATTGTTTGTGTAAATGGTTTTGTCTTTGATTGACAGCTCATTCTAATGGAGAATTGGGCTGAAAAATAACGGCATGTTTACAACACTGCTGCTCCCTTGGAAAAGGAGCCGTTGCAGAGAAAAATCTTGTGATGAGGCCAGTTAGCATTGCAGATACATTCCTGGAACATTGTGGATTGGTCAGAATACCACAGCTAGATAAGCTATATGTATTCCTCTTTATATGTTTAAACAGCTAATTTTCATGTAACGCTAAAAAAGGCGGAGCACAGCTGAGTTTTCTGTTGCCCCTTTTGACTCACAGCTACAACATTCACGCCTCATCTGTATCGCTGCTGAATCAGAGGGCTGCAGGATATTATCTTGAGATGTGTTTTGCCTAATCATATTTGATGAGATTAAACAGATCACTCACACTTCCATTTGTGACAGGGCTGAGTGGAAGTCAGAAGGAGTCAAATGATCTGGAACAAAGAACATGAGCTTGTGTATCCCCCTGGATGCATCACCATGCCATTAGTCTAGATGAATGTGTACAGTCAGATACAATTCCCTTGTTTGCTGCATGAGGGCTTCCACTTTGCGAGGCAGCGGCTTCACTGTTTAAATCAGCCTACATGCAGGCCTGTGGATTGATGACTGAAACAGGTCTATCCACTGTATTTTAAACTCATTCATCCACACTGACTCACATTCTCTGTGGTGCATCTTTAAATAGCCTGCCCTGGGATTGTCTGTCTGCTATTTGATTTATTCTATATTGTATTTTTAGATCTAATTAAAACAAACTTTTCTGTATTGTTTGGCTGGATTTTGAATCATGCAGACCCAGGAGAGTACATAAAGGGAAGCCTTGTCTTGGGTAGTCTTTTGGGGGAAAAAAGCTAGTACCTGTGGCATAAGGTATGCAATAAATAGCGTGCCATCTGTTTGGATTTGAGCGCTTGAGTTTCTTCCAGGGAACTCACCAGAGACTTAATTAAAGTTGGAATATTAGTGAGTGGAAGACCGATGTTCCCCCAATAAAATAACAGCTATAGGAAATTTTAGCATTAGTTTGATAATAGAGATTTTCTTTAGAGTGAAACAACAGTGCTGTAGTTTATCGTGTTAAATGTTTATTCTTATCTTATCATAAAATATCATTTTGATGCTTTTTTTCAGTTGTGTTTTTGTAGCTGTTTGGTCTAGAAAAGATCTGTAACCTTTTTAAATGCTAGTTTCCATTTATCCTGTCCCAGAGAGGACTGGCATTTCCAGCTAATGTGCGCATCTAATGGAAACACCAAAAATGATGTATGGTCGCACAGGAAATATCATGTTGAATGTAGAAGAGGCGTGCTAGTGGCTAAATTGATAACAAGACACTCTCAAGAACAGCCTTCTGCTAAATAAACAGCTTAACAAATGCTTGATGTTCTCCTGATTTAGATGAGGGGTTGATTTAGATGATCATTTAGATAAACCTTTTCTCAAAAGCAGCAATGCCTAACTTTTGTTGTATGAACTTAAGTAGGCTGAAGCTGTCGTGTTTCTGAAAACTGTAGTTCAAACATTTGTAACTGCTGTCATGAATCTGTGTGGTTGAAACCATAGCTTTACTACTGTAGTTTGAAGTGTGTTAGTCATTTATCTTGAAAGCCCTCCTGGTTGCATCACTAATGACAGGAATATGATTGTGAGGCTTACGTGAACAACTGGTGAGGAAAGTTAGTCATTTATTCTAAGGACAGGACAACAGTGAACAGGAGTTAGGAAATGAAAAATAAAAACAATTGCAACTGCATATTTAATGGACATAATAAGCATTATAACATTCTTTCTCCCATATATTCTGTTACAGGAATGTCCTCAAATGACACTCTCTCTGATTGCAAACAGAATATTAACGCTTAAACATCATATTGAAAAGGCTCTGACAAACTGCTGTGCCTGCAGGATGCCAGCTGTCTGGATGTGGGTGGACATCAGGTGTTGGCATGAGCCTCATTATCATCAAGGTCCTCTTCTCCCTCCTCTTGATGCTGTCTTTTTTTCACTGTGTATAATAATGGCATTGGATGACATCAGGTTTAATGGCACCCGGTTTAAAATAGCATCAGTAAAACAACATATGCTTTGGCTCAATGCGATGCTGTCTGCTGTCTGCACTGCAGTTTTAGCTGTTGCCTCAGCAATCATATATACATACATACCTCTTACATGCAAACACTTAATTCTCTTGCAATTGTAGCTCACCCTGTGTTTATTGATTTAAGATTTCATGACGATGCCATCAGTCTTATCATTGGGGATTTTGTAAGCTTAATGACGTTTGAACTACATTATGCTGTTGAAGGTAGTAACAACTAGAGGCTGTGTG
Source organism: Toxotes lorentzi (assembly GCA_037833715.1). Lineage (NCBI taxonomy): Eukaryota > Metazoa > Chordata > Actinopteri > Toxotidae > Toxotes > Toxotes lorentzi. Next base: position 7,313,562 of record JBBMJY010000026.1, on the reverse strand, counting down.
AGTTGTGAATGATTCTCAGAGAGCGCAAAGTGGGGTGCTGGAATCAGAAATAGTGGCTTCAAGCGGAGGCCACTGTTGTTGATGGAAAAATGCACCCATGGTTTGTGTGGGAGTGTAGCTGCACAGTCGAGTTTCTCTTTTTCATCTAATAAATTTCTGACAGACTAAATACTGCAAGTTCCATTCATCCCAGCAGCCAGTTTTACATGTTTCATTTCAAACTGTGGTTTAGGATCTCTACTATGAAAAGCATAAGTAAGTACAGTATGCATGATATTCTCTCTTTAAAGTGTTTTAAATTATGGAAATAATCACATACTGTTAAAATATGTGTGTGTTTTCTCTGATCTGATCACACATGTAAGCACTTCCATAAAGCCTGATATAAATCTATATCTGTATTCAAGCTCTTTGCAAAGATAAAAATTCACACTTAAGAATTGGTCATGGCTGTGACATAGCACTTTGCAAGCATGCAATGAAGAACTACTCTTGAGTTTTAGGGTAGTTGCTGCTAAAGAGCACATACAAAAAGAAGGACCAGTGGGATTGCTAATACTTGAATACTTCCAGAGGAGTGTGCCAGTTGTCTTTATGATGCCAGTCAGTGTGATGGTGAGCCTCAGGGATTATTCCAGACAGACAGCTCAGAAAGACAACTGATTAAATAGTAGTGAGTAGAGAGAAAATGTTTAATTCAGCCATATTTAGTATTCATGGGATGGACAGCCATACAAGAGTTCACCTTGAGAGGTCATCAGGAGAGAAGGTCCGGAATCCCAAAGAGCTGCCACACCAAGTTTCAACATAGCACTTGGAAACACCACTGATTTGCAGCAATCACAAAGAACAAAAAATATTGTTCATGTTAGGTACAGAAAAACGTGTAATGAAGCCACTGCAGTGTACATCTTTCTCAGGACTGTGAAGATTTCTAAGCACAAGTCTGACAACTGTTCATCATTACACTCTCACAGCCTTCTGTTAAATGTTTGCAGCTTCGAGTAATTCAAAACAATGCTATTCATATTAGCTTGGCTCTGTGACAGAGTACCAGCTATGGAAAAATGTTGAAATTACCGTGTTGAAATACCTCACCAAGAAGTTCAAAACTAATTCAATTATATGCATCACCAGTTCAATAGACCTACAGAATTGGGTTATTGTCTGAAATTAGGAAAAAAAAAAGAAAAAATATCAGTAAATCATGTGTGAATGAAGTTTAATGTAAAAATTATTTTCACAAAGAGTTGCCAAGAACAAGGGCTTCAAGAACAAGGGAAAACAGATGATTTCTGCAGTCATTTTCCAAGCTATTTACTGCATCAGGTACAGATCCTATTTACTCTGTATCTTCAAAGGTTTTCCTATAGTGGGGAGATAATATGGTGAAGGGCCACGTAGGGCAAACAACAGAAAAGGTACAAAAACAGCACAGAGGAAACTTTTTTTGAAGTCTAACCCATATATGCAGGCTGCATCTATATCTGCCTTTGGTAACAAAAAAGAACTATGCATCATCCACAGATCTAGAGGAAGAAATATTTAAAAAATGTACAGTATTTCTGATTATTATACTGTATAGTCTGGCTCATTAAATCAAGGCCACATGTTTGGGTTTTGGTCAATACCGCATTGCATCAGCACAGGGTGTGAATATATCTGTGGAAAGTCAATGTGGATGATGTGCTTCATAATGAGAAACGGGAGATTCCAGAAACGTTGTCAGTAGGTAAAAATCTCCAACAGCAAGGTTGGTTGGTTCATGAGGCTGATGTGTTGGTTCATGAGTCCTTTCACGATTAAGCTCCTCAAATTAAAGGTGTGGAGTAAAAAACAAATCTGCCTTTACTGAAAGAGCCTATGCAATTGATTTCTTTCAAAAGTTGGCAATTAATACTCCATTAGTCATTGCTATATTAAAGCTATTATGAAATACTGTATGTCATTACATTAAATCATAGCTGATGATATTTAAATTTAGAAAAGGGGAATCTTTTGTGATTCATGTCAGCTCATGACATATCAACCAGCTAATCCCAGCTCTACAGAGACCAGAGGGCCCTTTCACATTTTAATCCAGTAATGCACATATATGCAAATATTAACCAAATTATTTGATTAATTTATTTGAAAATGTGTTGTTTTACAAACCTTTAGGGTTTGAATTTGATAAATCTTTGTTTAATCTTCAGATATAAAAGGGTGTCCTTGAAATGTAACATGTTCTGTTTTCACAGCCCTACTACAAAGATGAATTTGTCCAAAAGTGCCAGATACCTACTATATGGTGGATGTATTGTAGCATAGTTAGAGGTAAAGTTGTATCAATCCTGGCAATTTAGAAGTCGGCAGACTTGATAGCAGGAAGCGATATTAGAACCAGAGAAAAGGGGTTGGGAGAAGTTGCTCATTCTGACCTGGAGTATCAAGTCCTTGGGGACAAGCCGGAGTTGTGGATGCACCTTGGAGTAGAGCTCTCCTCAATAAACAAACAGAAGACTCCTCTGATGAGTCTTCTAAAGAGACAAGTCTGGATGGGTGTAATGGACCAAGTGGAAGGAGTGAGTAACCACTTTCTGAAGGCAAAGCAAGGGCCCAAACATCGGGTGGGGCAGAACACAGGACCGACACCAGGACCACCAGCTGACCAAGATGTCCTCGGACAACAATCAGGATGAGCAACCCCTCCACATAATATCTGTTCACCAGGCAAAAAAGTTAAGCTTGTTAATAAAGACGCACAAATGAGACAGTGTAGACAATTGTGTGCTGTTTTGGAGTTTTAGTGAAACTGCTTGCTGTTGTTAGTATCTTGCTGTTGTGAAATGTACAGGGCCACAAATATAAACCCTCTACCTTTTTTATATTATAAAATTATTACAGCACTTTTATCTACATGGTTAATTCATGACAGTTAAATATCTCTTATTTGAAAAATCTTAACAGTCATAATTGCTTCAAATATTGGCCAAAATAGTTTTTAACCAAATCATTATTAAACTATTGCTTCATTTTTTTAAAAAAAAGGTTAATACAGGTTACACGATCCACGTTATGCATTCTATTAGTTTAGAAATCACAGATAACATCTATGGTTGCCATATTTTCTAACTTTGATAATATAATGCTGCCATCTGCTGGGCAATGTTGACTAAGCAAGTTTCCAAGTAAAATTAATTTCAAAGCTGTAACTACTGAAAATTTGCTTTGTCATCATGTTGTGTGTCCTTGAGATGTCCTTTCATCATTTATCTCTTTGTTGAGCTACACTAGAAGTTGTGTAGTAAAATTGTGCTTTTTAGTAAGTGCTATAAAGCACAATTGGCTTATCTTCATTATGTTCTTAAGTTAATTTTTCTTGTCTGAACTCAGAAATGCTCACTTAGCATTCAAACTCCTTTGATGAAATAATTTTCAGTGGTGTTTCTACAACATTGGAATATTTATTGTGTTGTTTTACAAGTCTTGTAATGATGTGTATATATGTACAGTATGTGTATATGACAATGGTATGACGTGATAATGGCCTTTCAATGATGCAGTATATAAGTGGCTACATTATGTAAGGAGCGCACTTTGCTAATAAAATCACATACAAAATATGAATAAATACCATATATTTTATATAATAATAATAATAATAATAATTATTACCTTACACCATAAATGTCTGTATGAATGTCTTTTAAATCTGAGTCTTCGGGGGCTAAAAACAAGATTCGTGCTCAACAGCCACATGTTTTAATTGCCAGAGTGTAATCCATAATTATGCACAATTTATCTAACAACTAATCATTCCAAGAAAATTGGAGAAAGATTTTCCACGGTTATGTTATCTATAATTCATAAGAAGAATATCAACAGATTTCATAAACAGACATCCAGCATATTGTTGACTATGTTGTCCAATTATTAATGTGGTATCAGACCTGAAAATCCTATAAAAGCCTTGTAGTAATACACAGTGGTGCCATTTGAGGAAAGAAGCACCTAGGGCAAGGTGTGATCTGCGGTACATAGAGGAGTATTAAAATTGCAAATATAACTGAGGTCCTTGAGAAAACTCTCAGGTAAACATCTTTTTAATGCTTCTTTTTGGAAAATATACCTATTAGCTAAAAAGAGCGAGAGCTGTGAGTCTCAAATTGCAGAAATGTTCTTTCTGTCTTTTATTCGAATGAGGTCCCAGGTGTAACAGCTGAGCAACTTCCATAAAAAGGTGGTTCATTTATTTCTGTCTATCAGGCACATGTGGTCATGCGCAAACAATCCATTTGTGTGCTTGCATGTGTAACAAAGAAAAACACTGAAACAGAAATGAATGCACAAGATTTTTGGGCGAATTTATTGCATTGACAAGGCACTCTGTAGCTCTGACCGCTACCTCCCTTCAATCCCAAAATATATCTGAAAGACCTCACAACAGCCTTTCTCATTTAAAAACTGGTAGAGCTGCCCAAGGTCCATGTGATTACCTCTGTTCCCATGGGGGTCAAACATTGCTTCTTCAAAGCCTGTGAATTTGCGCAGAGAGTCTATACTTTCAACAGTCCTGCTGTCCTCGCCCTGATGATCAAGGGGAATATCCTCTCTATGTCGAATCATGATCTTCTTCCATGTCAGAACCTTCACTCTGTGAAATGGGAAAAAGTTTAGAAAAATAATAAACCTTGCACCTCAGCAAGCTTCTGGCTGTGACTTCAGCTGCTAAATATAACCACAAAGTACCTGGACCAGAACTCCTCACAGGCAGACTGAGGGCCTTCCACACACACAATACCAGGCTTCCCCGGCATGCTAAATCCAGACAGGCCCAGCTCCTTGGACCACTCCAAAATATTCTTCCTCTTTGTCTTGTTGTAAATGTGGTGACTGTAGATCCACAGTCGGCTGAACACTTCCTCTGGCCGTGGAGAAGAAGACTCTTTCTTAGGAGCTGGTGCTGCTGATAAGCTTTTATTAATGAAGAGCTGCAGGTTGTCTTTCACCCAGTCCACAGCAGAGAGTACACATACCTCCCCCTGGCAGTTTTCCATAAGGTATGCATTGAGATCTGTGTGGAGCTGTGTCTGCTGTGCCCTGCTGAGACCAGCACACCTATGGCACAAATAAAAATGCTTTAAGAAGGATTCATAGAAGGAAGTTTCCATCCTTCAAAGCAAAAACTTCTGAAAAAAAATGAAAATTTATCTTGAGGAAGTTGACATTTGCACTACAAAATGGAAAAAAAATAACTATGACATACAAATATTCAGGAAACTGATTTGCTTACTAATTAGAATGAATGACTTCTTCCAGTACAATATTTTCTAAAAGCAAATTACAAGTAGTGTTTTTCATTTACTGCTGCTGCAGTATTTTGCCATGTGATAAACGTATCATTGCTTGACACATAAATCTCTTCTCAAGATAGCTGCTTTACTCATTTTTATTACGGCAATGTGATGGAAGAGGTTTTACTCAGTTACTGGGCACCTGATTAAAGTGGACAGGAGAAATAGCTTTTGTGTGAGTTTTTGTTAAACAGATTAATTTGTGATTTAACAATATAATGTGATCACATACAGCATGCAGCAGATTATGAAACTTCCAGTGAAGCCATAACAGCAGAAAATGACCTCCTACTGTCATCCACAGTCACATAATCCATTTCCTCTGTGTCATTAGTCTGTTGCTCGTCTGTGTCATTTTAAATCATTTAATTTTCGTTCATTCAAATTGGACTGCACCAGTGGCACAGTTGTCCTTGGCTTCTTTTTGTAAGTCAGTAAAGCTTAATTTATATGACACTCATTAAAGCACATGGTTACAAAATGTTCCACACACAAATGAACAAAAAAATGAATAAGTAAAGTCATAAATAACAACATAAAACACAGCACAGTGAAAGACAGACCATAACTACATACTCATCAAACATGATATCAAGATTCTTAGCGGTAGATTTGGTATTTGAGTGAAATGGACCAATTAACTGATGAACTGCAGCAGCAAAGTTACCAGGTCCAGTTAAAACAGTTTCTGTTTCATCAGTGTTCCAGTGAAGGAAGTTAAGAGACAGCCACAGGGAGGCCGGGGAGGACAGGAAGGACAGTTTATTCAGGTTATTGGGTTTGGCAGAGAAATAGATCTGTGCGTCATCGTTATAACAATGATATGGCACAAGGACCGACCCCTGAAGAGCTCCACACTGCAGGGGAGCTGAGGAGGACAGATGATTGTTGATACAAATATTAAAATATCTATTAGTCAGATCAGAAATGAAACCATTTCAGAGCTGTACCAGAAATCCCTACCTACTTATGCAACCTATCAAGTAAAAATGGCATTTGGTATTTGTGGCTCTTTGCAGATCCAGCAGTGGGTTACTGCTGAAGGGTTTATGCAATGAAAGCTTTCTCAGAAAGAATGGCAAAGTTTAAATGTGCATGCTTGAGTTATTAATGTCTGCTATGAAAATGTTAATGTTTACGATATCATAGCTGTAAAATTGCAGGAATTAATTTGACATTTCATAACCAGCTCCTGTTCACACATGACCTCTAAATGGAAAAGCCTGCATGCACAGCACTGGTGAGTCTCTACTCCCCCCTAACACTAGATTATATGAACATAGTATGTTGTTGTTTCACAAGATTCAGTTTTCCAATTCAAAAATTATGTGCACATTTTTAAATTATTGTAAACTAAGTAAATTACTTATTTAAGTTATTGTTTTACAGGTATGAAAAGTTAATAACCTTCAGCACACATCAAAGGTGGATGGTGGCTTACCTGACTGTGATCTCTGGTAAAACACTCGGATATTCAGATGGATAAGCACAGGACAGAATGACATCCGTCTGAATGGAGGAACAAAAAGAGAAAAGACGGAGAATAAATATGTTTTAATACAAATATAAATATGTTTTAACCACAGTGACAAACTGTGACAGTCTTACTCGGTTACCATCGCCATGCTCGCAGTGTCCACCTTCTGTTTGATGAGAAACTGTGGTCTGGAGGGAGGAGGGGTGTCTGCTGAAGCTGAGCCCTCCACATAGTCCCTCAGCTCAGCTAGTGCCAGCTGGTCTGTGAGCTCCAGCTCCTCCCGGGTGGGAAACATGCTGGTCAGCAGCTCTATCTCCGCAAGCTGAGACTCAGCCCACTCCAAGTAAGACATGCTGATAAGGGAGAACTAAAGCGTCGATCTTCACGACTATTATTCATGTAAAAAAACAAAAAAAAAATTAAACGTTTTTTAAAAACAGCTTTCTGTTCACAGTCAAAGAAACTGTCCTTTTAACAAACAGAAGACAAGCAGAAACTAAAATCTAACTCGCAACAGAAAACTCTCGTCAGGCCTGAAAAGATAATGAAAGATGTTTATATAAGCTGGAATTAGAAAGCTTAACAAGTACCGTAGTTTAGCACTATATTCACAGCTTCCCTGTACCTCTACGTTACCCTAGCTATTAATCGACGTTTGTTTCCACTCGGACTGTTTCAAGCGACACACACAGGAAACGCACACCGACTAGCGTTGCACAGCATGAGAAACGATGTCCGGATTAGAGAATTCATCCACACAAAGTAAAAGAAACTGGAAATTGTGAAGGTGTTAGGCTCCGCTTGTCAGTGACAGTACGTTGACTGGACCATGAGGATGTTCATGGAGTTTAACACACATTTACATGACTTGCTGTTTTCTTCTGGCTCTGAACGACCTGGCTAAGTTGAATTATGCAGCATTATTAGCCAAATCTACCATTACTTCAGGTGACCGTTAGTTCTGCGGTGTCTGATTTCCATTTATCTCTCATCCTGCTTAGGTGAAAATGGGAAAGAAAAGGGGGAAGGACAAGAGCTCCAGAGAGGATGATGACTTTGACCTGACAGGTGAATATACAGTATCGTCATTTTCATGTCATATGTTATGGAAGGCCAGGGTGACTTTCCCTCATCTTGTGCTCTTTCTTTCTTTTCTTTTCTTTTTTTTGATCTTCACAGGTCCATCCTGTAGGCATATTAAGAAGGGAACAGACCAAACTCTTCTAAAGAAACTTTATGGGAATTCTGATTGGACTAGTTGCCAGGATTGTAAGCATGAAGAAAATAAAGAAAATAACAGCACCACCCTGCCACAGGACTCTGAAGAGGAAGAAGAAACAGCAGCCATATGGATGTGCTTAAAATGTGGCCATAGAGTCAGTTTCTTCAACCTGTTTGTTATTCAGATGCTGACAGTGTATTTAGTGACTTAGTTGTTAAATTAATAGATTCATCTCTTCTATAAGGGATGTGGACGAAACACTGAGGACCAACATGCTATCAAACATTATGAGACTCCTCGGTCCGATCCACATTGCCTGGTGGTCAGCATGGACAACTGGAGTGTGTGGTGAGTGTGTTGCTGAGGCATACAGGGGTTTCAGAAAGTATTCAGTCACTTTTCGAACACTTTGTGCTGTGTCTGCCACCTGGATTTGGGCAGTGTATAAAATTCTTCCATCCATCCATAGCTAAAGAAGTTGTTTTGTTCTTTGTTTGCATGTGTGGTCAACCCTGCAGGTGTTACATATGTGATGATGAAGTCCAGTACTCGAGAACTGGACATTTGGCTCAGCTGTTGACCAACCTAAAAAAGCAAGCCTCTGCAGATCCCATAAAGAGACCACGGAAGAGTAGGTACCAGTGGGAAATGTATCATCCCTGTGAATGTTTTTTTAATCAGCATGTATTATTGAAATTACATTTCTCTATAACCATGTCCACCGTGTCATGTTTGGTTATTTAGGAGTAAAAGAAGAAGACAGCTTGTTGGAAGTTGAGCAGAAGACAGAGACTGTAAAATCAGAGGAAAGTGACAACAAGGAGAACAAAGAAAACAAGGACCATCAAAAGAGAAATGCCAAGAAAGAAAGTGTTGGGAAATCACAGAAGTCCAGCACAACTGAAGACAAAGGTGGTGTTTCAGTAAAGGGGCTGAGCAACCTGGGAAACACATGTTTCTTCAATGCAGTCATTCAGGTAGGATTGGCTTATAGGAAGCGTTTAGATGAAGTGAGAGAAGTTGTAATTGTTATTATTAATTGCTGTCACCGTCTTCTCCAGAATCTCTCTCAAACACAGCTCTTAAGAAATACTCTCAACAAAGTGACAGAAGAGAAGATGAGTCTTAACATTAAACCTGGTGTCTCCTCAGATCTGGTGTGTTGCTGTTATTCTTTAAATGTTTGTGTTTAGCTGCAAAAATAGAAACAGTGGACTTGTCCTGCCCAATGTACACCGTTTATTACTTAAAGACGTTTTTATTATGATTGCAGGAGCCTGTTGCAGTGCAGTTAGATGAGCCCGGTTCCCTGACTTTGGCTATGTGTCAACTACTCAATGAGATCCAGGAATCCAAGAAGAGTGTGGTAACACCGCAGGAGTTATTTACACAAGTTTGTAAAAAGTGAGTGCCTACAGACTGAGGTGGAACTCAGCCGTAAGATGTGCTCAAAATATATTTCCTATCATGTCTGCATTAAGTGTCATTCATCACCTCGTCTCCTTTCGACAGGGCTGCCAGGTTCAAAGGATTTCAGCAGCAAGATAGCCAGGAGTTTCTGCACTACCTTCTGGATGGGATGCGAGCTGAGGAGATCAAAGTATATATTCAGTTTAAAACAAATCTCTATATATATTACATTGGTAAAAGAGTGAAAGAGAGTTCAAATGTGCAGCTGTCCAAGTCTCTGTATGTTAGATGGAAGTATATTGTTTTGACGGAACAGTACAGTAGTGAACACCTTGGCCTGGGCATGGAGATTTCTTATTCAGAGTCATTGGCAGCAAGTCACTGAGACTCTAAATTTAATCACAAACTGAGGACATCTAATGCGTGAAATGCAAAGACCTGAGAGATTTTGCCTTCTCAGAAAATTACTCTGAGTGGAGGTTTTATAAGAGCTCAATCCGAGAGTAAAGAGGCTGAAATTATTGATATTCTATGAAAATTTTGTACGGCTGATTTTTACAATGCTTTATCAGACTGTTATTTTTTATCATTTACTGTTAAAGATTGTGTTTGTTGATTCTACAGAGAGTAAGATCAGGGATCATGGAGGCATTGAAACAATCTAGGAAAAGCACAGATGGAGAGCAGCTGAAAACTCTAGTTAAAGGTAAGTAACTGGGATATAAATCAAACATCTTGTTGTTATTGTCATGTGAGAAAACTCTGTTACATCCTACTATAGTATACAGTCTTGGTAAACCTAATAGTTAAATGTGGCCCTCTGACAATGAAATTCTGATTTTAGAGTACGAGAAAAATGGATTTCCAAAAAACTTTGTCAACAAAGTTTTTGGTGGGGAAATGACCAGCACTATAATGTGTCAGCAGTGTAAGACGGTATGTATTGTGAAGAGACCTTTAAAATAACCTGTCAGTATTGTGTCAGTGTAAAGCTAAACAGCCTCTGTTTTGCAAGTGCAGGTTTCTGTTGTCACAGAAATGTTTTTGGATCTTTCTCTTCCTGTTTCAGATGAGGTAAAGCCCTTAAAACTTTTCTTTTTCTAGTATTTTTGTGGTATATGTGAGTTAAATGTATGTACCCTCTACATCCAAAAGGCATATAAAAAGAAGAACCAGAAAAAGGGAGTTCAGAGAACCAGTGAGTCTAGTCAGGATGGCAGAAACAGCCCAGCTTTGACCAATGGAAATGATGACATTCCCACTGGAGCTGGTAGCAAGTATCAGCAGAAGAAAGCCAAGAAGCAAGCAAAGAAGCAAGCAAAGGTACTGCAGTGAATGTACACAAAGGACATTGTTTTTTTGCCTTAGCTTGTCTCTTTGATGGATGGCTGTTGAATCATTGTACAGAATAAAGTAAATAGTCTGTATTGTTTCCTTGTCTTTGTCTATAGCATCAAAAGAGGCAGCAGAAATTTGAGAGCAGAGTCACTTTGAACAGTCTCACATCTCCGAGCTGTGCTGAGAACGAACAGACGAATCCCTCTGCAGATGCAGCTGAAGGGGAAACTGCTGACAGTGAGACACATGAAGAAGCCCCACTGACTGAAGGAAATCCTCCACAAGTCATTGCTACTGAGCACGCTGTGAAGGACCTCGTCACTGTTCAGGTAGAGAAGGAAAAAGAAGATGATGAGGATTCAGTGACTGGTGGAGAATCACCAGCTACGTCATCAGTCAGCAACCGTTTTACCGTCTTATCAGAGACGCAACACTCAAATGACAGCATCTTAGATGATGACAAAATGTCTGACATGGAGCAGGAAACAGAAGAGGACACACAGCTGGTGAATGAAATGGAAAAGGTAACCCTGGATGATGCCTTCATAGCGGACTCTGATGGTGTTGAACAATGCATGGAGACTGAAGGTGAGCCACTGGAGGGTAAAGTAGTAAATCAGGACCCAGAGCTGGCCTTCCACACACTGGCCACCAGAACGGCCCCTGAGAAACAGGAGTGTTCAGTACAGTCATGCCTGTTTCAGTTCACAGAAGTGGAAACCCTCACACAGAACAACGGCCTGCTGTGTGTCACCTGCATTAAAAGGCAGGGGAACAAAGACAAAGCAGGCGGTATGTGGAATTTACCTTCATGAACATATTTGACCAGTTGTTAAAATGCTTTACATACAATGACATTATACAGACTGAACATTTATGTGTCTTTTTGTGCAATATAGTATCACAAATACAGAAGTTCTGATATCTTTGGAATTTTGCTGCTACTTTTTCTCACTTTTACATTTGGGAATAAATAGTTTTGTGTCTATATTTCTGCTCTGTTTAGGATCAAAGAAGAATATCTACACTGATGCCTTGAAGCAAATGCTGATCTCCTCCCCCCCACCAGTTCTTATCCTTCATTTGAAGAGATTTCAACAGGTCAGACAGCTAAAGAAAATTTCAGCATTTTTTTTCCTCTTGATTGTTTTTATTCAGAGCAGTGAATATTTTATATTATTATGTTTTTTCTTTTTTTGTGTTTTGTAAGGATCTGAAACACTTTCTTTTTTGGAATTTTAATGAGATCCCCTTTGTTTTTTTTCCTCTAGAATGGATACAGTATTTGTAAGGTGAACAGACATGTCCAGTTCCCCCTGATACTGGATCTAGCTCCTTTTTGTGCAGTCAAATGCGAGGTAAATATGGGGATTAACAGCTTTCAGTAAATATCAGTACTTTTATAGGCCTATTAGTAAATGCATCATTGTTGTATTTTAGTCTGAGCACTAACAAAAAGTTGTTTCCAAACAGAACATGACAGAGGGAGATACTCAGATTCTGTACAGTTTGTACGGTATCGTAGAGCACAGTGGAACAATGAGGTCAGGCCATTACACAGCCTATGTGAAAGTACGACCTGAGGTCCCCAAACCCTCATCCAGTGGACTTGCAGCAGAAGGTAGGTGTACTCATGCATAGCAACCTACAGAATAATAACTTGCTTCTAATATTTCAAGTATCTCCATTAACTCATGACTTCCCTTAAGGTGATGCAGGGCCACCCACAGGATCCTGGTTCCATATCAGTGACACAAGCGTTCAGCCTGTGAGCGAGAGTAAAGTCCAGAGTTGCCAAGCCTACCTCCTCTTCTATGAAAGGATCCATTAAATCAAACTGTGCCTCACTACTCAGGAAATCCAAACAGACCAAACTGCTGCAGCCACTTCAGCTCTACAGTTGACCAGCCTTGGCCTGTTTTGTCAGTGACAGAGACTGTGCTGTGATAAAATTAAACTGATTATATAAACAAGGGACATTTCACAATGTTGACATTTTCATCACACTAGCGTCATACAGTGTTTCAGGAATTTAACAGGACAGCTGGATCTTTCTCACTCTGGTGGGATTATGTCAAGGTGTGACATGAAAGATGAACAATAAGCAGATTGTGGTAATGGATTTGTTAAGCAGTTTCAGAAGATAAATTAAAGTTGGGGAAAATGATTTGTAATAGAATATTTATATGCCTATATTTTCTTTTTTTTTAAATCAATGTTTTGTAATGAAAAGCTTCAAAACGAGAAAAGTTTCTCCGTGCTTGTGTTGTCGCGCTCCGACTCTTGCACTGAGCATGCGCAGTAAACTTTTCCTGGTCCAAACTGTCACATGACGACAGGAAAAGTCTGGCTCCGGATGCCCAGAGTCATCTCTACCCAGAATTTACAAATGGCAGTATTATCCAGCTGACATGGCAGGTCAGTGCACATTTGGACCTTTACGTGAATATATATATATATATATTTGTTGTTTCTTTTTTAAAGAAATTAATGTTTTAAACGCTTTTCGTTTTTCTTTTTCGCCAACAACAGGAAGATAGCTCGGTGCAGTTAAAGCTATGGGTCTGGCCTAGCGTTAAGCGTTTCTGTTAGGAAAACATTACCAACCATAACATCAGTATCTCAACGAGAATGTAGTTACTCGTTAATAACGTAACGTCTTTCTTTAATAACTTTGGATATTGCTCGTTACGCCTCTCCGCCGGGCCCAGTTGGGCAACTGCGCTAAATATGAGTCAGCATTTTAAACTTGCTGCCCGAGTTAAAAGAGTTAAAACGAAATTCAGCCAGGCTGCAGTAACTGTTAATTAAAGTTTGTCGGAAAGCCGTCTAGTCTGATTCTTTATCCTAATCCTAAATGTGTGTTTAACCTACGCACACAATCATATTTTATATCATACTGAGTCAGACTAACACTGAGTAATGTTATCCCCAAATTGGAGACGCAGTCACTTGTAATGACATGTAATAGTATTAAAACATTCTAACATTGTAATATACTTTAATGATTAAACTTCACTGCAACTAATAATTAATTCCTAAATGATTACTTTATGGATTATTATATTTATTATCATTATCAGTTAATCATTTCGTCTGTAAAATGTCAGCAAATTGTTACAGATGCCCATCACAAGTCCAAGGTGACGTATTCTAATTTCTTCTCTGACCTACCAACAACCAAGTTTTTTTTAGTTTACTATCATAGAGGAGTAATGAATGCGGAGTATTCACATTTCAGAAGCAGGAGCCCATGAATTTTTGCCATTTATGCTTGAAAAATTACTTTGTAATTAGTAAGGAGTTAGTCATTTTTCAGTCAGTTTAACAGAATTGTTTGTGGGTTAATTTTCCATCAATTGACTAATTGAACTTTGAGAAATCACTTCAGCACAAGGCTCCACACTGTGGCCTTATGTGATCATAATGCTTTTCTGACTCCCCTCCGCTCCCTCTCACGCACAGGCTGAGCTTGTAAGAACCATGTCACTCCAAGCTCCTCGCATGTCAGCGTTCACGTTTCAGTCTGCAGTGCACAGCGCCCACGTTCTCCAGTGTCTGAATGACCAAAGGCAGCAGGATGTCCTGTGTGACGTGACAGTGGTGGTGGAAAACAAGAGTTTTCGGGCCCACAGCTCTGTCTTGGCTTCCTGCAGTGAATACTTTCACAGCAGGATTACCAGTCTCACCAGACAGAATCCTGTCATCACCTTGCCTGACGAGGTCAGTGTCCCGTTGTTCTGATGAATTTAGGAAAAACTGACTTGATATGTATCAGCCCTGTTGAGGTGCATAGTCTCTGCTACTGTTTGAGCTGGTGAAGTTTCATTGTAGTATTTTGTACTGGCATGAGTCATTATGCCTGAACAGTTTGCTGTGTATCTTTTCCCCACAGGTGACCGTGGAGGGGTTTGAACCTTTGCTTCAGTTTGCTTACACATCAAAGCTCCTCTTCACCAAAGAAAACATTCATGCCATTCACAGCAGCGCGGAGTGTTTAGGATTTCACGACTTGGAGTCAGCATGCTTTGATTTCCTCATCCCAAAGTTTTCTGAAGGCAAAAGAACATCACAGGAGGTCAAGCGTAGAGCCTGTTGTCGGATCCGGAATCCCAGTACCAGTTTTGGCTCCAGTGTAGAGAGCAGCCAACCAAAATCATCTCACAGCTCAGTGCCTTCAGCAGGTGATGAACAAACAGACTTCCCATCACAGTGTCCTCAGAGTGCACAGGACCGGACGAACAGCAGGGAAGAACACTTCTGTTTAGAGAACTGTGGGCCCCAAATGGCCCCCTTATCCCTGGAGCTAACAGCAAATGATGTGTGCCCCGTGTTGTCTTTGCCATGCCCCGACTCTGGCAAAGCAGATCATCCATCTCAGTTTTGTGAAAGAGATATTTTAGAGATAGGAGATGTGTGTAATCAAAGTGAGTTTAGTTTGGCAGACTCTGGCTTAACCTGTGAGCTTTCAACCCCAGGGGATGTGAATCCACCAGAACTCATTGAGCCAGCAGGAACAGATGTTAAACAGACTGTTGAGACGCTTGGTGCTGAAACCAACTGTAACTCCGGTTCATGTCCACTCAGCACATCAGGGACAGAAAATTGCTGTGAGTTACTAGAGCAGAGTGAGGCTGGCCTTGAACAGAGAACGGCAGGTGATCTCTCAGTCCCTACACTAAGTTCTTTAAGCCATGAAGAGGGATTTGGGGAGAGGAGCAGTGTGGAGAGGGAGGTGGCTGAACATCTGGCAAAGGGATTTTGGCCTGACCTATGCCCATCTCAGGCTCAGCCACTCCCCCTGGATCCCATGGACCAAAACAATTTGGCAAAAGCATCAGACTTTCATTGGCTTAAGCAGCTGGACTTGAGCTCCAGTGCAGGAGACTGTCCTTTCCTCAGGGAACTTGGGACAGGTGATGACCCGGCTCCACGCACTGACAGTCTGTCGCAGTCCGAGAAGAGCCCCTACATGTCCTCCTCACTCAACTCTGGGGACGACTCAGACCTAGACACAGATGGAGATACTGAGGCCAACAACAAAAGAGCAGCAGAGGTCATTGTGATACACAAGTGATGTTTGATTTTTTATAGTTAAAGATATTAAGTAAAATTAATCTAACTCCTAAACCCTGTTCTCTATAGATTCAGCTCCCATTCCCAGTGGAGCAGATCTCAGCGCTGAGCCGGAGTGCCTTCCAGCAGCTTCTGAGACACCATCAACTGACTCAAGATCAGCTGGAGTTTGTCCACGACGTCCGTCGACGAAGCAAAAACCGTGTGGCTGCGCAGCGCTGCCGAAAGAGGAAACTAGACAGCATACACCAGCTAGAATGTGAAATCAAAAGATTAGTAAGTAGCCTTTAATGTGTCCAATGTTCGCAGCATGTTGTGAAACACTTTATTGATTTTAGTGACTTTCCCTTTTGCTCAGCATTTTAGGGAAGTGGATAACATTTACCACACAGTTGTCTGAACTCTGTGTGAAGACCACAAGACAACAAACAAACAAGAACCACAACAAGACAAAAAATAATTTGATGAATTTAATGACAGCGAGTGAATGCATCTCGCCCACTTCTTCATTAAAATTACCTGGGTTTGAATTCTGTAGCACCTCTAGGAAGGTGAATGGTTACAGATTGATCAAACTCAACCAGAAAAAGTTTGAATTTAAAGTAGGAGGAACATAAATGAAAAGGTAAGAATCATGAACGAAGAAACTGAGAAAAAGCAATGAGTCTTTCTGACTAAGAATTTTCTAAGCTCCATGGAGTGACCTTTAATTTTACAGAGGCATTTTCAGTTGTAATTCTTTGTGCAAAACAAAGGCAAATCCACTGGTGAGGAGTTGAGAAAGTGACTGTGCTTTACTGTCATCCTCTCTACAGAAAAGTGAGAAAGAGCGGCTGCTGCAGGAGCAAACTGAGCTGGAGCAGAACCTGGAGGAGACGCGGCAGAGTCTGTGCGGATTATGTAAGAATGTCAGCATCGAGTCTGGTTCTGATCAGGACCACTTGCAGCTCCTTGGCAAGCTGCCCTTACCAGACTTCCCCATCTCCTCCTCTAGCCTTATGGGTAAAGTTGAGGAGTCCCAGATCACTGTCGAAATGGTAAGTTGTTCGTCAGAGTGTGACCCAGTTCAGACTCCTTCATCAGAGGCTGGCACACAGACAGGGGAGGCAGGTTCTCCACAGAGCTGCCCTGTTCCCACATCTATGCTCAACACTTGTCTGGACATGAACAACAGCTTATAATTGGACTCAAATTCCATTGTCATTTCTAAACATGCAGGACCATGGGCAGGGGGTGAACTTTGAGTATATACTGTAATTCCCCTTTTTGGATAGACATGCCTTCCTGGGTATTTCACTGAATAATTTTCTGCCTGAGGTATCTTAAATTGACATAGATAAATGTCAGATTTCCTTCGCTGTACTTCTAATATGCATTTCACTGTAGTAAACACGAAAACCAGTATTCATCATTTTCAAGATGCAGAAAAATTTCAGGTAAATTAGGAGGTAAACTCTTAGAATTAAGTTTGATTTTCTCAGGGACACTCATAACCTGACTGTTTTTTGATGGCTAAAACAATTCTCTTTGCACACCCACTCGGCTCCTTACACCCACACAGACTCACAGTTTTGATAATAAGATGTTTCTTTCATTCTAGGTTAATTAATCTGTCGATATAATCTTGACACATACTGTTTTCCACCTGTGTGCTTTGATTAAATAATCACATCACTAACAAAACTTTTTGCCATACTTTTCAAGGAATTGTTGCAGCTAATGTAACTAACTGTCAGCTTCGCCCCGTATATGAGGAATGGTTGCAGTGTGTCTGAAAGTGTTACAGGGGAACATAAGAAATTATGTCATTTTATGCATAATGTGCCTTATGCAGTACTATAGTACGGATAGAGAAAGATTAAGGCCATCTTTGTATATTCTCGTCTCAAGCACTGTCGCACATTAACCCAGAGCCATATTGATGGCGTTCTCTTTGTCTGTCTGCATGTTGAGTATTTTTTATTAAATGCGTTCATTGATTACAGATTTTAATAAACTGCATTTTGTTACCATTTGGCGTTTCATTTCAGCTCACAAAAAGCAGGAATATTTTTCACTCTCTTGATGTACAGTACCACATTTTGCCCAGTAGATGGAAGCACAACTCTGTTGACTTCACCAGCTTTGCTAACCGACTGACTAGAATACTGTGCCCTCTGCACTTTCTCTGCAAGAGACTGAGCTTTCTTTTAAAGATCTGTATGCAAGATTAAAATCGTTCACAACAAGAATTTTCAATCAACATTTGTGGGCATGACATAATCAACAAAAGTTGATATTTAAAAGAAAGCAGGGCTTGAGGTTTAAATGAGGAACAGGAAGCTGTTTCACAGTTTGTGACCCAGAAGTCATGTGCTTTTTGAGCAATTATGTTGGATAATAGTTGTGTGATATTACATCTAATAGTTTTTAAATAGATTTATCAGACAAGAAGATGGGGAAAAATAATGTGTATTTGACAGCCATCCCTTTAACCCAGCAGTGTAAATCAAGCTGTAAGACTCATTATACTTAGATAGAAAGAAGAGGCTCTTACAAAACAGTCTGTTCCAGACTTACAAATGTTACCATTACATTTGATGATAGGCTGCTCTCCAACGACCTTTCCATGACAACCGCTGTGAAACAATGTGCATCATCCTCATTTTGTAAACAACTAGTTAAAATATGTATATAATGAATAGCATATAGCTTAAATTGTGTATATAATGAATAATGAACTTCATCAAATCTACTTACCTTGTTCAAATATCCATCAGCAGAAACAGCAGAAAACATCACAACATAGCGGCTGTACGACAAACAGTTACTTTTATTTTTGGTTGTCTCTGTAGATCTGGTTCTTCTGATGGCTTGTCAGGCTGTGAATAACCATCCTTGAGCTGCCAAAAGAAAACTGGTATAAATATTACTGAAGGTTTAAAGTTGTTGGAGTTTATGGAGCTGTAATGTGGACTAACACTTGTCTTTGTGCTCCCTCTCATTCCAGAGTGGAGATCTTGTGTCAGACGTGGTCAAACAAACCAGTATTAAATAGAACAACCTCTTTCAGGAAGGCCCCTTTAAAGTTAAAGAAGCAGTTTTGTCAACATGTTTTTGTCTTCTGATATGAATTTCCTACTTCTCTCAGTCTGGACAGTGTTTGCTTTGTTGTTTCATGTTCTTTAAAATAGCTACTGTAGCACTTGGGGAAATGAAAGAAAAAGCAATCTCATTGTGTTTTCCTCAGAACACAATCCTCAAGGTTAAAGTGATAATTACACCGGCAGCCCTGAAGCGACTAATAAAACTTGTGCCTATCTTTGAGAAGTTGACTCACGTACAAACACACATACTGACACAGAAAGCTGCATCTCCAACTCTACAAGTAGTGTTGCATCTAAAAGTCAAAAGGATTAGATGATGATAATGCCACAGACATCAGATATCATCTCCCCATGCTGCCATGACACACATCTGTGGAAAATCCTCAAGTTGATGCTTGTCAAAACTGGCATCACCTTCAAATACCACAGTCCCCCAGAGCATTATGAGTCGGACCTATTTCTGAATTTCCCTCCCAGAAATTAGGATTCTTCCCCGGTGTTTGTGTCTTTTATGCACAGTTCAGATTTTGGAGCATTGTAGCTTAAAAAGTAAGATTATCCTCTTTTGCAAGCTACACAGGACGAGAGACTTGATTTGAGGAGGAGGAAGCAGCTGTGCGGCATGGCAAGGTCAGAGGCCCATAATCTGCGGCCTCATTCAGGCGAGATTAAAAACCTGTTCTGAGTTCTCATTAAGAACGCAGGGTTAGAAGATTAAAGACCAGCAAACAAAATGAAAGCAGTTTAAGCCCAATCCTGGAATTCATCAGAAAACCAAAACCTTAAACTGTCATTACAACGTGAGATTAATGCAAAGCCCCCTTGAACTCTGTATCTGTCTTCTGTGTCAGAGCCTATATTTCCTTTTTACCAAAAAAAAAATCTGGATTAAGATCTCTCACTTTTTTCTGTAATTTCTCTCCACCTCCTTCTACCGTAATTTTTTTTTTTAATTTAGTGATTTTTTTTAAATGATAAAACATTGTCAGTATGAATTGTCTTAGATTGTTATCAATATAATTGTTCATTCTTTTGTTATGTCAGACAATGCATGGTTTTATTTTTTATACAGTGTTGATGTAAGTCCCTTTTACCTACTTTTCCAGTGATTGCAGTCATTATGCTCTGACAGGCAGGCTCCACAATACTTAGCAAGGATAAGGAAACAGGAGGAGAGGGGTAAAAACAAGGATTGGAAATTAAAACATCTGGAAGTTAGCTTGCTTGCAAAATTGCTAAAGCAGAAAATATATGCTAATAAAATAGACAAACACTATTCAGTGTGGTACTCATGGAGATTAATTTACTTTACCCGTAGACTAACACTTGCCAATTCTTTCAGGGTCACAGATACAAATGTTATCTAGTAGGTCATGTGACACAAGCAGCAACATTGTGAGATAGAGAAGATTGTGCTTGCTGAAACATCTTTTCCATATCCACTTTAATTTTGGGACAAACATGAGATGTCTCAAAAAATCACACAATCCAATTGTTGGAACATCAGAACAACATAAACCAAAATCTGTGATATGATAATGGTCTTCACCTCAGTAAACACCAGATTATACCCCGATACATCAATTAGCTTTCAGATTCCTTATTTTCTGTAGGAATGCACCTGATGTAAAATAGCAGCACTGCAGTGACTTCATTCATGCATGCCTGAGTGTAGAGCTATGAAGTAGCCATCCATATAGTGCTGAAGTTCCTTTAGCTGGGGTCAGAATCCTAGAGAAAGACACAATACTTGTATAATCAAGCCCAGCATAAGGTCCATGACCTTCCTGCAATACAGCGTAAGTCTTATAAGCTGTTGAGCTACTGTATCCTAACTGATTACATGCTGCGGTCGCTATGAACTTCATTTTGGGGGTAGTGCAAGGAGAGGGGCTGTATCCCATTGACAGGATTATATAAATGAGGACCATAATACTGTAATCTCCCAGAGAAATGAGAGAAACCAGGGGACATGCGGAACCCAGCTAGCTAGCACCCTGGTCTGCAACTGTCAGATTATCAAACAGCTGGTTGTACAGTGACAGATTACATTCACACTTGTTTTCATGTCTTGACAATCCTCACAATGTTGCATTGATAACACTAGAAGCACAGGGAAAAGCGCCTTTCAGGACAAGATCTGTCAAAGAAGTCATGCCGTATCAGAGTACGGCTCTTTAACCAGTCATGGACAAATTGTCAGAATTTATCAGCGTCGAGAGCCAAGTGGAACCGCAAAAATGATGCCTGCAATTCTTCCAAGTACATTGGTTTTTAATTAACTTTGCTGTTTTGAGAGTTAGATTCAGCACTGAGTCATTTTTTCAGCCTAGCTGTGCAGAAAAAAATGAGAGTTTTATGGAAGCCATTATCCTTCAAACAAAGTCACTTACTGTAGGTTACTCGTGCATTTGATGAGCGCTGGTGTTCACTGGGTAAAATGGAAAGACATTTCGTTTGCCTATATTATAATTGACCAGAGTTAGTAGTTAGATCCTATTGCAATGACAGTTGCTGATTAACTTGTGTTTAATTCATGTTTTTTGGAACATTTTCTGCAATACCAACCAAGCAGTGAGCAACTGCTATTCAAACAAGGATGTGGGATTCATCTTTATTAATAAATTTATATGAATGTATGGAACAACATTTAAATAAACTTAATAAAAAACTCTTTATTTAAACTATTTTTGATAGGTGCAGAATAATTTTTTTCTTATGTTGTGTTTTGTATGGCAGAAGAACATATTGTGTAATCCTGCCCTCCTTTTGGCTTGGGTTTTTCTCTCAATCACAGCAGTGAAAAGAATCAGCTCTTGAAAAAGAACAGATATTGGATAAAATTGTAGAAGCAAAATCGGTTTTAAAAAAAGAGGAAAACTAAAACACTGAACAGTTGTCAGGTCAAAATTCAGTCCAGTCACACTGGACTAAAACATGAAAAACATCTTTAACTTCACAGTAGAGTTCCAGGTGATTGTTTGATTTTGACCTTATGTCGTACTTTTTTGTAATTAATGTCCATGACAGAAACAACGACTCAAAAGAAACTGGAACAGTTTAGAGTTTGCCATACAGAAGCAAAGCTGTAATACTTCTGTAATCTCTTTTTGCTGTATTATACATTGCTGGAACCTGAATGCTTAAAATTTACATCAAATAAGTCTTGATTTCACGTCAAAAGATTCTCATTGAATATTTGGGCTATATGATATCCAGCTTAGCACTGATTTGAAGCAATGCTGTCTGTGCGATGCATTAAATCATATTGTTGTATTTCAAAAATCATCCACATAATAATCATAATCAACTTCTCCACTTTGTGAATTGGTTCACTAAAGGCCTCTTTAAAACTACAAAACAGTGACCATAAATTGAGGTAATGATTGTTGTTCAAGCCTGAAATTCTGTCAGGTCATCTTGAATGTGGCACAAATCCTATAAAGCAGGGACAAAACAGTCAAAGCTCAGTGTTACCTGTGACATTTGGGGGAAGAATTTCATTACATCTGCAGGATTTCCTAATCTGTGTATCAGGGCCCCAACAATTTTAAACCAGGAGTGTGTGATATGTGTTTGTAATCCATTACCTAATGGGAATGTTATTTACGAGCCTAAGCCTGAGTGAGGTAAATATGGGCTTGATCAGAGTTGACACCATCTAGAGAAGAGAAAGGTGATTTAGGTATGCTAGAAGCTGCTGATGACATTGAACATGTCATCAACCAGTGTGATCAATGAATGTGGGCAAAGAGATTTGAAAATACATAATAGTTGGTAAGTGTGGAATACTTAAGACCGCAAGCAACATCTATGTATAACAAAAATAAGACCTTGGTGACATTCAGTGTAGTATGTGAGCATATAAAAAGAATTGATTGATTTTACAAATTGATTTTACAAAACCTCGGACCTTCTTGATGTGACCCTAATGTTTTGTGGATTAAGATAGTGGTTCCATGCAGTAAAGGAAAGGGCTGTGCATGCAGAAAAAAGAAAAAAAAACGGAAATAAAACAGTTAAGGATGTAATGTTCTCACATAACTTTAGTCATTCTGAAACAACTCCAACATGATGAAATTTATACATGCATGTTCATGAACTTCATATAATACAAAAAGCAAAAAAACAAACAAAGAAAAAAAGTATAGACATTAAGCAACTTGATGAATAAAATCTTGAGGGAGCACTCATTCATAAACAAATTGGAAACAACTGTCACTGAGTAAATCATAAGATTTTTTTGAAATACATGAGTACATACAAAAGTGGCAAAAAGTAGTGCTGTCAGTTTCTGTGCGCTATGAATATGAAAACCGCAAACATTTTTCAACAGAATCCCCTCAAGCCTACCGCAGTTATTGAAATTAACATGGCAAATATGCCTCAAAAGATACCACTTACCATCACTTACCAACAATATCATGGCATGACAATGACTTTTTTTTTCTTCACACAAAACAAAGTCACAATTTTACAGTTTTTTGTGAAAAACAGAAAGGCCAAGATGGTCAAGCGTCATGATGTCAGAAGTCGACAACCATCCTAAAAAGGGTTTCAAATGTATTCTTCCAATCAAGACTAAAATGTTCATGTGCTCTACCTCGAAACTACTTAAAACACTAAATCCTGCATTAAAAACATATGTTTTGATTGTAACAATGCAGTTCAACACATTCAGACTGGAGATTTTTGTTGGGCCCAGTGATTACTGCAGTCCCTCTGATGACAACAATGACAACAAAAGTGTGTAGCAGGTTCATAACAGTCTGAGATTGTATCCCCTAGTGTGTTAATATTTGTTGTGCCATTCGCACTGGCCGACACTCACCTCCTCAATGTCCAAATTTTTTCTGGATTTGTAAATAAACTCTCCAATTGCTACAAAAACTGAGAGGACTAGTCCGGCTGCCAGCACAATAAAGATTCCCCCTATGTTTTCCACACCCAGGGCACTGGCCTCTTTGCTGTCCTCCTCTGGGCAGCCATTCCCCCTCCACCACTTCTCCTTCATCATGTGCAGCTTCCCTTCCTCCTGAAGCTGCAAGATGGCGATGGTGACCTTGTCTCTGTAAGGGGAGCCTACAGCAGGAAAAACCATTATTACTGCCATTACCAGCCACATAACCTTTGGGTTTGTTGCTTTGCAGACATTTAGGGAGCATTTATTGATTATCATTGTTTGTATGTAACTTGTTGTTGTTCGTGTCACTTACCAATTGGCGTTCCCACACCATAGCCCTTTGAATCAATCAAGCCTCCGATCTGTGTGAGGTTGCAGTTGCGCTGGCTGATGTACTCGATGCTGGTCGACTCCATCAGTAGAGCATAGTCTGTGGTGAGGACCCTCTGAATCCCCTCCCGGTTGTTCTTCACCAAGGCTGTGTTTTTCCTGCTGCTCATGAATGCCCACATTTTCTCATAGGTTGAGATCTTGGATTTCTGTTGAATCAGAATCGGGATTGATGCAAGTTTAAAACAATTCATCTCGATGGTCAACAACAAGGGAAAACAGGGAGTTTTAAACAGAACAGATAATGTTGATCCATGGTCAGTGGTTAACGTCAATGGTGTGTCTAATATTTCAAATAAAATAGTATTAGCAGACTATCTGCTGACTGGAGCTATTATTCTGATGCATGGCAGGAGATGGGATGTGACAAGTATGTACAAATCTGCCTGAGTTCATTCAATTTCCACTGTACATTCAGATAAATTCATGGATGTGCTGCAAGAAAAAACAATAAATCATTGAAATTGTTAGGGAAAAACTGCCCACAGGTTTTCATTAAGATGCATGTATGAGGAAGCTACCAACCTTTAACCATACTCTCTTTTTCCCAACTCTGTTTTTGCCAACCCATCAGACAGCACATATCACGTAACTATAATGACTGAGGACCGATGACTCAAGGGTAAAACTTGTCAGGCTAACTGAACTCAAAAGTGGTGCTCTTGTTTACAACTCCCCCCTCCCATTGTTGTAAAATTACTTTCCCATTTACTATACAGTGGAAAGAAGGTTACCTTAAAAAAGGTCATGGTGGAGCCGTCTCTTACAGCTCCGTACTCTATTTTGGTTTGCTTGGCTAAGTCATCTGCAGAGTCAATTGGTGAGTCCATTCTCTCCACAGTGAGGAAGGCGGCCAAGTTGGCAGTGTATGAGGAGATTATTATCAATGTAAAGAACCACCATATTCCACCAACTATCCTGGTAGAGAGGGCCTTAGGCATCAGTTCGGATCCTGTAAGAAAATCACACAAGGTACATTATGTATTCTACAAACAAACACATCATGGGACAATGATGATACAGTATGCAGCAAATAATAGCAGTGACACCGACTAGCTCTTTTTTTTCCAAGCACACCACAAACATTTTTCTGTTATGAAGACAATGGTTGGAGGTGCTTTACCAAAGGGGAACTTCTGCCAGGTATGAAAACAGCATAAAGCATAATACAGTTATAATTGCAGTAAGTATACCTTGCTGCATAAGTGCTCCAACTCCAAACCAGACACTATTTATTAGAGTGAAGTTGTTTTCAACCACATCTGAGTCTGGGTTGCAGGGGTGAGGGTTGTACCACTCATAGGGAGTAAACCTGTAAGTAAAGAATTAAACAGTCACATTTAATCATGTAAAAAAGACACCACCATATTAAGCATATTTAGGTTTGTGACAAGGCTTTGACATGTTCTTTGGTCCCTTTTATAAACATTTGTTTTATGCTTTTCATACATAGAAACTGTGTTATATCTATTCATCTTAATCCAGGGAGCAAGTTTAATTTATAGTAACAGATACTTTGCTGCTAAGTGGCCTCTTTAGTAAATCTTATTTATGTAAAATGTATTTTTAGAAAACAATTAACAGAGTTGTTTCTCTTTTTTTTGTGTGTAGCAGTTTACCTGGCAATGACAAACAGCACACAGCTGACACCAAGGCAGGCCAGCAACACATACATCCAGATATCAGGAGAGAGTGGGTTGAGGAAGGAAAACACTCCTGGATTGGTTCCGTTGGGTTTGTGGTAGAGGATGCTGATCCCCAGAGTCATGAAGGGCTTGGAGAAATCTATCACCTTTTCCCTCACATATGTGATGGTGAGAGGAGCTACGGCGAGGTCAGCAACCTGGTACACAACAAAACCACAGTCCTCTGATGCTGTTGATCACTTGAATGTCTTTCCTCTTACAGTAAGATTGATTGATGATCGATACTCACGTGATCAATGAGTTCTCGCACCATGCCATTCCACTCTCCCTTGTCATTCTGAGCTCCATATTTACCATCTGACACCAGCTTCACCTCATAGGAGAAGCCCAAAATGTTGGAGAGCTCTTTGAGCAGGTCGAGGCAGTAGCCCTCGAAGCGGTCATTTCCATACAGCGGCTTATCAGATTTCTTGTACATGACATAAGGATTTTCCTGGGAAAAGACACAGTACAGATTTTATTGGTTTTATCAAGGCATGCCTGATCAAATACTGTCTGATAACTTTTATTCATACCAGAATAGTAGTGACAATAAGGGTTCTGTTGGCCATTGAGTCAGTCACATTTGTGGATGAATCCTTGTTGTTTTCAGTTAAATTAAGGCCTGTTTGAGAGTTCCACACGCCAATCTGCAAAAAATAAAATATCCAAATAACCACACCGACTGGACATCAAAGGTCCTGTGCTGCCTGACTCACATTCACACAATCAATGTAAATAACACAAATAAGGAACAGAACAGGAACAGAAAAGAAACAAGTACAGAGAAGCAAAAAAATAATAATTACAACTGAAGAACAAACAGAGGTGAGCCAGCAGGGGAGGGGAAAAAGGAAAGGAGCACAAAACACAAGATTTTATAAAACTATGTCATGTCCAGTACAGAAATGTTGAACATTTCTTCCCACCAGAACCTAATACTTATTGATCATGAAAAAGGGGAGACATCACAGAGAGCATCAGGTAGAGTAAATTAGTAAACACTGTCAATATTCCTTTAGTCTGCCAGAGCAGCTAAAGTACAGACCTTTTTCCACACTTTATTCAGGCGGTTGTTGCCTGCGATTGTCTTGCAGAAATAATAAAGAGAAAGCATTTTAATCACAGAGGCCCGAACTTAAAGAAATGTACAACAGTGACTCTGAATTTTGGCTTTCAGACATGGAAAATAATCCTCTGGTTCCAATTCACATTTTGTTTTAAATGCATTCTTCCAACTGTGTTAACTTGAGTTTGTTGTGAAGAAATCTGTCATTAACACATAACCTGTTAATGATCTGCCAACACTGAGAGCAGCATTGTCAGTGATTAAAGGAACATCCACAAACGTTTGATCTTAAAAAGACAAGTATTTGCTAGAACTATGGGTAAAAACAGTTCAAAAAGTTCCTTTTTTTTGAGGCAAAATTAGGGCACCAGATTTCAAGATCTCTGTATTTTCCAGTGCATTGCACTGTATGTTGTTATACAGACATGTCATCTTTTTGCTACTTTGAATAGCAGTGGCCCTGTTTGTCTCTGTTTTTCCTACTCTGTTCAGCTCTGATTGAATGTCTGCAATAACAGCTTGCACCGATAGTACAGACATGGGTCAGATAGTTCACCTTCTCCAAGCCATCCTCCTTTAGGCTGATGACATCTAAATCAAATTCTTTCCGCAGGCCGTCTGTCTTGTTTATAATTATTTGACCCGTCAAGCCGTTCCATTGTGCCTGTGGTGAAGAGAGAGCAGAGAACAAAACCAATGAATCCCTCAGCTTTTATTGTCATATACATAAATGCAAAGTCAAGCAGAAGCCTGGAAAAATGAAAACAATTCTTAAAAAATGAATAATTGATGAGGCCTCCATTCAGCAACAAACTGACAAAGGCTAACTGCATCTTAATGGACATTTTTGCATTGGCTGAATCGTCAATGGAAATTTTAAGAGTCTCTGAGTATATTACATGGTGGACAGTGATGTAAATAGAGCAGGCAGGCGCAGCCACTGCTGTGCCTGAGAGGAGAGCAGTGGGTGGGTAGCAGAGCTCAGAAATATCTGAAGGCAGCTGATAATGAAGTGAACTCGGTTGAATAAAAGTCAGGTTAAATCTCTGTTACAGTTGGCTTAGAGAAATGAGCTGCATCTCAATTCGGCACTCACAGAAAGCTGAGAAGCCATTTTCTTTATGGGAATATGGCATAGCGACAAATCAATACAGCTACTTTAAATTTGCCTACATTCAGCCCATGGCATTTCATGATTTCAAAATTTTTTGGCTACGAATCAAAGCGTATTGAAAGTATAATCAAAGGGGCATTTCACAGCAAAACAAACAGCAGATGGATCCAAGACTTAAAACTCATTCCTATGTGAGACTGTTGTATTACATCTAAATAACTTTCTTCCGTCTCCATGAAACATGGAAGTAGGCAAAGTTGTTCCAGAATTCCCTACTCTACTTCTACATTACATTCAAAAGAAACATAATCTCATCACACACTGATGAAAAGACTGCAGCTCCCTAATTTACATGTTATCACTGACAAACTGCATTACTTATGTTAATCCATACAACTTGTTGTGAACAGTACGTAAGAGAGTTGGCTGGAAGAAAGTAGTTCTCAGTGAAACCTACAGATTATTGTGAGTTACTGTGATGGTAATAAACTGATAATAAAAATGATAGTAATAAAAGGGACATAGGTGTTTGGTGTTAGGTCTTTCCATGAATAGAAGATGAAAAAAAGATTTTCCAAGAGTTCGTACTGAAGCTCACAACAGTGCGCCTCACTTTGTGTGTGCTCTCTGAATTAAAAAAATATTGAGGGCACTGTGAGTGACACAAACCAAATGTCACTAAGCACACAGTACAGGCAAAAGCTCCAAACTGCCATAAATCACATCCAAACTCTCTGAAGAGAAATAATGGATTTGGACATAAGAGGAAAAGTTTTTATTGGATTTTTGGGTAAACTGTCGCTTGCTGAATATTTGATCATAATATAATCTAACAATCTGGGTAACAAAGTAGTGTCATACTGTGTTAGATTCTACAAAATACTCCAGACTCAATATACTCTAAAATATCTTCTGTAAAGTTAAAAGTTTGGCTCTAAACAAAGAGAAATGCACGTTATTATAAGGGTAGTATTCTGTGTTGCATCCCACATGCACACAGAACACAATATTCAAGTTTAAAC
The DNA here is from genome assembly GCA_037833715.1 of Toxotes lorentzi. Classification (NCBI taxonomy): domain Eukaryota; kingdom Metazoa; phylum Chordata; class Actinopteri; family Toxotidae; genus Toxotes; species Toxotes lorentzi. Next base: position 7,284,434 of record JBBMJY010000026.1, on the reverse strand, counting down.
TTGGCATTAGCAGGAATTAAAGTTTCTAACACAAAGATCTTCAGCATCTATAGACAGTTATAGGGCATCGTTTGGTGAAGTTGCTCTTTGATTAGACCGCTTCACACGGTCTTATTACACACATCTATGAGACCTACTTGACCCCTAAATCCAGATTTATTCCTGTCATTAAGTCTTGTTTTAAATCCTCGCCAATCAAAACCGTCTCTGTCTCGGCCGTGTGTTGGTGTCATTACTGTACACGTAGTGATGACACGGATTGAAGAATCCAGATGATATGAAGGATAAGAATGAGATTTCAACACAGCACTGAAACCTCTCTAAACATCCATGAACATTAGAGAAAAAATTTGAATTTCCTCTCCTCCCTCATACCTATATGCTGTCTTTACAAACAAACATGCACTGCATCTATACATCTGAGGTTAAATACAAAAAGCTGAACCTGATTTTCTTGAACTATGAGTTCTTCCTAAAACTTTCTCTGCAAAGCTTTTAGTTTTTAACTTTTAGCTTTTAGTTTTAAAAATGTGACACAGTGTTGATTCCTGCAGGGGGATTTTTTTCCCTCCCTTCTCCCACAAGAGCAGAGTGCAGGTCAAGCTACAGAGCAGCACCCCTTCAATGTCTTCCTCAAGGGCACTTCAGATAATATAGTCAGTTTATAGCCATAATTTGAAAGGCAGACTTCAAAGACCATGCCGGTTATTTTGCATGTTTTGCCCAAATTCTACATACTGTGCTACTGCTGATAACTTTTTAAAGCGTACCACAATGTTTTTGATTATTAACCGATAAATATGAGGATAGACAAGATATCCACAATAACAGGTTTAAGAAAGTTTCAAAACTCTCTTATTACATTTTGGTATAGTAAGTAAGTATAGTTTGCCTGACTCCAACCTCACATCATTTTAGACCCCTGCTAATCCATCATCCTCCAGCAGTTGTCCTCAGCTCTTCCTGCTGGTCCTCAGTCACCTGATCTCCATGATGACTAATTAACTATATGGTAAGCTTTGGGAAATATTAGCTGGCCATGTAAAGTGTACATGATTTGGTGTCCTTTCACATTAGTGCGCCCTAATAAAAACATGCTTGAGAGGAAATAGGTTATTATATTTATTGAGCGTAAGGCAGAGGACTGTTAATCATCAGAGGACAAGGCTATAGTTTATACTTCAGTGTGTTTATGTAAAAATGCTGATCACACATCTAATTACAGACAACATCTGCCGGAGCTGTGCAGCTGCAAAGTTCATTTACTCTCACTTTTTGACATTGCCTGTGTCCTTCAATATTCTCTCCTCACTCACAATTGAAATGCTAATTTAACAAATAGACGTCAGCTTAGACAGTACAATATAAGAGGAGGGCCTGTTAAATACAACTTAATACACAGTCTAGGCTGTATTTGGATAGTTACATATTTTTTTCTTCAGGTTCTGTGCTTCAGCACATTGAATTTGAAGTGAAATGATGGACATTATATTAAACTGCAAAGTCTTAGGTTTAATTTGAGTAGGGTTATATTAATATATAAAGAATTCTGTGGGAGATATAGCCCTTTGAACACAAAGTGCCCAGTGTTTAGGGGTTCAAATGTCAATGCATGGATAAAGATGAAGTTAAACTCCTTTGCAGTCTATGACTCCCTGAAGCCAATAACCCACAGACATCTTTCATATCAATAGATCAATAGTTCATGCAGATTTTTTTTTTTCATTTTCAATAACCTAAGATTTAGACCACAGGATACTTAGTAAGTATCCAGTAAGGCTGTGAAATTTCAATCAAATTAAATTTGTATTATGTTTGGAGCACTGTCTAAAGAAATTCTCAACTCTTTCTTATCTCGCCTGTTTTCACAGAACATTCATATAGATAGTCATAGTCATATAGCAGCAGATCCCAATGGACAGCTCTCATCAGTAGTCATCTGACTAATCTAAGAAACTTCCAACATGCAGCACATGACGTCAATCCCTGCCTCCTGAGACAAATTATTTTGAATATGATCATCACACATGCGTTCACCACATCTGATCTAACTGTACTGTTTCTGCTTCTGCACTCAGGGAAATGAACTAGAGGCAGCAGGCTATGAAACAGATGGATGGAGGAAGAGGGGTGGGTGTCACACATTCATAAACCTAACTCACGTCTTTGAGCATGTTCATGAAGCGTGATCCAAAGCGCCAGGGTTTGTGTCTGTGGCACTGAAGGGAGCTGACAGTGATCTGGGAGGTGCGCTGCGAGGCAGCAGCCACCATGTAGACGGCATCGTACATCAGAGCTGCTTCAGTCTGAAGGAGAAACACGGCCGTCATCATCCATCAGCAGGGATCACAAATCACATGTCATGCAATTATCACATCAGGACTGTTGATGGAAATGCACAGTGCCATATGGTTTCTCAAAGCACACCCAAAAAAATATGGCGCTACTTTGACAAACTACATGGAGAGCAATCAAACAACCACAATCAGTCACAGTGAGCACAATTTGGTGAGCAATTTTATCCAAAGTACCTTTCTGATTGTACACACAATCAGAAAGCAGCATGGTGAATTGCTGTATTCTATACTCAAGTGTGCGCAAAGAGGGGCTGTAAAGGTCTCGGGCAGCTTCCCAAAATAGGCAATGTGTTTATACATCTACATATAAAATCTCTCAGTGATTATTTCTGTATCATGAGAATGGCCTTATTTGATATTAGAGTACAGTTTTTGGCCAAGTTTATGTAAATAAAATGTCCCATCTGAGTTAAGTTTGAATCATTTCCACTGATTGTGAGATCTTTTGAAGGGAAATGATGTTTATTCCTTTACTCTTTCAAAAAAGTGTTTTTAAAGTTTGATGACTGTAATCAAGTTGTCTGAACTTGCCGTGCACACATATTGTTCAAGATGCAAAATCAAATCAGTAGGTAAAGAAAGTAGTGTAGGATTCAAACTGGCTATTGAAAAACTGATCGTTTTCAGGTGCGGCTGACTGTCAACTGTTCATATATTTTCTAATGTCTAGTTTTAAAGAGACTTAATGGGCTTTCAGCGACCTGTTGAGCTTGTTGCTTATAGTATATAAGCACAGTCACATCGCCCCACACATACCCCCTTGCAGTTGTTAGACAATAAACTTGAGGAATGAATGTAGGAAAAAAGTAAACTCACTGTCATCATCCCCTCCATCATTCCAGTCTCAGCTTTGGAGGGAACCTGCAGTCGTTCCATGGCCCACCTCTCCACCACTGAGGCCACCTGAGGGCTGTCTATGTTGAGCAGCCTGAACCCTGTCATGTTGACCCCACTGTAGCGGTATGGCTCCAGGTCGAGGGCAAACAGGTCCTGTAGAGGAACAACAACATCAGTGCAGAATTAATGCAATTCTGCTTCAACAGACCGAAAAGAAGATGTGACTTATTCAGCAAGGGTAAAGGGACAAATGATTAAAACAGCGGAACAATATACAGTATAATACGGTGGAACTATGCCAAGGACACTGAAAACATCCAGCAATCTTATTATAAAACAGACCACAGATGTTTGACTTCATGTGCATAATCTTTGCATAACAGAATCTCTAGGTGAACACGTGCATCTAAACTTATGTAGGATAAAAGGCCATTTAATTAAGACAGAACAATGTGTAATTACGTGGCTTGCAACCAATGCACACATCCATCAAGTATTTTCAAACCAGTTTCAAAGGGAAATCTCATGAGTCAGTGTTTCCATGGAAATACGCTAAATAGCACAACCTTTGTGTGTTCTTGAGAACAGAGAAATTTTGGAAAGGTGTTTTTCTTACCAGTGTGGTGAAGAAGAAGTGGTAATATTCAGTCATCATCCCCATGGACAAGATCTGAAAAGGATGAGAGAGGAAGGACTGGTTTAGAGTTTTCCCTTCATCTGTAGATTCACACCAGATTTTTGATCTACACAGGAAAACTAATCTTCTCTTCTCCTTGTGGCATTCAACCATATTTATATTTATATCCTGGGACTCTTCATTTTCTCTTGTCCATTCTCAATTGGCTCATTCTGCATTGTTTGCATGGTTTACATTAACAAGTATTCAACTGAGTATATGTCACAGTTTGCTCATGTTAGTGTAGTGTCCAATTAATCTTCTGTGCAGCTTTTGGGTCTAAATGTGTATGTCTGGCTCAGAAATAGGCTCTGCTTGGATTTGGAATTGAACATAGGATTTCTGAAGGGGATAGAATTTGACTAATCTCGCACATAGTGAATATTAAACCAAAAGCAATGAAGAAATGCGAAAATAGCACAGGGAGTATTCTATATTGAAAAATTCTAATGGATTCCTGTGTTCAAAGTGAGTTTCTGACAGAATGTTGCACTTTAGGTATGAAGTTATGAACTAAACCCGAAGGGCAAGAACCTCTGCCCAGTATAAACTACATGCTGGTAGATGTTTGTCTAATCTAACTGTTCATTTGTTTATGGCGGGTCTGTGCAATATTTTTCTCACAGTATCTTATTCATCACACCTCCATCATTGTGTGTGTAGTGTGTGTATTTTTAACTTAACTTTTTAGTTGGTAAATATTTTTGCACATTGTTTGTTACTTGATTGCATGCACACTTCTTGTTTTTTGCACTTTATCATGTTTTCTTGTGAGCCGCCTAACAAGTAATTGATCCATGCTGTGGGATCAATAAAGTCCTATCTTATCTTATCTTATCTTATCTTATCTTATCTTATCTTATCTTATCTTATCTTATTTTATCTTATCTTATCTTATCTTACCTTATCTTATCTTATGTTTGAGTTATTTACCTGCTTGAGAACATCAGCTGATGTTTGGTAAGAGCAGTCAAAGATGACATAGAACTCTTTCCCCTTCTTCATCTCTTTCAGCAGAGGACGGGCATCTTTACTTCCTGTTGGCAGCTGGCGGATCTTGATTTTAATGCTGTATCTGGATGGAGCTTTGATCAACTCTTGCAAACGAATCAGTCCTTACATCAAACAAAAAGAAGATGATTATTAGACTCAACACAACCACATATTAAAACAAAACAAAACAAAAAAAAAAACAACCCCAAAACATTATTCATGTGAAGTTCAAGAAAGGCTGTGTTATTAAAACAATCTGTTTTTGATTCTGAGATTCGAGTGTTTAAGTTTCATGATATTCAATTTTCAATACAGCATTTAGTAACCATGGATGCAGGAGGTGGACTGAAAATCCAAGGAACACGTTTCAATGTTTTTCACCAATTAATATTAATGAAACAAGTGCTAATGGTAAACGTAGCATGCTTTTATGTCTGCACTGACAGCAGGGATTTGTAAATATTATATCATAAAATATGCAAACTACTGTTGTCTCTACCTAGCATGTTAATTGTTATTTCAAAATCCATGGCCACAATCACTTGTGTTACTGTTATGTTACTATATATTAAAAAAAAACAAAACATGAGCGTTCACTACCCTCTAGTGGTCACTGCAAAAAATCATTACAGTCGCCAAAAGTGAAAAATGAAAAAAATGAAAGTTTGAGACTGTAATTATGTTTCCAGTGCTGCTAACTTAAATACAACTGTCATTTCCACAACAAAAGACAGGGCGCAGGGGTCAAATGACTGACTGTAGACTAATGTGCTAACTTGACTAACTTCTACTAAATGAATGTAATTTATCAAAACCACCAGAAAGTGTAAAGGGCATTTGTGTTTGTATGTTTCTAATTACGTCGGTTTTTTGACTTCATTTCAGAATTATTTATTAAAAGCGCTGTAGCAGTACGTCAAAACAATTCCGTTCTAGTCTCATTCGTGTTCACTGCCCTCTAGCGGCCGCGGTGAACAATGGCATCGTTAAATTGGTCAAGAAGCGTCAATAAAGGCATGATAGCGTACCGCTATTTCCGACTTTCAAAATAAAGGTTCGTGTAAGGCACGAGTGTGGCACTTCAGTTACTACAGGAAAAAGGATGTTGCGCATGAAACAGGTGTAGAGGTGCTGTTTGTGATTGCCACGTGATGTTGGTGTGTTGCACAGTCGCATCGATACATGATGTCAAGATATGCGTTTATTATGAAAGGTCGGTTGTATGTGAAATAGTCTAGTTTTTGAGCTAAACATTTAATAAGTTTGCTCGGCAGTGCTGGTGGATGACAACTCTTAACGGGCCAGGAAAAGAAGCCAGAGGAACCGCAGGAGCAGCTCCATTCACGCAGGAAAGGCGGGAGTTTTAACGCTTCACGAACAACCAGACTGAGAACATATTAATTACTGCTCTGCCTGGACATCTCTGTCACAACGATTTACAGTCTCAACTATAAGCGGATACGAGAACAGACATCATGACCCCAAACAGGTGCTGCTGTGACTGCTGTCTCTGTCTGTGGAGTCTGACCAGGTGAGAGGACATTATATGGGAGTTTGCAAGCACGCGGTCAAAGAAGAAGCTCTTCTAAAGGTAAGAACATGGCCCTTCCTTCCTTCCTTCCTTCCTTTGTTTCTTCCTCTGCTGTGTGATGCGGTTTGGAGACTGGATGGCGGTTTATTCTGGCCGGGATAACTGTTTGGCGTTGTTGCACATGTTGTGATGCTTATGGATTTATTTTACATTCTTAATTCATTTCTTTGTGGCAGTCTTGTCATGGATTACTGTGGTCTCGTTGTACTCTGGTGCTCAGTGGCTTGGTGTGGTTTCCCCAGTCTCTTACAGTCTGTTGCATGCAAATTCAGAGTAGTTGCTGTTCAGGGTGTAGTTGTGGTGTGGTTAATAGGCAAGGTTGTCCTACTGTAAATACACAACAGAAGTTTGATGTTAAGGGTTGATGGTCAGTACAGGTTTCTATGCAGCCATTTGGCCTTGGGCCCAACATATGCCTTCAGGTTAATTGTAGTATTATTCAGCATATGGTGAATTTATATCTGCATACAGCTGCAGCATTTTGTTATGTACAGTAAATCTGTGGTGTAAACCATAGTGCTTTAATGAGAACCAATGTATCTTCGGGTTAAACTATAGTATTTCTGCAGTACCCTGGAACACTATGGCATGACAATATGGTGATTTTTTTTCTGTGTACAGTGAACATGATCATTTGAACATAAATAAAACACTCTAATTGTATAGTTCATAAAATATTTGAGAACTGTGAAAATTGCCTAATTCAGAGTTCAGTGTGACATCTTCAAATGTTTTGTCAGGAAATGTTTGGCATGTTTGATTAGTATTATTTGATTAATCATATTTGTTGTGGATGAATTTTCTGTCCTTTGAGTATACAACTGATCAGCTAAAAAATTTAGAAGTACACCAGTAGGCTTGTGGTGTAATCCATATTATTTTAGCTACTTTAATTATATCACAGGTGTAGAATAACCTGCTTGAGAAGGAAACACAATACAAAAAACAGTGGTTTGCACAGAAAGTTTGAAGGAGGGAAATTAACTCTACATTATTTATTTTAGATTGAGTTTTCATTTACATCTGTAAGGAGTTCCACCCTCTTTTCAGTCTAGTCCATTTCCTCTAGCATCGATTTTAACAATGGATCGTCTCATACCCGGTATGAGACGAGACCAGGGGTATCTTCCCATCATCATCCCCGTAGAAAAGCTGATATGTTGCACTGGGGATTTTCTGGCCATATTTTAATATTATAAATTATCATTGTACTGGCAAGTAGGATTTCAACACCTTGTTATTTTAATCAATATAAAGCAATTATTATTTTGGAAGTAGGATAGTCTTTAATATCTCAGGTGTTTTCTCTTAAAGCCTGCACTTGTTTGTGTCACATGAAAATCTCACAGATTCATGCAATAAATATGGTGAACATATGGTCATATGTACTGTACATATAAATATTCATACCCCTACATGTATTCCCACATATGCTTGCTTACACAGACATATGTAACGACTCATCTATACATATACTATACGCTCACCGAGGTAATTTTATGTAGGGCTGCTTATGGCATAGACTCGTGGGAAGTTTTGTTGGCTTTTTGGCTTTGATGCCAACTTTCGAAATTACAAATGAAAAGGACAGAAAAAAAAGAAACACCTCTCTGTATAATATATGA
>JBBMJY010000026.1:7226049-7276257 GCA_037833715.1 Toxotes lorentzi | reverse complement strand
TATATATATGGGGTACCTAGTAGACTGGCAACTGAATTTACAGTGCACATGCACTCAAACATGCCAACTTGTGGCTACGTTTGATAAAATTTGACATTAAAGTGTCTGTCCTTCCTTTTATGTTTTCATTACAGCACACATATGCTGCTGATGTGTTTTTATGCTTTACTGCTGTTTTGACAGCTGAATTTCCCTCTGGGATTCACACCATATGTCTGCTGTCATTAAATGTCTTCTTCACTCACCAGTTGCGTCCTCATAGACCACAGTGACCGTCTTCCACTTGTAGAACTGCACTATGTCCAGCACAGCTCGGCTTATGGAGGTGTATTCAGGGTAGAGGTTAATATAGAAACTGTCTTTGTTGTCCACTGACGGGTGTTTCCAGCGTGTCTGGATGTGAGGGACTTCCAGGGCATTACAAATAGACTGGACCGCACTTACAGATGAGCTGTGAGATGGGCCAAATACGGCCCCAACACCCAATGCCAACTGGTCACAGGCTTTAGTAATGAAACAGAAAGTGGAGAGAGAAAATAACAAATGACCCACAGGAGAGAAACTCAACACTCTTTTACTGATTCGACAACACAAAACGCTTTCACCAATGAAATGATAAGATCCTTACCTCTTCTTGAGGCCTCGAAACTGTCAAATAGGTTTATTCTCTGGATGTCATAAGTCAATGTGGTGTTTGGCATTAAGGTCCGGTTCCTGTTTATGTTGGTTACAGCAAATTTAAAGGCCAGTTCTTCAACACTAATGGGCTCATTTTCAAGTGTCTCAAAGATGCCCCCTGTAGGAAGAGGAGAAACAGGGATTTTGAGAGTATTAGCCAGAGAACACTGAAGTAACTGAGGTAACAACAGAAAAGTTATTGATCAAATAAGTTATTCATTCAAAGTTTTTTGGAGTTTGAATGTTACCATGGATGAAGTCTTTCAGTTGCATAATGTGGACCAATTTTCTATGTCCTTCTATCACATAGTGCCACTAAAGGACCTGGTTAAGATGACTGGATTTAATCTCGTTCAGAGAAAAGCTTGACCTTTACTGACCTCACCCTGTTTACATGGCCTAAATTTCACGAGCTGACACGATAGCTTTTATAAAAACGTGGGAAGATGTGGTTAGGAAAACATGTTAAACGTTCGGTTCTTTACAGGCTAGCTCCACAGATAATACATCTAGAGAGTTCACACATCCAGTAATACATTGTCATGACAGACATTTAAAAACATCCTTTAGCTCTCCTTCTCATGTCAAATCAGTAATTCACTCCAGTTCAACAGATAAACAGATGTATTGATTCACCTCATTTTTGCAGTCTTATTCAATATGCTGCTCTAGACAATTAGTCACTTCAGATGAAATCATACGTGAATGTGTATGCACCAGCTCATGATTTATATTATCACATAGACCAGGCCCATAAATTAATGTAACTGTCTTGCATTCAACCAGATAATCTTTTTTGTGTGAGTGTAAACTACAGTATGTAAAACTCTGAGCCCCTTTAAGACCCACAAAAACCGCAATGAACATACAAAACTGCAGTAATCTCTGAAGTGTCACTGTTTATAGAGAAGCTGTGCCATTGTCTCTTTATATTGCACTGGAAGAGAAGGAAGCCTCTAAATGATGCTGCAGTTGGATTAACACTGACCACTGTTTTCATGTCAAAACTATATTGTATGACTAAGCATCATTTTTCGTTTACTAAAACATACTCTGTCATCAGCCGTGCAAAAGCGATTTCTGCATCATGTCTGTCTCTCCAGTAATTAAGTACCAGCAAGCACCTGAAAGTATCCCAGTGGTGTGCCTTTAATAACAAAACCAAGTTAACATGGCATTTTCTAAATGGAATGCTTTTTGTACAGTACATTTAGGGCTTCACCTCAGTCATTTTCACGATTGATTTATTGGTTAAAAGGTTTCAAATTGATTTAATCATCTTGTAATTTTTAAAAATGTCTGAAAAATGACTTCGGTCTAATTGATATATAGTGATATTCAGTCTACAATGAGATGAAACAGAGAAAAGGGGAAAATCTTAGATAAATTAAAAAATTAGATAAATAAAACACAAAAACATAAATAAATAAAACCAGGGAATGTCCTGCATTTTTGCTTGATAAAGGTATAGCAGTTAATTGGTTATGAAAGTCGTTTCAGAAAATAATAATGACTACCAAATGGAAATCAAAAGTATCAGCTTTATCGAGGAAAGAATGACAAACATAATACATACAACTATTATAAGCCATTGTGTAACACTTAAATTGTCTGCTGCCTTTTCCACGGCTTTAAATGAAACTCCCTCAGAAGGTGCAGTCTGACAGCACTATATTATATTTCCCCCTAGGCAGGACGAGGCGATAAACACTGACCAGTGCTTTTAAAATGAGCTGAGACCACAACTGTCAAAATGTAATTTCAAGATACATTTCTTTTTTAAATACAATCACTTTTCTTGCTGGATGTGTGAGTCAGGGCCACCGAGAAGAGGGGGGGGGGTCGTTTCAGAGTTGAGAAGATCATTCTGTAAACCATCCAACACTTAATCCACCGCGCTGCTCCAGAAAGATGACAGGTCTAGCATGTCATGGCTGGCAATATGGCAGTATATTACTTCAGCCAGGGACGAGCGCTGCATACAGTGTTTCACATTTCAGTTACATAAAGCACATCGTGGAAAACTTTAGGATTAAGGCCAGAAAAACGCTGGATTGTCACTGGATTGTCACCACCTGCATACAGGGCAGGCAGAGTCGTGTGAGATTCAATGTCTTTATCCCTGCTGCAAATGCCCTCGCACGTCGATTTCACCCAAGCCTTTCAAATGTAAATCATTTAAAACATCTGGGCCTTCAGTGATAGGATTTCTGAAATAATACATTGAGGGTTAAGCGTTTGTTCTCACTATGCTGACACTCTCTCTCTACGCGGAGAGACACCAGGCCTGTTCGGAGCAGTTGTAGGGTAAGTGAGATTCTTCATCCTAAAACAAATTTAGAAAAGTTAGAAAAACAGTTTTCGAATGTGTCTGCTATTTTCAGAATTATTAATTAACAGATACATTAACCATGAGCATAAGTCATAACCAGTGCAATGTTGCAGTAGTTTGCAAATGACCTCACTTCAACACTGAGGCTACAGATGGCAATAGGTCATTGCACTCTCTAACAGACTTTGAAGAATTGCCTGTGAAATTGTGATTGATTTGGAAGGAGAAAAGGCCTTTTAAAGCTCCCCTTGAGACCTTGATTGTGAATGACCTTTTTCTTTGGTGTAGCATAGCCTCAAACCCCAAACTGAGAGAGCTTTGTCTGGACTCCCTGGTCACTAAAAGCATGCTTGAAAGTGCCAATCCTAATTATGGTTACCAAGCCTCAGTGAGCAGCTGCTGGGACCTGTTAAAGTCCTTAATTCTATCTACTGGAATATGAAATTTGCAGGCAAAAATACAATTACTGTCTCCCAAATATGCCAAGGAAATCTATTCCATTTTTCGTCAAAGGTGTTTTTAATGTATAAGGGGAAATAAACATGGTTTTTGACCACCTGGTCTTGATTTTTTTTTTTCTTTTGCAGAAGACTGTAGTAAATGTCACAGGCCATATTGAGGATTCAGTAACAAAGTAATCCAAGTGGCAGCATCAATTCCAGTCAGTGATTCTGTTTTTCTCATACTTTAACAAGCCTATGAAAATAGATGGTCCAGTTAGTGCAAGCTGCAAAAATAGCAGCTGCTATTTAGATTCTCTGATTTGCATATTTTGTAGTTGACCTCTAATCACATGCATAATCACAGGCATCCGTTCTAATGCAAGAGCTCCAAATGCACTGTATGAATCTGCAAGGGTTATTAATAAAATAACTGTGAGTAATAAAAATTACACAAAATTAGCTTTATATATTGGGCATTTATCAGCAGCTTTTAATGACATATTGATATGCCATTACATCCCAGACTGTTTAAATTACTGCCTCTTCCATTGAGAAATGAATGTTACCTCATTAATAATCCTGAAATAGGTCTATAAAACTTAAATCATAAATAAAAAAACTACATCCGCTGTCAGACTGTGGCAACATCCACTCACATGTCAGCATGAACACCTTGTAGAAACAGACATGTACTTGGTAAAGCTTTTATATTTGAAATGAGCTGTATAAACTATTTACACACATAACTTTTATTGTCACCAAAAGACAAATATAATTTTATTGCGCTGCTCACTTATTCATTTCCTCTTTGAATCTTGCAGGAAAGGCACATCTCACAGTGGAAGAAGACACATTTATCTCGCCTCTCATTTCCACTTGAGATAAGATCTTAAATTTCAGTTTAAAGTATAATGAGTTTCTTGATTTCCAGAGAGCGATCGGAGGAATTGGTATGATGGCTGTTTGTCTGCGGTAGAGCTTGAAGAGTGCTGGTCCAAGCAATCAGCTCTGGTCCACCTCAGCAAAACACTACTGTTATATATTTATATTTGTTTAAAGTAGCTGAGATTTTGTTCAAATGCTTTTGGACAACACACATTAGTAATATACCTTCGGTGGTTATACACTGTATCAGGAAATGACCAGTCCATCTGTTAGCTTGGTTATTGTGCTTCTGAGAACAACTACACTCAGCTATACTGACTCTGTTACTATCAAACCCATGACCACCATCAACCATGCAGACATCTGAAGGGAAGAAGAAGCAGCAGCAGCAGCTGTACCGCACTTCATTTTTGGAAAATTAAAATGAAATTAGCTTATATATTCATATGGTTGAAAACTGAGGCAGGAAATCATAGTCTTATCTCTACAGGCATTTTCAATTAAAAGACCGCACAAAGCACTATGCACACATCACCAGAAAAATAATTAAGTTTGTCTCTACCCCAGGCTCCAACAATTATGGTCCAATGAGACTGAGTCAACACTAATGTCCAGAGCGGTATTTAATTATTTCCTCTGACTTTCAGGCAGACAATTTCTAGGTTGAACAAACAATCCCTGAATAGTCTCTCTCTTAACCAGCTTTGATCACGGCTTAATGCAATATTTTATCTCCATCTCTTTGCCTGGTCGATCCAAATGGGCACTAATGTTCAGGTCATAACATCATCAGTGCTTCAAACTGAAGCCTAGCTGCTACCGGTATCAATATTTGAGTTTTTAAAAATCCAATCAAGATTTGTTCTTTTACAAAAATAGGCAACAAACATTTTTGATGTAGATCCCTTAAATTTGGTGGTTTAAGGACTGTGACCGACATACATACTGAGAAGAACACTTTACAGTTAAATACTATAAAAACTTGTCAGTGCTCTCTGGTTGACAAACTGTGAGATGGTGACACAAATTTTTGGCTTTTCTGTCCTGCAATTCTTGGTTAGTTATTGACCGTCATATACGCTGTTAAACTTTTCTTTAAAATGTTTGGTCTAGCTCTACTTCGGATGAGCAGTAACTTTAAAAAAACAAACCCAGTGTTTCATTTTTGGACAGATCTGAAGCTTACTGTCCTCACTTGTTTCAGACACATGGCTCCTCTCTAACATTGAAGTCTTGGTCAAATCACATCATGTCTTAAACGCAATAATTTGTGAAATTATTTTAATTTTATAATATGATTAGAATATATAATAAATAGATGTCTTTGATGAAAATGTTAATTCTGTATGCCTTTTGCGACATGACGATGCGGCCTGTGAACAGACCTGAACACAAGACTTGCTGTGACTTTTTGAGTGTAACTCCAAAAATGGGTCATGGGATCATGGCTCAGTGCGTCTTTATATTCTGCACTCTTGCATTTCATGGAGTAGGACAAATTCAGATTCCGATTTCAGTAGTGATGCAGATAAAATAGGGAATAAGCACCTCACACTTTCAGTTTGCAGCTGACACTTGGATCAGTGCCTTCACTCAGCAGGCTATTAGCAAGCAAATGAATAAATGGACAAAGTTAGAGCTGCCTGGGGTAATTTATACTTCAGTAATTATCTTTGAACTTTGAGGTGCAGGTAAAACTATAAATGTTAGAGCAGAAATCATAGACAAGCTTTTCTTGTGAGACAGTTTATTGTGCATTTTGAACACTGAAAAAGCAATCACCCATATCCCGTCCTCAAAAATCAAATAACATTATTATGATAATGTAATTTGAACTCTGTCTTTAACTATTTTTTTTTTATCACAGCATTATGATGAATGCAGTTTATAAAGAAAGGACAAATGAAAACTCTTGCTATAGCTACCATTAATTACTTTACAATATAATTTTCAGGATCACTGAGCTTCCATCTCATCTTTAATAGGCCAGACAATGCTGTGGGGTGATGCATGCTAGGAGGTCACAAAAAGCTTCTGCTCGTGCTGCAAGCAAATTCTGATAAACCCTTAGGCTATGCTTTTTATAGACTTCCGTTCCCCCACTCAGTGTAGAGAGCAAGAAGAATAAGATTCAGGTTTAGGCAGCTGGATGGATGTTTTTTAATCCAGAAAGTAAGAGGTTGATATCAAGACAACTGATCTTTAGATCCTGATTCTAATCTGTGACTCTGCAATTATCACATGAAGGGGAGTCTTTTAAAGCAGAGGAACACAATGACGTAGTGTTTTGCTTTCTCCCCTCTCCCCATCCTGGGCCAGTTCCCAGTGAGACACCCCCACCCCAACAACACCACCAGCACCACTCCAACCTGGGCCCATGCCAGACTGTGAATGAATAAGGAGGTCCTAACCAGCCTACTATCTTCGTTTGATGTGGAGCACTGAGGTTTCTCTGTTTATAGGATAGCTGCTTGCGATCCACCACCAAAACATTTAGACCAAAAGCATAATAAATCTGTATCAGTAAATCTGGAAAATTTACAGAAAACATTTGGACTTTTAGACTGGGATATGGATTACATTAAATGATAATCCGCTGGCCGACAGTAGCTAACACACCTTTCACATCCCATGGGTTGAATCATAAATAAACAAACCAGATTTCACCAGTACATAAAGCATGCAAGCAAGAGGAAACAGGAATTAAAAAAGAAAAAACAGCAATATAGAGTTGAGGCCAAGCCACAAGCTGCTGCTTCTGTGCTCTCCCCAATGATGAGATTTGGTCGCTGCCTAAGTACCATATTTGGGGAAGAGACTTTCTGCATAAAGAAGATTAGTGTTAGTTGTTTAAGGGCTTGGAGGAGAAGATTTACCATTATTACCAACCCCAGTGAAAAGAGTGAAAGCCGAACACAATCTGATGCCCACACTTGCCAAGACAGAGAAATGTTAATTGAACCAAGCTGCACACCATATGGGAGAGATTATGAAGTGTGCGGGTCATGAAGAGAATGACAAAGATTAGATGGCCTCGGAGAGCGATAGATGATTGAGTGACATTAACAACATAGAGCACAGATCAGGACTGCAAGGACAGGGAGGTGGCACCGGCCTATTAGCCTTTAAAGTTATGCAACAACACCATTAAGATTGTCTAAGCCTTTAGAAGTAGAGCAAATTTGGAAAAAATACAGTTGCCTTGGGCACTGTGGGGAGCAGAGAGTCCTGAGGCCTAAATTAAAAAAGTCATTTTTGTGATGCAATCTCAACTCATGAGAGGAATAGTGGTTAGCCAGTGGGAGAGGAGCAGGGAGCATTAATTTGCTAACAAACACCGGCTCATTGTTACAAAGTTACATCAGAAATCAAAGGGGAATAGTCAGAGCAAGAGCTCCGTTTGACTAATTACAAGTGCAGAGTGAGGTTGAAAGCAGAGTTCTTGTCAATTCTCAAAGGCTTAACAGACAACTTTGGACTCTGATGCACATTCACAGCATACATATGCACCACGCAAAAAACGTTTGAGTTTGTTAGATAGAAGAGAAGCCAAATATAACCAAGTCCCACTCTTTGTTTGTTAGCTCCGTATCCATTTCACATTCGTCTGTGCCAAAGACATCATCATGCCAACAGTACATGCTCTGGCTCAGTAGGCCAACTTAATCACTCATCTGCCGCTGACCTGCACTGGCAACATGGAGGAACAGAGAGAGAGAGAGACTGGCATTGGCCAACCAAACTGGATTAACATGATTTTGATGAAAACAGAGTTGTTTCATGCAGACAACCAGGACTCTGTCCTCAGTACCTCCTTTATGCAAAAATAAGAAATAATCCTGTAATGAGATGTATAACGGCACTGTCCAAACCTGACAACAGACAAAAGTCTCTAAAGGACAATATTTTCCAGTGATACTGAGTGTGATCTCACAGTTGAATAACATAGGCACACATACTGTATTCCCCTAAGGGATGTTACAGGATACTGAGGATATGATTGTATGACACAGTAGCAAAATTGTTATAGCAACACAACAACAGAAACACCATAAATGCACACAGCACAGTGACTTTCCCCAGACAAACTGTGACTTGCGATTGGAACATTAAAGGAATTAAATAGTAAGTTTTGATTGACGGTGCCAGAGTTAAAGTTTATCCCGTAGCTCCTAACTTACCTACAGCAACTGAGCTGCACAGTTGCTATGAATAGATATCCTTGCATGACATCCACCTGTATAATCTCTGCATTTATTATTCTGGCTGTCTTTCATGTAATATCCTGGTTATTTGGTCATCTTTAGAAATAACAGATAACTACTCGCTCCATAGGTACCATAAGAGATAAAAAATATCATACATTGTGATGATGCCACAAAAAGTCCATTTATTTTCTTTTCTTTAAATTGCAGATTCAAAGATATGGTGCCTCGTCAGTCCCAGTGGGAAATGAGCGTCAGCCTATAGGTCTTGTAATCACAGGGTTTATTAAAACAGGTGATGATTGCACAGTGGCAGTTTGTAGATTAACAGTCAGTAGGAACACAACTAACACAAAAACACATGACAGTCTTACCACTTACCAATTCTCAGGACTTGCTGCGAAGTGAGCCAAAACTCTGCCATAAAGTACAGCAGTGAGAATAACAGTCCCTTCCTTTTCGCCATGGTCCTCCCTCCAGAGTCGAATTTAACATTGATATCAGTTTTTCTGCCCTCGGTAATTCATGCTGATAACTTGCCAGTCCTTGTATCCATAACAAAAATAAACTGGCATCCGACCCACATCCATGCCTCACACATTGTGATGAGAAAAACAACAACAAAAACAAAAACACACTCCACTTGCAGCTGTCACTTATTAGAAGAACTCCAGTTTTGCCATTCTCAAATCCTTCATGTGAGAGTAAGGTTTAGCTTCCCATAGTCACTGTCCAGACATCCCTTTTATCATGTCTTTTTTTTCCCGGTGCACACTTGAATTGTAGGCTGCAACTGAGGAGGAGGACCGTGCGCCGTTCTCCTGCTGTCAAGCACGCAAGCGTAGAGAACAGCATTTCTGGTTACAACTTTCAAAATAAAAGCTGAACTGGCAAACGCTAAAACGATAAAAAAAAAAAATTTAAAGTTCTGAGGAATATGTGTCATGTATCTCAGACATTAAATGTGTATTTTAAATGAACAAAACAAAAAAGTATTTTTAACTGCATATATATTTTTGCATTTATAATTTTACACTAAAATGCTATACATGTATTCATTGTTGTAGAGATCTGACCCTTAATTCACCTTTTCTCGAGTGCTGTGCCAGAATTTATTTATAAATATTTTGTTCATCTTGGATTATCTACAATACAATGTACAGTGGTTGTTCATGTCATCTTAGATTATTTATTCATATTATCTACACATATTTCTTACATACAACTAATTCCCATATTTAACTGAACGGGTCTTGCTCATGAACTTTGACAATATTCTGTTTAAATGTTGAAATATTTTTTTTCTGCATCTGCTGGTACCCAATATAATCCATGATTTGAATGCTTTTATTATGAAATCATGCTTGCCCCGTGTCTGGTCTCGCTCTCACTGTCTTTTGCTGACTTGACACGGCTGAGCGTCCCTCCCGTGCAGGCGCTCAATTGAGGCCACAGCCAAGCCGCTGATCCGCAAACATGGATACGTCCTGAAGATTAACTTCAAATCTGGCAACATTCGACCTCGACAACGTCTTTGCTTTGGTACACCGAGGAATGATTAAATCTTTGCTCCAGTCCTGATGGAAACGCAAATCTAATCTTCAAACTGGTCGGTGACGCTCCCTTGAAGATTAACTACCTCAAACTGTTTATTTGACACAGTCTCATTCTAAAATAAAATGGGTTCCTGTTACCTTAACCCACTTTGCTTGTTTCCTTGAACCAAAGTGGTTTGGGATGAAAGTTAAAAAGTTTTGCAGCACTGATCAGGAACTGGTGCAAAGTAACTGGAGTAGCTGAGGATTTTTTTCTTGGGGGGGGGGTTACTATAATCTCGCTATTATTAAATTCCCCACAAATTAGCCCAGTTAGACCCTGATAGTGGAACTGCAAAACAAAACAGTTTAGCTGGGTAAACTGTAAATCAGGCAGCCCGCAGAGTATGGCATTTTTGTTTTGATATCTGAAACCCAATTTTAGTAAAACTGTGATTTTGTAACAACGTAATGTTGTTGAATGTCTATATGAATAATACACATGCACTAAATCCACCATGTTTATTATTTGCCTTCATAATTATTATCTTCAAATTAATAGGAAGTTCTCTAATTAAAGCCTCAGCTAATGAAATGCATGTTGCATTATTCCTCTGCAGTGTGAGTAGGGAAAATTGCACAGTCTGTTGAGGGTTCAGGACACTCTTCACGTTCTTTGGTGCCACCTAGTGGTGAATGATGACAGTGTCTAGGATTGGCTCAGGCTTGTGAAACCCCTTCCAGGAAATCTCACTATTATTCATTAATATATAGCTTGACAGTGGTAGATTTTGAATTCAGTGCCGTTGTCACAGCAGCAAATATCGACAGTGTGCAGGGAAAGATTCTTATCAGGCTGTCAGTCCATCACAGAGCTAATGCATCCTCTTAGTCGACCGAAACTGCTTATCTATACAAAACTGCTGCCCCCCAGCGGAACTAAATATCCACACAAAGCCAAACTTGTTCAGTGAACTGTTGCATCTTGTGCTGCACAAACTGCACCTGCCAGTTACTGAGCATTTGTATCACCTTTTTAATGATCACCGCTAATACAAACTATAACAAACAACCATAAATAACTTACCTGATCATATATTCTAGCACTGCTAAGCATTATTTTCACTACCATGGCTCCAATTTGAGTGTCTTAAAAGATATCATCATAATAAAAGACATTAAAAAAAGCATACCACACTGAAACACATACAATGATATGATTTCTCATAAATCTCTCCCATGCTTCATGAAAACAGCACAATATCACCTCTATTTACACTAACAACAACAATGGTTATATTCAGCATGATCACGTAATCCACTTTTTTGCACAATAAAAATGATATTATTAACAGGTTATTAACAGTAGGAAAAAAAGTTGCACATCCTATTTAGTCTGAGATTCAAGATAATCCTAATATAAGCCGAGATAATTTACCTTCACCCACCACACATGATTTATCTTTATATGTATACACCATCACTGCTCCTACTGTGAGTCTCTGGTTCAATTCCTGATGCATTATATCCTAAGAAGATAGGAGTGTGTGGCACTGGATGAAAACTGGGCTGGTAGGACGCAGTGCGATTGCCAGTATAGTTCAGTGAATATGGCGTGGTGTTTTGGCTTATGTACAAGGAGTTCCCCGGAGTATAGATGGTTCCAACATGGTTAGAACTCCGCATGGAGGAGTGGTGAGCCAGGCCACCTTGATATAACAATGACGCATTTTCAGGCAGACCTGAGTTATAGACAACTGGAGGGTGAATTGGTGCTCCATCATTTGTCATTGCTTGAGGGATATTTTCCAGTGGCATCGCAAGTTGTGGCCCAACAGAGCCATTGTTCAGCAGAGAAGGCTGATATGCAGACGATCGGAGGCTTGGAACACTTGAGATGGGATTATACCTCATCAGAGTTGGCTTTCTGGGTGCTGGCTTGTAACCGAGCAAGTTGGCTGGGTGGTACACATCGAATGAGCCTTTGTCTGAGGGCAAACGGCGGCAGACAAACAACATGGCTGAGGCAAAAAGGAGGGCGCCAGACACCCAACCGATGTAGAGAGCCTCTCCCAGCTCCCTTTTCTGGGCATCAATTAGCAGAGGATTGTAAAAATCTGTAATGATGACATGACCTGTCCACGACACAGGGATGAACACACAAATGCAGGCCATCAGCTGCATAACACCTGCAACCATCAGGAAGATGGTCTTAGTCCATTCATTACCCTGAAAACAGGAAGTACACCGCATTCCGGCCAGAGCCACAAGGAGCCCCAGCCCTGACAAAGCCACAGAAGAGCACATCAGACCCCTGGCTGCCTGTAACTCCGGGGGCAGATACAGCAGTGAGTCGTACACCTTACACTGCATCCTGATGTTGGCCTGTCTGTAGCAGTTCATCCACAAGCCCTCCCAGCGGGTTTCCATCACAATAATGTCCGCTCCAATGAAAGCTGTCACCTTCCACATGGGCATCCCCGTAGCAGCCGCCGCCCCAATCAGCCCAATCAGGCCGACACACTGTGCGGCAAGCTCTGAAGCACCTTGAACCATTGTGTAGTGTATGAGAATTCAGCTGTGTCCAAATCCAAAACTAGGAAAGCTCAAGCTAACATCAAATTCAGATGCTGGATTGTAACAGCAGTCGCAAACGTGTTGAAGGCAGTGAGGATCTTCATGTCTGATGCGGTTTGTATGCTGTGAGAGGCGTTTTGTTATGGGAAAGATGCTTTGCGGTCACCTGGTTGGCCCAGGGGGATAGGGGTGAAGAGGATCTCTGCTTATTTTGTGTTTATGGTTCCTCTGGCACTTGTGCTGTATCTGTGCCATCATCTTCTCCAGCAGTAAACACGGGACAGGACAATGCCAGAAACAGCTCACAACTTCAGAATTTTTTAAATCACTCGCCACTTTTTTATTCTCCATATTATTAGTGATAAAAAATTCAGAACAAACAAATATACAGTGTTGAACAAAAGCTCCTCCAGTACTTCTGTTATCCACAGGGGAGCAGAGATGACCTTCAAGTTAATGAAACAGTTTTCACACAGTCCAAATAAAGATATTGATTGTTGAGGACCACACACACACACACACACACACACACACACACACACATATATATATTTTATAACTCACAGTAGGCATAACATAGACAAACAGATCCTTAATTTTAGTGTAAACCTTAAGCAACTATAAAGACTACATTGCCATTCTACAATTATTATTTAAACTGCTGTTTTGTTTTGAACTCACTGAAAGCAAAATGAGTTGAACTAGTCATTCAAGAGCTAATATACTTGACTGAACAGAGATGGATGCGTTCTGTCATTGCTGAAACAGGTGGAGCAGGAGTCAACCAGGAAATAAACTACACAAGGGTCTAGTATTATCTGTTATCTCCATTCAAAGTGACTTGCAAATCTTTATCACATGATCATGTTGTCAGGTCATCTCTTTCTGGCTTCGTCATAAACACTAAGCTCTCTGGCTAAGTTGACAGAGTCCACACCTTAAGCAAGCAGTCTGAAACCTGCATCTCATGTTTACTCAGTACAGTCAGGCCTCCAGGGCCTGACTGTACATACCAAACTTCAACAAAGACGTACAATTGTTTTCTATTAAGCAGACTTACACACGTTTTGAGTTTTAGACTCAAATGTTTTTGTAATTCTCACACAATCTGTCACCAGTATATACCATTTACTGTCGTAAGTGTAGTAGCTGTAACCTTGGTTTTCCTTTGTGTCTCACGTGTCTAATACTGGATAAAACTAGTTAAAACTGAGAAGAAAAGTACGATAACTGTATGAGAAGTGTGAGTATGAGGGTGACTTACATCTGTGAGAAGTTATTTGTGACACATAAGTGTGCGTTTCTCCTAAACACGTATGTGTGTGTTGCTGTTTTTTCTTTGTGTTCTTGTTTTTTTTTTGGTGGGGAATGTAAATTTTCAGTTGAAGTTGAAACTTCAGTATTTACTGCCTTTGTAACGAAACAGCTCAGTTACGTGCGAGCAGCAAATTGACAGTAGACAAATCGCCACTGTCATATTGCTCAGAGATTAAACGTTACACAAACTGTTACATATAACATACACATACAAAATTGTTTAAAAAAACAAGGCTGTCAGTATAAAATTTGATAATACACACACACAATAGTAATGAAAATCATTGGCTTACACAGGCAAGATTATAATAATGTTAAAGGTTGAAATCAAGCATATCAAGTGCTGTTTAATAAGACATTATATTCTCCTCAAATAATGTAAAAAAAGTTGATTTACAATGGACATCCATATGAATCTGATCCATTTGCATTCACAGTAAATGTATTCCTTAAAATGTTATTATTTTTAACCTGAAATAGATCTTTTAATGGCTGAAATATGTCACAGATTGCTCTGCCAGCTGACCCATATTTAAAAGAAATTTCCTTGCATATAGTGACCATAACTGTCATTACCTCAGTCAGTTTAAATGTTCAGAGATAAGCCACCCCACTGCGTAGAGAGGGGTGTCTGGATTGGTAGCTGTAGATGGTTGATGGGTGTCTTGACAGCATTGGCTGTGGTTGGAGTACTGGTTGGGGAAGTACCACCAGCTGTTGAGGCTGTAGAGGCTGTGGAGGATAGCTAATGTAGTCGGAGGCCCTGGAGTACATGTACCTCTGTGAATCTTTGTCTTCAGACTGCAGATTACAGCACATAAACATGCATCCTCCAGCAAACAAGAAAGCAGATGCCACCCAGCCGATGTACAGAGCCTCTCCGAGCTCCCTGCGTTGGGCATCGATCAGCAAGGGGTTGTAGAAGTCCGTGATGATGACATGGCCCGTCCACGACACGGGGATAAGGACACAGATACAAGCCATTATGATCATGCTTCCTGCAATGATGAGGACCAGTCGCTTAGCTCGATCGTTGTTTTCGATACATGATGTGCACTGCATCCCCACCAAACTGATCAACAGGCCGAGGCCACCCAACGCCACAGCACAGCACATGAGCCCCCGTGCCGCCTGTAGGTCAGGGGATAGGGCCAAGAGAGAGTCGTACACCTTACACTGCATCCTGATGTTGGCCTGCCGGTAACAATTCATCCACAGACCCTCGTAGCGGGTCTCAAACACAATAATGTTCTCCCCAATGAAAGCTGTGACTCGCCACATTGGCATCCCAGTGCTTGCTGCGGCTCCAATCAGCCCAATCAGGGTCAATATAAGACCCACCATCTCCAGTGCTGAGTTGGCCATCCTGTTCTTTCCTTATTCCTCCAAGCTCATACATATAATTATGTGCAGACAACAGTCTGACTACAGTTGGAGGCAGTAGATTCCCTCTTTGCATCCCAGTGGAGTAGGAGGAGCAGGTTGATGTTCACATGTACCGTCCCCTCCCTGTAGACAGGACATCAGAATGGAAGGGGTGGGAATTGCTACCTGTTGCTGTGAAACAGAATCCCCCATGGCTTCTTTTCTTGGTACACCTCCCCCAGGAACTGTTGTAAGCCTCCACTTTGTTTATTCACAAGTATCAGTTTACAGTCTCAGATCTCACTTTACAAGGAACACTTGGGTGCTTTATTAACCAGGGAGAATTTTTAAAGTTCACCAATTTGTTACTAGCTATGTGGATATAAAAAAAGATTTTAACTATTACCATAATAATTGTTAATTATTGCTCTAAATGTATTACCAGTTGTAACTACAGATACCACAGACATCTAGCAGCTCTGGAGTTTAAACCTTTGTCTCAGAAACACTGACCACTGTGGAGTCCCATATGTTAAAAACTGTAACTTTAATGTGACTGTAGACACTAAATATTAGCAAAAAGATAATTTAGAAACTCTTTGTCATTTGTCACATCATTTGTTGCTCTATGTGTGACATGGGATGAGGGGTAATATTTGTGTACCCATGTGTCACTGTCAGTATTGGATTTCTTATCTGTGTCTCTTAGTATGTCTGTTAGGAAAAAAATGGCAGTTGCACTGAAAGGAAGTCTCAGGTTTGCACTGTGGAGTGGACTCGTGTCAACAGTCTGGTTTTACCAGTTTAGGCACATTTCTACTGAAAACAATGGAGACAACATACCTACTTTCTATTTACATACAAGTGGGTGAAACAAGAACAATTTTAGTAAGAACTTTTGAATTCCAGGCAATCTCAAGTACTTCTGGCAGGCAGTGAAAGCCATAGATTACCCTTACATCGTGATCAGTTTAGACCCTCTTAGTTCGGGCCCCAGAAAAAAATAACAAAATTCTCTCTTTTCCTCATTTTTATCCCTTTATTGGAAATCACATTTGACCTTATATTTAGGCCAGCATGTTTAATAAGTATGATGTACATTTACAACAAAAACTAAACAGTGAACATAATAAAAAAAAAAAAAACATGTGGTATATTACCTGAAAAAGGGCATAGTGCATAGTTTGTTCTCAAAGAGCATGTCAGCGACATAACGGGTAATTATTGTGTTATAAATTTTGTTCCTGAATGGCTGATGTAGTTTAGTGTAAATCAAGTATATGGAAACAATCAAAGTAAAAAAAAAAACAAATGCATACAGTAATTCAGCACAGTTCATCATAATCAAAACACAGTCAGGTCCTTCATGAATTTCAATCTCTGCCATACACTTGGCCCTCTTTGAGAAAGTAATGAAGGACTGCTTCTGGTTATATTTGCCAGTTGATTCTCAAATGCACCAAATCTTAGCAAGTTACAAAAAAAAAAAAAAAAAAAAAAAAGTAAGAGTTCAGAATTGTCTCTATATTTGATTTTCCTCACTAGTACTGATTTGGTGTATATACTACAGATCCTGGCGGGGGTGCAGCGTAGGCAGGCTGGTAGGTGTAGGCTGGCTGGTACGTGTACGGCTGGTATGTGTATGCAGGTGCGTAGTTATTTACCCCGGGGTTGTATATAACCCTTTCCTCTGGATCTTGGGTGCGGGGAGCATGACGGCACAGTAGGATCACTCCAGCACTGAACAGCAAAGCTGAGGTGACCCAGCCAATATAAAGAGCCTCCCCAAGCTCCCGGCGCTGGGCATCAATCAACAGAGGGTTGTAGAAATCATTGATGATGACGTAGGCGGTCCAGGACACAGGGATTAGGGTAGTGATGCAGGCCATGAGGAACAGACAGCCTCCAGCTACAAGAACAATATGCTTGGTGCGAGCCCGATGGTCCACCACTTTGGTACACTTCATCCCAACTGCTGCAACAATGAGGGCGAAGGTGGCCAGGGCCACAGAGGAGCACATCAGACCCCTAGCAGCCTGGAGTTCTGGGGGCAGAAACAGCAGGGAATCATACACCTTACACTGCATCCTGATGTTGGCTTGTCGGTAGCAGTTCATCCACAAGCCCTCCCAGCGGTTTTCCATCACAATAATGTCCGCTCCAATGAAAGCTGTCACCTTCCACATCGGCAGGCCTGTCACGGCTGCCACCCCGATTAGTCCGATGAAACCGATGATGAGGGCCACTACTTCACAGCAAATGGCATTCTGGCGTTTCCTCTTCTCAAGTCTCTGTTTTTCCTCATATACAGAGTCTTGATAATCTGTATAAGCCTTGGCCTGTTTCTCGTCGTAGTAAGAGCCTGCGTAGGACTGAGGAGGCTTGCTATAGCCACTGTAAGCGGTGTAAGAGGCCATCGTGGCTTTTGGCCGCCCTCTCGCAGCTTGGGAAACAAATCTGAGGAGAAGAGCAAGCCAAGGAACTTATACACCCACCAAAAAATGCTAACGATGCAATGCAACCTTACTGGTTGAGCTGCTTTACATCCATCAGATAAATGGGGACACACCAAAGAGTGCTGCTTGTTTTGAATGCAAATACAACTGCTGCGACAAACAATCAACCATTTGGTCTTGTGATTAATCAAAAGTAAATTAAATCACTGTATACAGTCACAGTTGATCAAAGAATGGGTTGATATAAGTTTAAAAGAGTAGAAACATTTTCCGTGCTACACAGAACAATGTTTTCCTTTTTTGTAAACTGAAAAATACAGTTGAGACAGCAAACAACAGCTAAATTAAAAATCTGCTACAAACATAAAAAATAACTCAAATTTAATTTATGTTGGAATTTAATTTAATTTAGGTTGGAATGTGGAGAACTGAAAAGAACTGGTATAAAATTAAAACAATCTGATCTGGATACACAGTATTATGTGAAACAAGGAAATTACAGTGTCTTCCCCTTTATGTAGGCAAAATTATGTAAATGGTGCCTGCAGTAATGTGTGTAGGTTACCAATCTGTTGTCTCTCTCAGACCAAAAGCTGTCTCCTCCCTTAGATGTAAACTGGGCTGATAAAAAGCTGTTGAGCACAGAAACTCGAGGAGGATTGGTGTCACTGTAATAGTATTGTCCATTTGCCAGCAGTTCTCACCTTGTACTGCCACACCAAAGTTTTCCTGCCCTCTTAAACATTTAACAGCGTGTTTGGAGTCTGTGCATGCAGAGTTTTTATTCAGCTTCATTTAGTAAGAAAAATATCTAATGGTACAACTGAGGGGGCATCTGGAGTGCTAGCTGTAGTTGCTTAAAAGTTTGTATTTCATGTTTTGTGGCAAGCATGATAGAAATATACAAATGCAAAAATGAAAAATGGAATCACACAATGTAGAATCAAACATTTATTGAAGGATCGTGAACACCTGAGCTGTCAAGTGAGAATTGACAGTTATAAAAATATAAATGTAAAATCATACTATAATCAGGAGTGTAGTATTAAAAAACTAATAGTATTGTTAGACATGCTGAGTACAATAACAGCAGATAATAATACCCAAGTACAAATAGTTTTATATGTTAAGTAAAACTGTGAAGCATTTGGGCAGAAAACACAAACAATAAGATGAGATGAGAACCACTTATAGTGCAATAAGAATGCAAATTACATTCAACATTTTAACAGTCACAGAGATCATAATGTGTACATATGTTATGAGAACAAATGCATTTACCCAGGAGGCTACTGCCTGACCTTTCTCAGGCAGCATCCTTTAAATGTTAGAGTCATGTTATTTGCACATTGCAGGCAGCACAGAGCAGGTGTTTACACATATTCTTGATGCTTATGAAAGCTGGATGGTGTCCTCTCCAGGTAGATGCTGCTGTCTTTCTGTACATCCCCCAGCGGCATTAGTTGAGTCTCAGTGTAGGGATCTTCCTCCTTTGATCTACGTTTGCAGTAACTGAACAGAATTATGATTCCGGTGATCAGCAAAATAGCAGAAGTGGCCCAGCCAAGGAAGAGGGCCCCCCCCAGCTCCCTCTTCTCAGAATCTACGACCACTGGGTTGTAGAAGTTTCTGATGACAGTATGGCTCACCCAGCTGACAGGGATGAGTGTGGTCAGAAAGGACAGCAGATACAGACTCCCCCCTAAGGCCAGGACAATGTTCTTGCTCTTTATGTTGTCACCAAGACAGATGGTCCTCTGGACCCCACATCCTGTGATGGACAAGGAGATGACAATCAGAACTATGGAGAAGACCATGAACCCCCTGGCTGCCTGCATCTCTGGTGGGAGACTTAGCAATGAGTCATAGGCCTTGCACTGCATATTGATGTTAGCCTGTCTCCAGCAGCTCATCCACAAGCCCTCCCAGAGTTCCTCCATGACAATGAGATTAGCACCAATGAAGGCAGAAACCCTCCACATGGGCATGGCAGTGGCAGCTATTGTCCCAAACAGGCCGAAGACGCCCAGGACCAGGGCTAAGAT
This sequence comes from Toxotes lorentzi, assembly GCA_037833715.1. Lineage (NCBI taxonomy): Eukaryota > Metazoa > Chordata > Actinopteri > Toxotidae > Toxotes > Toxotes lorentzi. The sequence goes on along the minus strand of JBBMJY010000026.1, from coordinate 7,256,419 downwards.
ATCCAACTTTGCTCTCATGGTTCAGAGGGTAGTGCAGTCTCGTCCCTTGTCTGTCATCTAATGAACTGTCCAAAGCTCTAAATCTGTGATATCAGCGTGCCTGCAATGTCATCTTACTGGTTTGCTTTGACCTTACCTTGAGTCCTACTGGTGTTTCAGGTGTAGCTCCAAAAACTTTCACAAAACAAACGAAACGCACAGTGTTAGAAGTTTGTCATGACTGCTCGTCATGCATGACGAGCAGTCATGTTTCCATGCCAAACTCATGCAAGTTCAGTTTCGGTTACTTTCAAATTTACATGATCTTCCCCCCGAGATTCCCCAAGAGTGATGAGATTCATATGATGTGGATAAGGTATGTCAGACAGCTGAAAGATGAGGACAATATAAACTATTTGACACGTTTCTTTTTTTCAGAATTAGTCAGCGACTGAAATATGGCATTGTCCCAGGAAAAAAACACCATGTGTGGTCAACACACACGCCCATTAAAGACTGTTGATATTAGCAGACAAACAAATTCACTCCACCCTTCAATACTCTCACGCACTAGTGAGAGTTAGTTTTTCATATTTATTTTTACAAAACTGCAGTGACAGAAGAGAGAACTGTAGGTTTGTAGTTAAGCTAACAAGAAAGATAATGACTACTAGCTGTGTGATCTACATGACTGGCATAGTATTTCAAACTAAGCGTCAATCCAAATAATCCCACTGTGCAAGCAAACTTGACAACAACAAGACAGCAAGTAATGTGCCTAACGTTATCTAGGTTGTGGATTAGCAAACTATGGCTACAGTTGCTGCTGCAAAGCTAACATGCATGCCTTTCAGCTCTCTCCACCATAGTTGCACTGGCCACCAGGTCTAAAGTGACAAATCCCGGGAGTGACGTTTTTACTGGCCCTGTCAGTCCCTTTACCAGCCCCCTCTATGTGCCCATCATTCAGGCTGCACATGAGAGCGTGCTGCCAATCACAACCAAGTTTCATCCCTCACCAACACAACCCGAGCACCCCCGTTCCCCATCTCCCCTCTTCTTCTTTCCCTTGTCCTATGCACAAGCATGATCACCCTTGTTGCTGATTGACTGGAGTAGTGTTGCTTTGCTCGGTCCGAACCCCTTTGTTTATTTCCCATTTACTGAGGCAGCTAGGGCTATGTAGGAGCACCAGATTTTTTTTTCAGCACATGCACAGAACAGACAATTAGTGGACTGTGAGGAGATATTCGCCGAATTTGACAAAGGTGTATGGGATTAGAATTGCTGGCTATACTTTTCTCTTCATCTCTACATCTATTCTTCATTTAGTTAACTCATTAGAAAGAAATAATTAAAAATCAGTCATCAGTTAGGTGATCCTGCTTGTCCAGGGTTTTTCCTTTCAACTGACTTGCCTTTTGTAACATTCAAATGAAAATGAACTTATTAGATTATAGACATTAAATTATACCCACATGAAAATGTAAAATTTTACTTGCTTTGACTAAGACTAAAAATTCCTTAAATGTGTCTAGGTTCATGCTCTGATCTCACATAAGGAGGAAATGTTTCAAAACAATGGGGGATTTCACTGTTCATAGCAAGAGCCACTCCTTTAGCCAAACTTCACTTAATCCAGGAAAGGTAACGCCCTGTTGGTCACCTTGTTTCTGAGAAACATGAGAGACAGAACAAGACAGAAAGAGAGAGAGAGAGAGAGAGAGAGAGAGAGAGAGAGAGAGAATAGGAGAGGTCATAAAACAAGAACAGAAACTGAAAAGCCTGTTGAACAGGTTTGCTGAGTGATACTATCGTCACATCCTCAGCTGCTTTAAATGTAAACAGATATGTTTATGCAATGAAACCCATAGCTGCGATCTCGAATAGCTCAAATCTTTACTGTGATGTAATTTCTGTACAGATGTGACTTCTAATTGCCAGAATTTCATTTGAGATGGACTCAATTAAAAATAGGATGTGATTAAACTAAGATGGCTGTAGTGGCACAGGCAGTAATGCACTACAACAGACTATGTCTGCCACCTACTGTATGTAAATGTGACTGCACATTCCTGGGCCACAATAAGACTAACATGACATTTTGCAAATATTTAAAAGAAATGTAAATGTATTGATTCATATTTCCTTCTCCTGCCTACTGTTTCTAAATCCAGTGTTCATTTTTAGATTTAAGATTTAGAAATTATCTGCTCAGACAAGTAGAGAATCTCATGAATCAAGCTTGTGCCATTTTTATCTTGGGTTAGATGTGAGTCTGCTCCTTCAAAGCAAAGGCATTAGCAGAGCAGCTCCGTCCCATCTCAGCCCTCTGTCAATCATATCCTATTGATACAGATCTACTGCACAATGAAGTCTGAAGTGATCTTTCTCCTTTATCTTTTGGGTACGACTGGGTATTCAGATCAGTGCCATAAAGATGAGTCTCATAAACGATTAACCTCGAATTTTAGAATTTTAATCAGTAATCTAAATTAGCAAAATAAATTGAAAATCTAGTAAAATTGTTATATCACAAAAAGAATTACAATTACTACTGCTTATTAAAATACAAAAAGTAGTTTATTACATTTATATTAAAGTATAATTATATTACACATGTAAACTATGAAACATACACACACACCCTTTGTATGTCGTTTCACCATATTAGACTGATCTGACTACCTCTGAAGGAGCAGCAGAGTCTGTGTTGGGGGTGGTGATTGATGAGTGAGATGGGGGCTGGTGGGCCTGGGTGACAGGATGTCCACAGAGCTCAGAGACATGAGGAGATAGGGCTGTGAGAACCATAGATTAAAGTGTCTGCGGCATGTGCCGCCATGCTACTCCCTGTCAGAATACTGATCAAGTTGCTCAGAAAGTCGGGGGTGGAAGACTACTGTCTCTGCTAATGCAGTGATCTGTGACTGGCGTTCTGATTTTGACACAGTAGGATTGGGCGGTAATAAGGTAATAAGGTGTAGCGCGGGGTCTTAAAAATATCAACGGTATCAGTTTCAATACCGTAAGTTAAAAAAAATATGCACTTATATAGGAGATATGGATTAAATATTAAACATCATTTATTTAATGCCCTGTGTGGTTGAATTTTCAGTTTTACTTCAGTAGTATAATATGTTTTATTTTTGGAGACGTTTATGAACGTGACGTCATTACGTGACAGCGCGGAGAAGAGAGAAAGAGAGAGAGAGAGAGAAAGATGGCTAGTTGCACAACAAGTTGCTAATAAAAGTTGTTAAATTTGTGCATGTTATGTTGTTATTGTTTCAGTATTAGTGTTTGGTATTCAGCCTCTGAACGATGGAGACACAAGCCAACAGTTCGGTGACGCCGTCTGAGCCTTACGCTCATCATTTTTAATTCAGGGTTTCCACCGGACAGCGTGACCGGCAGGTTTTCAATTTACCGGACAAATGTTTTTATTAAATGTTTGTATTATCTGAATTTATTGAGCTTAAAATGATAGATGATATGCAGGATATATAAGAATGATACCAAATCATGTCAATTTAGAATCTTTTTATTGAAAAGTACAGGCCTTTATCAAATAAATTAAGTGCCGTCAATTGACTCCCATGCGTAACTTGTTAAATAAATATTGCACAAAGCTGCGCTCTTTTAACATGAATATAAAGAAAGTATTCTCAGATAAAACAATCTGCAAACAAAACACATCTGGACTGGCTCATACCATTTTAATAACGCGGCGTGCTGCCAACTTGAAATAAAAAAGTCCATTCGCTATATGCGTTTTCAAATAGCCTATATATGCAATAAAACTATATTAACAAACTGAAAAAGATCCCTTGACATGTTTCAGGCTTTTTTAAATACATTTTTGCTGCAGTTAATTGTAGGCTACAGCAGCTGAATTAAAACCAAAAGTGTGCAGTGTCTCTCCGCAACTTGCAATGCGCATTTTCCCATAGGCGCTGTTTTGATCTGATCTGCTTTTGTTCTGCAGAGAGAAACCTCTCTCTGCTGGCACACTGGAGACGGGGATCGAGCAAGCTATCGTGGCCAGTTTAGCCCACTCATGGTAGATTTCGCTGAAATCTCCAATGAGAAATTCACATGCAGTTGAGAAGTTCAAGCCTCCATAATCACGGAGAAGCGATGGCGTCTTGTTGCGCCCTTGTGGCATCTATGAGCGGGACTGTATCTGCAGCCGACTTGTCCTCACTTGTAATGTCTTTGATTCAAAATTCAGATTGTACTTGTAGAGAATATTTTCACCTGACATTTTGACCGGCGGGGTTATAAAATACCGGCAGATTTTAACGGAAACCCAGGTCACGGTAATACCGTATACCAGGGTAAAATGTGGAGGAGGTTTGACGGTATGAAAATTTGGATACCATCCAACTCTACGTGTCACATTGTTTTGCAGTGTTTTTGACTGATGCACTTGCATTTCAGCTCTCAAAAATCACAATGATGGCAGTTTTTTAAAGCACGAAAAAAATTGCTTCACATATGATCATTGAGTGGAATCAACTGAGACAGTTTGTAGAAATAAGATAAAAACCTTCAGCTTGGCCACGCGTCACTGCTATTTGTTGTAGTGGTTTTGTATTGTATGGTGTTTATTTTGCTTATTCATGTCTAGAATTTATGGTAGTGCTACAAGAATAATTACTATGAGTGAGCAATGGGCTGATCAGGACAGTGATATAAAAAAACAAAAACGTCTCATCCTCATTTTCTTGTTCTGCTCCAATATGTTCACTTTAGTCTTCCTTGCAAACATCATTTCAGTATATTAACATTTCTCTGCTGTTTACTGTCTGCCTGAGCATGACTTTTTTCCAAACGAGACTGTTAGTCTAAACTCCATTTACTACAGACATTCCTTTATCCTTTCTGTAATAGGGGTTTTAGCTCCTTCACCATTGTTCAGAGACTTAATCGGCTGTGGCTTGTGACGTTTTCCCCCTTTTGTTCTGCAATTGCATTCTTTCTCTGTGTGCTGCTTTGAGGCAGAAGAGCATTGATTAGCTGCTTCGTTCTGTTGTTCTGAGGCATGTCAGAGCACACTGGACTTTTATGTGTTTTCCTCACGTCACAAAATCGTTTTGCAAGGTTCATATCTGCAGAGCCGCAGGGATGCTGAGGAGAACCACACGAGCCAGTGAATCACCACAGAGAGGGGCTCTGAATTATAAGTAGGAAACAACTGTATTTATTATGATATCAATACATTTTTCTATATACACACAGTAATAAAAATGCAGTAGCACAATGAGTTGTTTACAAGTATGACTTCTTCTCTCTGTAGGCATACTGCAAGACTTTCCCCTTGATTGCTTGAGCAAATTTGGACTTTCTTTGTGAAAAAATGATTACTTAAGTTGTTTTGCTAACAAATTAATTTACATATGAATAAATAAAAAACATTGCTTTGTAATCCATTACCAGTGAACTATCCTTTTTTAACTCACAAGACCTTTTAAAGTAGCTGATGTGCAAATTCTCTACAATACAGAGTGTGCACGTGAAATGTTAAGATCAACTATAATGTTGAGTGTCCTTTGAATGGTAATACTGAAGAGCAAAAAGGAAAAAAAAACATCAACAGAATGGTTTCACAGTAAATAAAAAGACAAACAGCAAATGCAAATTCAAGTAAAACAGGATTATGTTAAGTTAAAACAAATTAAAATCCCCTAGCCTCTCTGACATAGGGGCTATTACATAATTCCACTATTAAATGTAACAAGAGATCAAACAAAATATTTTCCAGGCTAAAAAGATAGCTTTAAATCTGTAAAACAAGAGAAAATCATATACTATACATAACCAGGAAATCTGTTCCCAAAACAAGTCAGTGTATATTCATGTGAAAATGTACAGGTACAGTAAACGATGCAAGACAAGACTGTCCTTTGCAATTATTTCTGTTTCTTTAAGGACAAATAATATACAGCCCTTAACTATGATAATATCTCTGAGTCACACAGACAAAACAAATATTAATGTTCTTACAATACCCAAATTTGGCAACAGCAGGCAGGACTACAGAATGCTGCCCAAATGTGCAAACCATGCCAAAGCAACTGATTAGATTCCATGATTGTACCATTAGTTCATCTCTCAAAGCTTACACTTGACTTATACGTAACAGCATTTGATTTGGGATAGAGCTCCCTCTTTCTTTCTGTATTGCTCCACTGATGATCTTACCTGTACAAAGAGCAGTCAGCAAAAGTAAGGTAAGGAAGGCTATATCTTCTACTAGCAGTGTGATATACATCAATGCCCATGCATTGTTGGTGAAGACTGATGACTGATCTTAATGGAGCCCATGTAAAGCTGATAAAACATTTGCTGTCAGCCTGTCCTCTTCAGCATTTATGTGCCACAGTCTGGGGTCGAACCTGATTGCTCCCTTTGTACCCAAATCTCATCTGTCTCCGTTTGCTTTTGACCCTCCATGCTGTCGTTGTTCATGGGGCTCTGCTTCTCCGTGTTGACCAGCTTGACATCATCATCATCATCCTGCATCTCACTGACTGTTGGGGACTTAAGGCTCTTGCATTCTTCTGTTTCCTCGCCCTCCAAGGACAAAGCCATGACAGGGGCCTCTAGGTCAGCCTCAGCGGATGGCGCTCTGGGTGTCTGAGAGAACCCATCGTCGTCGTCACTCAGGATGTCTGTCTCCTTCACCTCTTCCTGGTCTTCGTATCCTTCTAGGTCAAACTGTTCTTCCACCCAGCGGTCTGTGTCACCTGCTAACTCGGACTGCTGCTGCTGATCTGGTTCGTCCGTCTGCTGCAGCCGATCGGAGTCGGGTTCCTGTGGTGAAGCGAGGTCTAGTTCCGGTTCGCCATCAAAAACAATGTCGGTGTCGATCGTAAAACGGTTGCGCACAAGCTTCCTCCTGCCCAGAGTCCTGGTTGGGGCAGATGCTGCAAAAACCAGGACATTAAAAAAACGTTACATACATAATATGCATAACGTTTTTGTAGAATAGTGAAGTCCCCACATATTAATTAAATCTATAAATGAAAAGCTCTGATTTGAGCATCCGATCTGTGTCGGGTGAGAAGGAAAAAACCCAGAATTGGGACACTTGGAGCTGCAGGGTGAATGCAGCCACAGACTGGCATTTACCTGCTCTATTTATGGCAGGACGGGCTCCCTTCAGGGCACAGAGACGCTTTCCGCCAAAGGGCACATACTGCTGGTTGAGGGGCAAACTCTCTGTCTTTAGGAGCTGTCGACGGTGTTTTTCCCTTAAGATGGAATGGACTGTCTTCAGAAAGTCTTTTCTACTCTCTGGAGAGCTGAAGGAGACAGAAGGGCACGTTATCAGTTTGTCACTCTGTAGATAGCAGCACACAGGACTGTATCAGTGGCTGTCAAGCTTCTATCTGCAGTGGACTTCAACCTCCAGTAGAAGAGATCCTCACCTACAGCACAGCTGAAATGTCCTCTCTGGCCTCCCCTCTGACTCCGACTTTGTGTGAACAATCTCACACACAGCAGAGCCCTCACCATCTGAGGGAGAAATCAACATTCACATGATTTTTTTGTAATGATTCCTGGATTTGGGAAAATGCATCTGCATTTCCGTACAATATTTTAGTTAGTCTCTTACCTGTAGTGGCCAAGGATCTGACTTGAAGGGCGTCAGTTGGGATCATGTGACGGAAACGGAAAGGGTCTTTATCATCTGATGATACAGAGCCTCGATGGGAGCCACCCTACAAAGATTCAAACAAAGAATCATGTTTATTTCCCCTACAAAACTATCCTTGTAAAATGAGATGCACCTAGATCTAATCAGCGTTGAGGCTGCTTTTACAGCTGACCCACTGGGCTGATTCTGAAATTGGCACATGGGCCAAGTAAATTTACAGCACAGTAACAAAATAGGTTATATTTATACAGATTAAGGTATTGCTGATGGCTTTCTGCTTGTGTGAAAACATACCATTTTCTTTTTCTGCTTGGACCCATCCTTGCATACAAAGACAACTGCCGTTTTGAACACTAAAAAACAATGTGGGGAAAAAAAAAAAATTATTACTGAAAGCTTCCCAAATGTTGCCAAACATTTTTGTTACATGTGTAACTGTGCAATTTACAGTAATAAATGGTAGATATTGATTACTTACTATAGGAGGAAAATAAACACGATAACTTTGACTTACCAAATGTAGCCATCTGAGGCTCTTTCTTCCATTTTCCTAAGGAGGCAGGAGGGTTGAGCCAAGTCACACTGGTGTGGAGTAGCAGGTCACCCATAGACAGATCAGCAACCTGGCAAAAGTAACAAAGTCCCAGCAGTCATTTCACATGTGTGCTTTAGTTGACAGAACTGAGCCAAGCCACTTTTGTCCTATGTACCTCTTTCTTTTCACCGCTCTGCTCAGTGATGAGCTGATCAAACACTGCTCCAAACTCCTCGTGGATCTTCTGCATCTCATTGATGTGGCTGGCGACTTTGTTCATGGCTTTCATGGCAACTGCAAACAACATGGTTAGAGAAGAATTGTTGTGACTGTGTATTCACCGAGGCTCTCCCCTGTCAAAACAATTTCATTGTCTCAGTCGGCCATGTGACTCTTACCATCCAGGTGGTAGTGCTCCTCACTGTCTGGGTCTGTGAGTGAGTAGAGCTCCTTCAGCAGGAGGGGATACTTCAGTACCCTCTGGATGGGTTTGATTAGGTATGATTCCAGGGTGGAAGAGTGCTGCTGCTTGGGGTTGCGCTCATCCAGGAAGGCCTTGAAATCGGGGTCCGTTTTCGCTGGAAAGACCACATAAAGAACACTTAATGCAACTTATCCACAGCCATCTTTTATTTGTCCCTCCCAAAATTGAAGTGTCTGCATGAACAGATGATTCTGCTCTTTAGTGGTTTACTCATGTAGTGTTGTTTATGGTCTGTAATTTACAATAATAAAGTTTGTTTTATTTGAAACTGACTAAAGTTGTTTGGCCTGATTTTACCAAGGTTACAGGGGCACAAATGTGTTGGTCTTGTAAACTGCAAACTCAGACCCATTTAGTGTTTATATTTTACTTTGTCGTTTATTTTATCTAAGAGCAGTCAACCACGAGTGGGCAGGAATGATCTGTTTACTACTTTAAAAAAGCTTTACCCAAATAACACATCAACAAACTCATTATGGGCAATAACTAGTTGACTCACAGAATGTAAATGCAGCAAACAAAGCCATCCTCTAGAGTGTTTAAGGGAGTGGGTGTTCTAGCTAGAGAACAGACTGTTCAACACTGCTCATTATATATTTCATGCAATGTTGCAGGGCTTTTTAGCTCTGGGAGCCACCAGCTTGAAAGTATGCAGAGGTCAAATGGACAACCGTCAGGCTGACAACTCCGCAGAGCAGATTTATGGAGCCTTGCAGGATATGGCAGATGGTTGATGGATAAACACATCCTCTCCTTTGAGCCAAGGAGGAATGTCAACCCCAGAGCACATTTACTCACCCTTTACGAGGACCTTTGGGACTTTGGTGTGGCTGGCGCAGAAAGCACTGTAGATTTTAAAACGGTCTGCATAGTACAGGAAAGAGCCTCCCAGGGAGAAGAGGATTTTCTGTGAAAAGGGGAAGAGAAGTTACCCAACCAGTAGTTAAAACAAATTCATGGCTGTTTAAAAATGCTTGTTGCCAGTCACATCTTTTGATGTATGTTTCATAAACAAGGAAAAAATACCTTAAACTGATCCACTCTCTCCAGCTTCTCCAGATCTGGAACCAGTCTGGTCCCATCTTCCAGGGTCTTGAGAAACTCAACTTGGAACTCCACCATTTCCGGCAAGTTCCCAAACAGTACATCCAGCTGGAGGAGAAGAGCATTTGAGTAAAGTCAAAATACATTCTCCTTACTACAGTGTTAAGTACAGCGTCTCTCTCTATGTGGTGCATCCCTTGCTGTAGTTAGAGCATGGAAATGCTCCAAAAGTAATACAGACAAATTAATCTCATTACTGCAAGTGCATGTAAAACATCCCTTTACTTTTCAAACCTCCCCCTCTCTGTCTCTTTCTCACTTATCATCCACCCCTCTTGTCCTCGTACATGACTACTCTTCACATGATTATGTAACCCACTTTTCTTAGAACATTTCAACAGTTCTGGCATTTAAAAGCCAACTACCCCTCAACGGCTCACGGGGAACATTAGACATACCTCATCCTGAGTAAGAAAGGTCTCTTTCTGCAGTGGGGTTAAATATCTCCCGATGAGGCAATTGAGATCCTGCAAGACAAGAGTGAATTATGTTTGATTAAGGTTGCCCTTGTCATTTCGTGGAATACATACAGACATGAAAAACATTCAGTTTTACATAAGGCTTAAATATTCCTCGCTACAAAACAGTGATTAAGGTGCGGGGATAGTCTGAGTGTCCCTCCAAGATCAAAGACAGAGGAGCTGGTGGATGCCTTTCTGCATGTTCTCTAAAAGGGAAGGGAGCTATATGGAAGCCCAATTAAATAAATGACTGGGGCAACAGTTACCTTAGCTGAACTGTAGAAAGCCCTTGAGATTAATTAGCAGCTCTTTCAGAAAGTTCAAAAACAGACCTAACTTCCTCAAAGACGGATGGCTGGTGGTCTTACAAAACAATGAACTGCAATTTACATATGTCATTTTTTGGTTTAATAATCATAATAAAAATGAACTTAATTAATCTCCTATTAACTTTTTGTTTTTTTGGTCATAAAGGAGCCCTGTGATAGGCCAGCAACCTGTCCAGGGTGTACCCCGACCCTCAACCAGTGTCAACTCGGATTGGATCCACTAATTCTGAAGTATCTTAATCACACAAATGTAAGTAACACTCCAAAACTCCAAAGAGGCCAAATCATCTGTGCTCTAATTAAAAAAAAAAAAAAAAAATCAATGTTAAAAAATGTTGAACACAAACTGCATCACCAACATCAGTCACAAGCTGAAACTAAGCAAGAAGGATATGATAGGTAAGTAGCACGCGACTTAATATGACCAACCTCTGTAACATTAGTGATTAACAGATACTTCAGAGTTAAAGTCCTTCTTCTTTTAGTGTTTCGATTACTTACTGCAAACTGCACACACAGACACGAAAAATGCATCCATGTCTGTTTGACTTTAGGTAATTGGAAAAAATAGCCCAAGTCCACCAAAAATCTAACTATCCCCTTTAAAGGTTGTACAATACACCATCCATCATGCAGAATGCGATTCCTATAATAAGTAGATATGTGCCCCCTGTAACGAGGTATAACATTTTAGATAGCCTTAAGATTATCCCATTATATACCCTCTCTAACCCAGTTATTTCGCTGAGCCACATTTATATCAGGCAGAAAAAGATTAGGCAATATCCAGGCAAGGGCACAGCTGTGTCCCCTTATGTCTCCTGGGACACAGAGATAAATATGGATTGGTCATGTGGAATAGGTAATGCACAGGGCTAACATAACCTCAGGCAGACAAAAACACCGATCAATGGACAGAAGGAACACATGCGCACTCACAAAGACCATCTGCCCCTTACAAGTAAGAGTGATACTGAGTGATACTGACTTTGACATAGGTTCGTTCAGTCTCCACCAGCTCACAGATGACTTTGCGGAGCTTGTCGGCATCTGAGAGCTGCCGGGGAGTTGCAGGAGGTGGGAAGGGCGAGTCCGGGCTAGGCGAAGAGGACACACACTCCGAGGGATTCATGTCATGGAGACTGCGGCAGAAAGCAGCGACCTGTTCTGTACTCTGCAAAAAGAAAAAAAGAGGGGCAGAAAAGTGTTAAGGAAAAATGTGATTAAATTATGTAACTCCAACTTGAAGCCATCATATCCAAATATTGATCAGCGCAGGAGCAGCACCGCAAATATTGACTCGCAGGTGTCACTTTCCACCTGCTGATGTGCATGGGATCATGACTGTGCAGAGAGTGAGCCTGGAAAGAGGCAGAGAGGCAGCTCTAAAAAAAATCATTTGCACTAATTTGGTCTATTTTCAGTCTGTCATAACAATGACTCTCCGCCTCTCTCTCTTTCACTCACATCCCTCTTTTCCCTGGTGTTTTCCTCCTACTGACAGATCGGTGGTGTAATGATTCATCTCTTTCACGGAATCAAAATATACACACAACGGTGTCTGTACACATACAGTATGGGTTGCCGTGGAGACCAGCCCTGATGTGCATTAGACTATCATTTTGGACAAAAATAAACCCCACTCAGCAACAGCCTACATGGCTGAACTAAAACAGACTACAGCCTCACCATCCATAACAACAAAGTGTTTTGGCTTTTTACATCAATACAAAACACAAAAGAGAAAGCACAAAGAGAACTTCATTCACGCCCTTATTTCGTTTTATAAGAAAAGCATTTAAGCATTTGGCTTTTTTTTCTATTTTACAGTTGATGATACATTAAGATTAATTGAGAAAGTTGCTGGGAATAAAAGAAACCGCTAGCAGATATTGACACCACTGAGTGCATAATAGAGAGCTGAGAGGTTTGTAGTTGGAACTATAAGAATTTTTATAGGCCAGACAGAAGCAATTTATCCTGTCACACCTACAAGCTCCTCTGGGAAAGAATAATAATACAGCCCCCACACAGCTACAGAAGATGGGATGTTATCATTCTCGGATAAAAATAATCTTAATTAAAATCAGAGCTAGTGGTCCATCATCAGTCTACACATCTGAGGGCGTCAAAACAGCTTGGTGTTCTTCGTAGTAGATTTTACTGTGCATAAATAAAATTGCAAATACAAAAATGCTTTTCACTGTGACAAAAAGTAGATGACAGGTAGAAACAAAAATAGTTTTTTTTTTTCAATCATTTACCAAAATATGATGAAAAAAAAGAAACGCAAAAGCAAAATATGAACAGAACAAAGGAACAACACTGTGCTATGAAATGACAGTCGTGCATCTTCTCATGCAGCTTTGCAGATGACACTGGTTATCAGCATTGTTACCTAATCAAACTGACACGCTCATATGTGAGGCACGACGGCCATTTGTCCCTCTCTGATAATGTTCCCAAAAATAATCAGGCAGCTTCCAGATCAGCAGATGAACTGAAGTTCTATGATGTCTGTACATGTAAAGCTGCAAATGCAATTTACACCATTGCACTGGCGCTATTTTTGCCAAGTCTGTAGTGAAAGCTGCTGCTGCTACTGCAATCGGCATTTTGTCAACTTTAATGTTGCTTTTGCTGATTAAGTCATGTTAAAATAAACACATGATGTGCAAATAAAAAATCATTATTTCCAAAACCATTTGGAAATAACAAAAAGTAAGATGCATGGAAAAGGTCAATGCCCAAAAAATTCCCTTCCCTAATACATCTACTGCTAATGGTATGTGGGATCCAGGACGTTTTTACACCAATACAAACCGAAAAAAATTTAAAAATAAAAGAATCAGCAAGGAAGATCAACTGAGATCTGCTCCATTAGAATCCGTAAAAAAAATTCTCATTGCAAGTTTTCCCCAGCGCATAATATCTGAATTTGTTTCTGCATGTGATAAGACAGTATATTCAACCCAAATGGAAGTTCAGTTTTTGTATGAAAGCAAAGAAGTTAGAAAAACACATTCAGCAGCATCACACCTCAAGTTTGCAGCCCATACAAAACAAATGTCATGCAAAGAAAAAAAAAGGGGGTCTGTTAATAAATCTGCCCATTTAATCAACTGAGCTCATCCAGATTTACTGAGCCACAGTCACAGTCCAGTCATAGTCTTCACTAGGCTAATTAACACCATGGCAGCTTCGGTTGCTTGAACAGTCATGACATGGCAGAGAGAAGAGAAAGAACAGAAGGGGGCGGGGGATCAAAGCCTTCAATATCACATGAAGAGAACAATATGTAGATAAGAGAGGCTGTCATGGGTACAACTGTGAGATAGCAGAGATGAACATTTCCCTTAGCAAATGAAATATAGATTAAAAACTGTTTCAAAGCATGAAAGCGCTGATGATGGGGTAGGGAGAAGATTGCACATCTGCCCACTGAAACTGTGATAAGCCTCAGATCACAACTCGGGCTGCCAAGAGAGAAAACTCTGCAATCGTCACTGCAAGAACGGCCAGCTTAGTTTGACAAAGACATGTAAAGTCCAAGTCATCTGGGGTCAGAGCTGCAGAGACTCAGTTCCTACATGCAGTGTTTTATTGTGGCATCCTGTGGAGCACTCCAGTGATTATGGGGCAACTCTGCGGCACAACGGTGACTCACAGCTTCCTGTTTGTCTGTCTGTAGCAGCCAAGAGGAGGTGTGAAGCAAAACGGCGAGAAGGAAAGATGTTTTACTCTCAGTGGAATGAAACAACAACAGCAGATCACCATCTATCACAGCAGCAGCAAGAACTAACCAGGTAAAGAAAAGTGATATCTCACCAGATGAAGCATGTCATAGATGGAGTCTGAGGAGCGCTTGCTGTGCTTGCTCCACTTCAGCACGGACATAGCCAGGTGGACAGTCAGCGTTAGTTAAAGTGCCAGAGAGGTAGAGACTCCAGGCTTTGGAAAGAGTCAAGTCTACACTGCGCCTCTCCAACACATTTCCTCAGCCCTTTTGTCTTTCTTCTGTTTTTAAAAAAAGAAGGTGCTATGGTGCTTGTGATGAAGGATGAGTGAAGCTGCTCTGCCTCCTCCTCTCCGCCCACCAGCACTTACAGCCTTCCAACTCCCCTTCTTTTCGCCTTCTGGGTCTGCTGTAGTTCTGTCACTGATATTCTGCTGTTTTCTCTCTTTCCCTCTCTCTCTTCTCTACAGGCTGGGTAAACTCAGACACACAGTGTGAGTGCGAAGATCTGGCCAATTCCAAGAGCATTGTAAATGAGTCCTGATAATCCTCCAGACCGGGGAGAGAGGAAAGGAGCAGGAGGGAAGGAGTCTCCTCTTCAAGGTTGCAGTGGAGCAGGATTGGCTGGGTGAGCTACACCGCAGTAGAATATAAATGCAGAATTTCAGAAACAGGGAGATTGATGACGAGAGGGGAGCTGCAAAGGAGCAGGCTGAAAAGGACGATGAACGGAGGAACAACTGGTGTGGGAGAGTGGATTTTGCAGGAGGGAAATGAAGAGTGTGAAATGTTTAGGCATGCCATAATGTTTTTAATCATAAGTAACAAATCAAATGAGGTATGTGCTCCTGTGATAATTCCTGAAAATGCCCATGTTCAGATTAGTAAAGAAAAAACCTGGGGAAAAAAAATAAAGAATTCAAAGACACATTTTGATGCCTTCTATCACTGAGTAGATTCTAAATTCTAAATTAAAAAAAATTTCAGGGGTTAAATTGGTTTATCAATAAATACCAATGCCTCATGTACAAAAAGTACTCTCTGGGAAATTTCCCTTCACAGCCACTACATCATCATTTTTGGAGGCAAAACCTCCAGGTTGTTGCTGAAAGTTTTCACTGACTGTGGGAACTTTTCTTACAGCAGGAAGTTCCAGGGATAAAACACTCATCATAGTGTTCACAAGGGGGACACTTGTCAAGAGCAACCAAAGAGCAGATCTGTGGGCAAACATTTGTATCATTTTGTTCTGCTCTGTGAGCTGGTGGTGCAAAATCCAGACATCATTACCATATTTCAGATGCCGTCTAAAATCTTCACTCATCTCGGAGCTTTGAAAGTTTTCAGAGTGCAGCCTCTTCTTCTGATTTATCAAATACTTTCAGTACTACACAGACACAAAGGAAGCCCACAACCTAAGGTTTAATCTTCAAACATCTAGCCTCAAAGAGAAAGGAGGGCCAATCTAATCCACATTTCAAAAACACAAAAGGTACAATTTAACATGACCAAAAAAAAAAAAAAAAAAAAAACCCTAAACCACTACTGTGCTGGCATGCCACATATCCTAATTATGCTCATATCCATAGCATTGACTTGACATGGTACAATATTTAATTAATTGCTGCTCAGTAAATAAGAGAAGTTAAATGGTTGGATAAAATAGAGAACAGGTAAAAGAGCAGTAATGTGACCAGTCCACAATTTGAAGGGCAAGTGGGATGACCGAGGATCTCACTGCAATCCTTGGAATTTTTCTAATGAGCCCTTATTTCCAGTTAGTAATCAAGTGTTTTGATAAGAGATGAACTAATACAGAAGAGGACACCATGCTTTTAGCATTTCATGTGAGGGAACCCAGCAGTCCACTGCTTTAATCTCTCATAAAGTTGTTCTCTCATAAAGTTTTTTGTTTTTTTAACTCTGAAGCTTGTCTTACACAGCATAAGAAGATATGAAGAATTAAAGAATTAGTCATCTTGTTAGCCAAAGCACTTCAATAGCAAAATGTAGGTCTTTGAGATTTTTTTGTGATTTGCTTGTCTCACCAGTCTCACTCTGTGCCTTCTTTTGTAATTTGTGTCTGGAGTTAAAATGAGTCCTCCATTCATTAGCTGATTCTGATCACCACACATAATCAAGCAATTAGAATGCAAGTTTAATCAAAGACCCATCTATCACTTAGCTATTAGATTGAATGCTTCACCTTGCCTCGAGTCTCTAATGCACAGGGCCCACTTCATTCTGCAATGTAGGCGTGTATTAACATTCAGGTTCTTTTGATTTCATTATGTCAGAAATTACTAAGTTTGGATAAACAAGTGTTTTTTCAAGAAAGGAAAACAGAAACCTGTGGGGTTAACCCCTGGAAAATATAATCATGGACACTGTGCTGCTTTCCTGAACAAGATCAAATGAGCCAGTAACAGATGGTGCTTCAAACTGCGGTGAAGCAAAATGTTCTTCTTTCATAATAACACAGAGCTGAGGGGGGATAACTGTGAAAGTCAAGGACAGGAAACAAGCAGAGAAGGCGGCACGTCATATGAAAGATGTGCTGTCTTCTGGAGTCATATTAAAGCACACTCCACAAATAAATAAAATGGTGCTCTTACCTTTCTGCACTCATCAAACTCACTGAAGATCTCAGAGTCGTCGTCCAGGCTGTCTCCTGAGCTCTCCAGCAGCAGTCCCACCCCGTCGTCCAGGATCTCCTCTGCAAAGAAAACAGTCATGTAAAGTTCATGAAACTCTGTACAGGATTTTTTTCATCCTTCAAATGAGAATGTATTTTCACAAACAATATAAAGTACATAAGAAATACTGTCCTTGCTTTGTCATTTTTATTAAGAGTAAAGACCTTTATGTAAAACACTTTTAATATAATCCACAAAGTGGGGCTGTAGCACACAGCTGAGAGCCTTCTATCCTCCCTAATTAAGACCCAGCAGATTCACAGTGTTTGCATAAATGAAACAGGTGTCTCTAAGGACACTGGCAAGAAATTATTTCACTTCAAAAGTAAGAAAAAAAAAATCGAAGCTTGACATCTGTCTAATTTTGCCTTTCTCGTCCATTTAGTATCCTTTGGTATAAAAGTGATAACAGGCCAGCTGGGTTAATAAACATGATCATATGGCAAGCAATTGAGAGTTTTAATATACTGAACTTGATTTCTGGGAATTGGGAGTTTTGATTGATTTAAACTTTTCAGTAAACTCGGCTAGTTAGATCTGTGAATGTGCCAAGTTCAGCTTTGAATATGTAAGGGAAACATTATTATTGTATTTGCATGTCAGGCTCACCTTGACTCTGGGAGAAGATGTCAGTGTAGAGATCTTCCCCTGCATCCGAGCGTCGCGGCGGCACGTAGCACAGCTGGCGGCGGTCCACAGAAGGCAGGGTGCTGACCGTCAAAGCAAGCGATGCTTGAGAGAATGCTGCCTTCATGTCGGAGAAGTTGAGACTGTGAGAGTCTTTTCCGTTCAGCTGAAGTATTTCATCCCCTGCATTTAGACCTGCAGAGTGGGAACACCATCAGCTTTGATTCAAATTACTGCCTGTCATGCCTCAATGCTCTAGATAAACATTTTCTATATCCCCTAATGTGAGACGGTAACAATAATCTATCTCATTTTCAGCGCTGATTAACTGATATTAAACTCCTAATTAAGATGATGAGATGACATTACTGTAAGAAACCAAAACAAACAATTCAACTTTGGAGACCATTACTTTATATTTTCTTTGCCTTACAGACCCACATGCACGACTCACTTCTCTTTGCCCTGTCATGTCAGCCACTGCTACTGTGCAAGTACCTCACTGTCTGCTGCACAGCATCACTGCATGTGCTCCAACTTCAGCATATTCTGACCCCACTCAGCCCTGCACTCTACCTTTGAGGCACGGCTACCAGTGTGAAAAAGCTGCGGTGAAATGTCCTCTTCAGCATCATCCTTCACAAAGGCCAGTGAGAGGCAGTGTGGTTATGATTATAGTAATCAATGCCCTTGAGAACTGCTGCGTTCTCTGAAACCTTCCCCGCCTATTGAATAAACACGCTGATGCATCTCTTAAGAGAAACGGTAAAAATGTCTATTGACCTCAGGAGAAAAATGCTCCGTTTTGAAAACATATGCATAGAATGGAAAAAAACATCTAATGCACTCCAGATTCTTTTTTTTATTTTTTCTCTAGCAGTAACTCATCAGTGCAGAGACATAGACCGAGTGTCTTTGAAGGGAGTTCATTTGATGGAAATGAAGGGTAATGAACCTTTGGCGAAGGCTAATCCACCCGCCTTCACATCAGTGATGTAGAGCTGCTGCACTCCGTCCTCCTCCACCACTGAAATGGAGAAACCTGGAGGAGGAAAAGGAGAGGCAGAGAGGTGAGGAGACGGAGAGGGGGGCTCTTACATAAAACACATCAGAGGGATTTGTGCAGTACAAATGGAAACAGTCTGAAACAAAACACAGGTTGTGTATAGGTCAAAGAAAATCAATTTCTTATGCCAAAAAAAAAAAACCAGCACCACAGTCACAAATCAAAAATTGTATCATCATCAATTATAATAATCATCAATTTGAAAGAACAGAATCATTTGAATGGTTCCTACCATAACCAATCATGCAGGATTCATCTCTGTCAAACTGGATCACTTTTGTTATTTTGGAGCAGAGCTCAATTTCTTTGTAAAGCTGTGAAGAACAAAAAGAAGTTATGTAAATCGTGAAACAACAGCCTACTTTATTCATATTCTGGTGGGTGGGTTATTGACAGCATGGAAAGAGCACGTTAATTTTCTGTGTTCTTAGACAAAGCAGCTCGAGCAGAGTCTTTATGCAGGAATGGCCCATGACAAGTCATGATTACATGATGTAATTGCAAAAGTCACTACAGATTTTTATTAAGGCTTTCCATGAATACATTTATGCTTTGGTGCTTTGGCCTCCCAGGCAGCCGGAGAAAACATATGAAATCAAGAGGATAAAAGCACAAAACCTATTAACAATTCACAACATAGGATGCTCTTATGTCTGTAGTCTTCTGCATATTGTGATTCCCCTCACATTCCAGTGCAATAACTGGCATTTCTTTAAATCTGCTTCTTGACCTTTATAATCTCAAACAGCCTAGTGAAGAAGAAGGAACAGGATCATGCTCCAGCTGGTAGTTACATACCAAGTCGCACACATCCTCCTCTGGTTTGGGAATGTAGAATTGCACTTGGTTTTCGATAAGGAATTTGAGTCGCAAGTAGAGCTTTGTGGGATCGAGCTGGTGAGCCTGTGGGATGAGGGCAAAGAGACAGAAAGAGGATTTTTACCCCACATCATACAACCCAGAAATTTGACTCTTCCATAACAAAAGTCTGACATTTTTTAAAAATCTTTCTGGCTCTGTGAAACTGGTATTTGTCTAGTTGAATCTAGTACAGTCCAGACATTTTAAAAGTCCTCTGCATGTGTTTTCAGGTGAATATATGTCTTATTATAGGTTAGGGTAGGTCATTTGAGTCTGGGCGCTGTTACCTTGCAGATGGTTTCCAGAACACACAGTGCGGATTCCCCTGGTTGGATGATGGTTAGTACCGGCTGGTCATTTGGCAGACACACCCAGGAGGGGGTGAGGTGTTCAGGGACCCAGATGTCACTCTCTGTGTTGGGCCGTGGGAGGCTTTTCACAGTGCCATCCTCACTTTTCTTTAAACAGGGACATTAAAAGGCTTACTCAGTCTGATACCTTAGAACAGAACATCTTTTTCACGGTCTATAGTATATTACAGCCTCTAATGTGCCTGAGTAGCTGTTACAACTTTAACCTCTGGGACTCGGTTCTGCTGCATACTTGGAATATATAGAGGGCTAATATTTCATTGATGTCAATGTTGGCTGAAGATTCAGTTGAGTAAGTTCCCACACCTGTTTGACCTATACATTACTGTCAAACTTAAGCAAACAGAGAATGACGGATTCTTCCTTACTCTGTGTTCCTTTGCAGGATCAACATATAAGCCATCTACTGGCTTTTTCACTGGCTCTTCGCCATCAGCAAAGACCTGCAGAGACAAAAAGAGGGTCAAGTGGTCATAAGTAAAACAGAATTGTGGAGGATAAATGCTTGAGGAAAAGGCAAAAAAGAAATCTTTGTGTGGTCAAGGCATTTCTGTTACTTGCTTTGAAACTGTCTGTATGAGAACAGATAACCTCACAGACCTGGTTGATAGTGGGATGGGCTTTTGTCTTTTTCTTTGAGGTAGTGTCCAGACCCCAGAGGGAGGAGAACCGGCTCTTACGCTTGCTGCAGGAACGAGACATGGCCTGTGTTCGCCGTCTCACTCCGGTCTCTGTGCGAGCTGCCACCTGCCGAAATATAACGGCTCAATCAGTGCTCAAACACACCAAACGAGACAGACAATCACATCACATTTTGCAAACACAAGTGGCAACTATTAATGATTTTATGTATACAGCATATTAACAACATAAGAGCCCAACACAGGTTAATGGGGCCATAAGATAGAAAAGCCAATAACACAAAAAATACATTTTTAAGTGACACAAGAACAAGAACGTGATGTTTAAATTGTGCAAAACGTAGCAGCATATGACAAAATATGGTAAAAAAAATATCATCAGTAAGTTTTCCAAGAGCACAGAAAAATAATGGATGGTTCATTGCTGTTGGGTAAATAAAATGAGGAAAAGAGGTCGCATGGGCCTTTCTGTGATAAATAGTTCACATTCAGATATACAGCTGTCATGTCTATTTCACACATGAGCACTGGGCTCATGCAGATTTTTACACAATCTGGCATTTCTAGGCTACTCATCTGTGAGAAAGTAAGAGTAAAAGGTCTTTAAAATATGCTGAAGCAGGGATCAAAACAGCTCTGTGCATGTGGGTGCGAGCATGCTCTAAACGTAACCTTGGAACTCATTCTGTCTTTTTTTGTTCTGTCAGCTTTTCTCAGCCCTTTTTGGACATGAGTGCTGATCATGGAAGAAGAGATGAGCAAATTAGAGAGGAATAAAAGTGCAGGAAAGATAAAATGAGATGGAAAGAGGTGCCTCTTTTGTTAGACATCCCACCCTGCCATTTCGCAGCTCAAACACCCACTTGCTTTGCAGCACTGCGTTGGTGGTGAGGGGAAAAAAGTACCTCTCTGATCTGCAAACATTTCTCAAAAAAAAAAAAAAATCAAATGGATGTTTTCCTGTTCTACCAGTGCTTTTTGTGCTTTTAGCTGTGGAGTGAATAACCCCAGTGCAGCAGTGGGAGGCCAGAACTGAACCAAACAGGTGCTCTGCTTGAGAGCCAGGCTCCAAAATAGCAGTCACTATGGAAAAACGTATTTTGACAACACATTTTAGTTTCTGAAATCAATTGCCCTGCCTGCAGAGTCACCAGGTGTTCTCAGTGATGCTGGTGTTTCAGGAGATATATATTTTTCTGCTTACAATCTAAGGAATCTCTAAGGAGACAGTATTGACAGAGATCATCCAAAAACTGAAAGGTTACAGGTTTAATCCCTGCAACAGCTACAGTTTGTGTTGCTGAAGCATTCATTGGTCCCTCAAAAAGTCAGGGATTTCCAGTCACTTTCATGAAGGCTCCAGATAAATCCATAAAAATGTATGACAGAAATACTTAAAAATCTAAGATGTTATACAAAAGGATATCATCACAGCGCTTCATAAAACCAGATTAAATAAGTTAATTTAACACGTGAAGAAACAAAGAAGTAATATTTACCAGTGCATGAAAGGAAGAGACAGAGAATATACCCAGTCGCCCCATCGCCAACTTGGTGGGGCGAGAGGCAAAGGCCAGGAGGCGTTTGGGGTTGGGCAGCTCTCCTCCCTGCAGGCTTGCCAGGTAGCACCTGAAGCGGAATAGATCCATGTGAAACTGCTCCAGGTTCTGCTCCCACAGGAAGATCTGCAGAGTGAGAGGGACACAGCAATACATCCAATTAACTGTTCATCAAGGCTCTTGTTTGTCAACTTCAGGCCAAGGTGGTGGATCTTTCTCCCTCAGAAACTCTGTTACCACTTTGCTCAAAGTTTTGCCAATCTGTGCTCTCTGTGCCTAATGGTTTGATGTTTACTGGGGCAGTAGAGCAGGACATTGTGATTATTCACTGGGCCGTCCCATCCCAGTCACGGTCCTGCACTGGTGTTTCGAAGAGGCGGCCAGCGCCATGGTGGAGGGCTCTGTATCACTGCCAAGTATCCCAGAGACAAGAAAGAAACAATACTGCACATTCCACTGGCAGATAGAGGCTGGGAGTGTTTCAGCTTTCTAAGGAGCAGGCCTATATCCATTGAGCTCAGCACAATGTGAAACCTGACACTGCCAAACAGAACCGCTCCAACCAGGCACTACCTAACTGACCAAACAAAGGCCATTTGATCTCCCTTCTCTGTAAACAGACCTATTAAAGACAATATGAGCTTTGCAATTAATTGAGAGAATGGCAGGCTATCGACCGGTGCCAGCTGCATACCACGTAAAAAAACAAAAGAAAAAGGAGGTCTGGTGGCCGAGAGGTGTTTAGCATCAGCAGCCTCAATCGGATGATACCTCGGAGATGTGTTACTTAATCCCCCTCATACCTTCCCCTTCCTTCTTTGTCCATCTCCTGTTTCTTGCATCAACAACTTGGTCATACGGATATTGAAATACCAACTTATGTGATACTTGTAATTAAGTACACATTTCCTACCTTAGATATGGTCTGAAAATAATGCTTGTTATTATCACTATAGCCGTGGACCAGCATGACTGAAAAACATCTTAAGTACTTTAGTAGTTTGCTTCTTAAGTGAAGCTGAAGTTCATCCTGGAGCAGATCTCCTACGCTTTGAAGTTTAGTAGTTGTGTCAACAGTCACAAAAGCAGCAGGGGGTTGATGGTGAGAGCTCTTGTGTTGATATAATACTCCACGTGTTTATCTGCTACTTTCTAAAAATCAGAGACTTACTTGAAAGCTTGTCCATTACCATTTTATCATTCCTTTGTGGCTTGTTAAGTTGCTTATCAGCTTAGATAAGTTTTAAATAGGTAAACAGGTTGGTTTGCACTAAAACAGGGAACTACTGTAGAGTATTTTCATATTGAATTGAATGACAAGTAAACTTTTCACATCTGAGGAAGCTGCTCTGCCCATTTCATTTCTATACTACATTTTATTTCAGTATTTGAAGTTATCCAGATACTTGTAATGTTCTGTTCTTGACAAGTCAAATTTAATGTTTGGATATTATTCTCTCAAAATAAGTTGCTTTTTATATGGCTGGAATGGGAACAGAAAGGAAAATGTGAATGAGGCCAGCATTAGGGTTACAACTAAATTTTTAAAATACTGTTAGAAAGAACAGAATTTACACAATTCTGAAAAACATCTTTTAGCATACTTCTGTGAAGTTTGCTTGACATTCCCTGACTATCTTAGAGAACCAATCAAATTTGCAGACTCTTCCCATCAGGATCATACTTATCAAAACCCCACACTTTCGCCTGACATTTAGGAACTCGGTGGAAGACAAGCTTAAGTGAGAAAGGAGAATAAAACCTACTTGATCCAGAATCGTCTTCCTCTTCTTGGTGTCAGTGACGGCAGACAGTTGCATGTCTCCCATCTTCTTCATCTTCTCGTCCATGTCGATTTTCTGCTCCAGCTTCTTGATCTCGGCACGTAGCAGCCGCACTGTGTCTTCTCTGTGATGCTGACGGGCAACAGCGGTGGCACATGCTGAGTGGATGGCTGTGATCCAGTTCTCCAGCTCAGTCTGGCTGCAGGTCTGCGTGGGGACAGACGACAAAAGGTCAGAGGTTAAACAGCACACCAGCTCCTTCACATTCAAAGTAAAAAGCTCTTTCTTTGCTCTTCCTGTGTTGATTCCCTGCTAATTATAACAGCAAATCAGAATTTTAAAGAGCACGAAAAGAAAGAAAACAGAGTACGTATAGGTCAAGGTAATGTTTGCCCACGGGAGACTTTTCACTTACTCATAGAGCAGATGACATTAGAGCATTTTTCTTACCTGGAACAGAAAAGCATCTCCCAGTGAGTTGCTGAGACAGAACACAAAGTCCTTTTTAGGATGTTCTGGTACCGCCTGGACAATACTGTTCTCTACCCAGATGGCATGTTTGGGAATACTGTTGTTGTCGATCACTGAACGGCCATCGGTCTCATAGAAGAACAGAGTGCAACCTGGAAAACCAAAACAATATATTTATTACTTGACACCACAGATGCTTGCTGGCTCCAGTTTCTAGAAAAGAATAACAATGATACTGATTATTTTTTTAAAAAGCCAGATTTGCTCAAGCAATTTAATTCTGCTCTCCAGTGGCCAACATTAAGAAGTGCAGCATGGCTGGCTTAACAGCCAGGGAGGCATCATGATCATTAGAGTACTGATTTGATTTCAAGCCCAGTCAAGTGGCATAAAATTTGATAATGGGGTTTGTACCATGCTTGAATTGAAGCTTGGTTTACTGAGCTAAGTTGAAGAAGATTAGATTTTAAGTATTTTTGCATAAGCTACTGTTTGACAACAAAAAATATTAAACATCATCAAGCATGCTGTGTTGACTAAGATGTACAGACTGGGATTATCAAATAAAGTGTAAATGCTGCGGACACACTGAGGGTATAACAAACCTTTCAGAGAAACCCAGTATCTCTTCCACTTGCGCCTCGTGGCTGATTCCACCTTCTTGTTCTTCTTGTGTACAAGGAAGTTCTTCACGGCAAGCCTGCCAGCTTTGCGCACCATCCCCTGGGCAACACTGAGCAACGGGTCAGACTGGTAGGCGGAGCTCATAGTGCTCTGCTCGTCACTTAAGGCGGACCCCGCCTCCTCTAAGCTCTCTGTCTGGTAGGAGCTCATCTCCAGTTCCTGACGAAAGTTCTCGTACACACCCTGCACACATTCGCTGGCCCCACCGCCACTGCTGCTGCCGCTGTCGCTGCCGGCGAACATGCTCCTGCCATGCGAGCAAACGGAGAAGGAGGCCGACATGGTCTTGTAACGTCTGGACTGGTGCTCTGCCTCCACTGTCACCCCGTCGATGCCACTGTCCTCGTACTCGCTGCCCTCCCCCACTGTGACATCCTGCATCGTGGCAGAAGCACAAGACAGGTGAGAGGGCATGGCAGCCACGTTTTCTTCATCACTATGAAGGCAGCCAGTCGACAACAACAACTCCTACCCTGACTGACAACTACGCTGTTTCTGTAGATAAAGGATAGAGCCATTCTTATAAAGCAAACATGTTGCAAAAACTCTTACAACAGAGGCCTAACGAGGGTCCTTGGGTTGCTTAATCCTGAGGTTCTCCTCAAAATTAATTACTCACAGCAAAGTGTCTAGTGCTGTGTAAGTACAGCCTGCCCTCCCTGTGGCACCACAGGGTCTGCCCTCTCCTACCCACATGGCCAAAGGCTCCTGGGAGATGAAGGGGGTTACACCGAGCTCAGTATGTCTATCTGGTCACATGACCCAATCATGCGCTCCAGAGCTCCATTCACCAGGGCCGACGGTGCCCCGCAGTGACACGGCCACCATACACGTTTTACTGTTACACTCTTCCACAGGCCTCCCTTCATTATCATAACAAAAGACTGAGGCATTTCAAACAGGGAGTGACTTTAAGCTCTGCTCCCCCCTCCCATCAACACAGTCTCCTCTCCCCAGAAAAACAACAGTTTCATCAGGAAACGACACATCGCTCCCTTGACACAAGATTTCTTTTTACACTTAATCTGTTTCAGCAGCTTATTATCTGTGAGGTGAATGCAGCAGAGGAAACGCTCAGGCACAATGGGGAGGGAAAAAAATGAATGAGGGCTGCTGTCTTATTGGTGATGCCACCAGACTGCATTAAGATTCTACACAGCTTTTCATACTGTTCAAGGAGCACAAAAGAGCATGACATAGCTTCAACAGTTCAGGTCCCTAACATTTCACTGACGTAAGAGGGTATCAAAAGGACATGAATACACTCTTTACATATTCATGGATGGAGAAAATGATTTGTTATGTTTTCTATGAAGAGTGCCACATTAATTAATATGATTATTTGAGCCAAATGATTGGTATAAAAGATCAGCACAATGTGAAATTGTTGTACAACTTACCTGTATAGTCTGCGCCCTCCTGCCCTGCATACTGGCACACATGGCTGCTTGGTGGCTGCTGAGGCCTTCGGACAGGCAGTGGGAACGCCGGCAGGGAAGGGTAAATGCACCGTAAGTGTTCCCATCCTCCTCAGATGGGGAGAGCATCTTGTCATCCTCGCCCTCCCTGATAGCCCTGTTGGCATCGTGCCACTTGGCATAGCGGCCGTGGGGTTGCCTGCGGGTAGGGCTCTTCTGGCTGTACAGCTCATCCAGGGAATTCGCCCTGTCAGTGGAGTCTGTGGGGCTGGACTGCAGGTGGCCTTCGCAGTCAGTGAAGTCTTTCTCTGCAGTGGTGTCTATGATTTCCTCTGTGCTGGTCAGGTGCTCTTGGCTGAGGTCTGACAGGGAGAATTCTAGGCTGTCATCTCGCCACATGTCTGCAGACTTAGACCTCTTCTTCTTAAAGCTGATGGTCTCCTTGGTCCCGTCCCGGGTTTTCTGGAGGTATGTTACCTCACCCGTGTAAACGTCTTCGTCCTGCACCTCCTCGGCAGTGGGGCCAGGTAGCGTGATGTGCATTGTATTCATGTGCACTGAGGGATTGGCCAGGTCATTGTGAAAGGATACAGGCCGCAGATTCATGGCCACACGATCCACCCAAATGGGGCTTCCAAAATCTGGGAGGATATTTGTCTCATTAAAAGGTTCCAGGCCATTGTCAGCCAGGGACTGCGGGATGCTGGGGGTGCTACTAGAGCGCGTGCTCGTCTCAGAGTTCCTGTGCTCTATTTTCCCTGATGAAGCATGTCGAGAGCGCCTGGACTGCTTGTTGGAGATGCGAAGAGACCGAGACATGTGCTTACGTGACAAATAGCCACGCTCGTTACCGTAGAGGCCATGGTCCCCATTCTGGCTCTCGACATTTCCCATGATTCAGAGGCTGAGCAGAAGAGGACATGCAACTTTAAATAAACT
Source organism: Toxotes lorentzi (assembly GCA_037833715.1). Taxonomy (NCBI): domain Eukaryota; kingdom Metazoa; phylum Chordata; class Actinopteri; family Toxotidae; genus Toxotes; species Toxotes lorentzi. Next base: position 7,229,008 of record JBBMJY010000026.1, on the reverse strand, counting down.
CCAGAAAGATTATTAAACCAATGCAGGAACATGATGTATCATTAATGACTGACATAAAATGACAGATTTGTGTCTACCTGCAAGATCGTGATGATTTTCCTGGCATTTTGTTTGTCACTGGATCTTCAGACAGTTCGGCCCTTGAGCTGCTGGTACAGTCCACAAAGCTCTGAAAACAGAGACATCCAGGGGAGAAATCATATCAAAAATGCTCTGAATTAAGTACATTGTAATGCTTTAATACTGGCTTGTATTTCAAGAAATCTGCAGCTAAAATGGATATGTAAACACTATGATATTTCTGTGTCTGTTGTGGCCTTTATTGGGCTGTTATGTAATATTCAAATAAGTTTTACACAACGCTTGAGTTGTTTGTCTTCTGCCCAAGAGTCCTGCATACATTAACAGAATGTAATCCGTGAAACAAGAGGGAAGATCATTGTATATGTCGCTACTTCAGAAAGTAGTTCAGTTTTGGTCATGCTAGAAAGATGCTAGCCTCAGTTTGACAGAGGAAGTGATCCACTCAGCCCCCTTTCAACACGCACAGGGGTTGTGTGAAGTGGAGGGGATGTAATGACAATATGAGAACTGTGACAGCCTCAGAGAACAAGAGTTATTTAGAGCTGAAGTGAACCATCCATGTAGTAGTGTTGTTGTCGTCTGTTCTCAGGCGCTACCTCCTGCATTAGGGATGACTAGGAGCGGGAGGGGACGGGGCTCATAAGTTCTTACCATTTGTTCTACATCTACCTGCCTTTAGGCTGGGCAGCCTGCTCCAAAAAGGCCCGTCCATGCATGGGACCAAAAACAGATGGGACAGAAGATTAACTAGCCACATTGTTGCTGTTGTTCCTCCTGATGTGCACTCCCCTCCTTTCAGGACAGACCCATTGGGGGGGTGCAATGTTTTTGCATGTGTTGCCAACGCCTTCTGCTGCTGCATGCACTCAGGCTTACTGTGAAGGGGGGCGTTACATAAACTGGAGCTGACCCCTTTTCTCTACCTTATGTTGCTCCCTTTCCCCTCTTCATTTTGCTCACTCATCACCCCTCACTGGTACTGCATTGCACAGTGTTTGATGCTGATGGAAGCCCATGTATTTTTCATCCAACCCTGCAGTTTTTGCCTGCTTCGTTGGGTAGAGGAAAAGAACAGATAAGAAAAGAAGAAAACTTAGAGCAGGACTATGAAATGCCACTGCACTCATTACAGGAAACGAGATTTACTAATGGACAAAATGCTTACAAAATGCAAGCACAGACATTGCACCAAGGGCTACTTGAAGGCCGTTCACCACATAGTATATTTTCTTTTTCATATGTGAAAGGTCAAAGTTAAATGGCTCTGCAGATGTCATCCCTAAAGAGAAACTAAATGTCCAGTGCGTTTTAGCTGTTATGCTCATTGTGAGGCCTGCAGGGCCTCACAAAACTGTAAATACAGTAAAAAAAAATAAAGCCATACAGGCATCTTTTTCCACAGGTCTAATGATCGGTATTTGTGGATGGAGTTTATAGGGGAGCTTTAATATGTTGCTGTACTGGATTTGCTAATGTTCTCAGTGGTTTCAATGTTAATATGATGTGAAATTGGCCAGAAATTAATTAGACTGTTTCAAGCAGAGATGAGGGGCTTAAGTAGCAGAAGATGTGGATTTCCTCAGCTGGTTCAGTTAAGGCAACCCACTGTGGAATGACCTTGAATTTTACAGTACAACTTTATTTATTCAGGCCTAAAATATGAGAACCAGCTGGTTACCCAATATGCCAAAACGAATTTTAAAACTTAAAGTAGCTGGTTGTTTATGTAACACTGTCAGAGCAACAAAGCCTCCCATTAATGTGAGTACACAGCACTGTCCTTTACACAGCTCTCACAAGCTTAGACCCATTTAGATTAAAAAAAAAGGCAGCATCAATGTCTCAGAAAAATTCAAAACTAATTTGATGAGAGAGGAGGAAAGATGTGTATAAAAATCGAATTATGCTCAAACTCACATGAGAGCAAGTCAATCCAACATGTGCAGGTCCATCCAGCCGTTATCAAAGCAGCACATTCATAGGGACAACAGATCTAAATCAAAGAAACACAAACGGCTCCTTTTTGTGTTCACCACAAGAACATTATTAGCTTGAACTCATAAAAAAAGTGAACAACTCCCTTTTACAGTAAAATTATTTTTGTAGTAGGATCCCTGATGAATCAGCAAGCTACTTTTGCCTCTTTCAAAGAGATAATAGAACACTGATTCCCTCTGGACATAGGGATTTCCACCGCAGCTTTTAAGATGGAAGAACACAGATAGTTAAGTGGCTCATTTGGAGACACTCCTAAAAATAAAAATGCAGAAATGAATAAGCATTACTGTGGCAAGGAAATGTAAGTGAACCCTTAGGAATTACATGCGTTTATGTAAAAATCTGTCTTAAAGTATGGTCAGCTTTATATCCACATCACGACAAAGAACAAACACAATCTATTTTAATATATCACACAAGTCATTGTATTGTTCTTGTCCATAGTGAAAACATTATTCAGACATTCACAGTGTAGGTTGGAAAAAGCATGTGAGCCCCTCAGCTACTGACGTCAACAAAAGCTAACTGTAGTCAGTGGTTAGCAAACCTGGCGTCCAACCAGTGAAACAAGTTTGGAGGTGTAGGTCGAGTTTGCTGCTCACAGGATTTACGATCAAGGAAAGGGTCAGGAGGTAATCTGAAAGAGTTTTGAGTTTAGATATTCACAAATTGTCTATCAGTGATTTGATTTGAGATGATTTAGCTCTGTGGCTCCTAGAAGTGGTCACCCAGCTAAGACGACTCCAAAAGGTACAACTAAGAGCGCTCAATGAGGTAAAAAAAAAAAAAAAAAAAAAAAAAAACCACAACACCCAAAGACCTAAAGAAACCCTTGGAGCTGGTTAACACCCTCTCCCTCAAACCCCATTGCCCAGTT
>JBBMJY010000026.1:7169746-7225949 GCA_037833715.1 Toxotes lorentzi | reverse complement strand
GGGGTTTGGTTTGGGGGGGTTTGTTTTTTTGTTTCTTGGAGGTGGTCACCCATCTAGGAGGGCTCCAAAAGGGGAAACTAGGGGGGTTAAGGGGGGGAAAAAAAAAAAAAAAAAAAAAAAAAAAGAAACCATAACAGCTAAAGACTTAAAGGAATCATTGGAGCTGGTTAACAGCCTCTCCCTTAAATCATAGTGCATAGTGTTCATGGCAGGACACAACAGAGGCACCTCAGAGACATCAAAGAGCACCTTCACTGCTACTGGGAGAATGGCTGATAAAACTAAGGTTGAAATGTTTGGGAAGAACACACAGAACTACACAGGGCGTAAAAAGGGTACTGCATACCAACATGAAAACATCATCCCAAAAGGTGAAGTACAGCGTGCGTAGCATCCTGATTGGGTGCCTCTAGGCCTGGACAGCTTGCCATCATTGAGGGGAAAAGGAATTCCAAAGTTCATCAAGATATCTTACAGGATTCAATAAAGACACAAAAGATTATGAATGTTTGTGTGTATATAAGTACATTGTGTTTGTCTGCACTTGTGACTTAGATGAAGATCAGATCAAATTTTCTGACAAATTAATGCAGAAAACCAGGTAATTCCATAGGGTTCACATGCTTTTTCTTACTACTGTACATGTTCCAAATTTTGCAATACTGGGATATCACGTTTTACTGCATTTGAGTTACCAGAGTATCTGAATGAAAGGTTGAACTGGCCTCCATTTCCTAACAATATGTTCTCTAAAGCTGCAATGCTGTTGGTGCACAGAATCCATCATCAGCTCTTTATTAATACATGAGGAAGAAATGCTAGGGCTGGAAAAGATGTTCCAAATCCCCATGAACACCCAGTGGGTTTTTCTAGAAATGCCTGCTAACACACGTTCCAAAGATAGTGCCCCTGTCACTGTGCTGTCGTTCATACATAAATACATAAATAAACAGAAATCAACAATTAGAGTGGAAAATGCTACTTGTAATTTGGCAGTGTGGCAGAGTGAGGACCCAAGTAAGTGGGTCACCTCTTGTTTTCAGCGGAGCGCATAAGAGCACAGGACAGCAGAACTCGGAGGATTCATCTGTTACAAGCCCTAATGAAATACATAACCACAGGAGATTCCAGCCACCCACAGACTAGAAGAAGAAGAATAGTTTTATTGTGATTCAAGATCAGCAACACAACAGCTTCAGGGAAAAGCACAGAGATTCACAAGAGCTAATACCACTTTGGGAAGTTGTAAACAGTCAGAACAAGAAAAACATCAAGCTGATTCTAAGTGAGTAGCTGATGGGCAAACATCCAATTCATAAAATCCATAAAATCCAGTTCTCGTGTCAAGACAAATGGAGTATAGCACTTTCATTGTGTTGTCATACCAGGGTGTATTACACAGTAAATGCTAAATGTCTAAAAAATATGATTTCATACTACATAAGAAATGGTGACTTGTATTCAGAATTCTGCAGATTCATCATCTACCCCATCAGTCACAGTATCAGATGCAGGCTTATAAAATCATTAGCTACTGTGAGAGACAGGGTCATATTTCTTCTGTTCTCACAATTTTACAATCTGGAAAGGGAAAAATGTTATTTAAACATAAAGGGGTTTCAGGTTTTGTTCTATTCTCAGTGGGCAAAGTCTGAATTTATGGTAAGAAAAACTTCACAGAATACTATCTAGAACTCATCTTTAACATCTGCATGACAGCACTGGAACATAAATGCCACACATTGTGATTTATACCAGAGCCACACTATTCCACAACAATTCTGATGATATCTGAGACTGTTTTGGTGGAGTCATGTTCATATTTCCATTCCATGTGTTGCAGGATTTTGTCATTCCTGAAACATGTGACAGGTAGATTTAAGGTCCTTTTGTTATTAAAGACCACTTTAAAAACCAGCTTATATTTGACAAATACTTGGGCCTGTCAGAACAGGAACAAGGGAAAACTGCTCAAAGTCCCACCTGCTCTTCTACTCCTTTAGACCCCTAAGGACAAAAATGTCAAGTTGCTTGTATCATTTGAGGAAGCGATGGAAATTCTTGAACCGTGGCCAAAGTCGGAGTTTTGGACTTTTGAAACAAGGTAGAACCTACTAACAGGGTCAAACCTCTTATGAGCTTTGTGTAAAAAAAAAAAAAAAGAAAAGAAAAGAAAAAGAAATATCTTGAATTACATTAGACAAACCTGAAGATGACAGAAATACCTTAGTTGCATGACCCACTGAAGTCAGATACATAATGTGACAGAACATACAAACAAACTGAACTCAACTTTGATGCAATCTGTTTTTGACTCTATACCTCACTCTGACTCTTGCACACACAATCCTGTTATTTAGCCTAACTACACTGGTGAAAGGCAAGAATGCACTGGGCCGACTAGTTACAAGCTCCAACACAAAACCCTGTAATCTGAACACTCCAGTCTCTAGAGATAATAACACAGGTAGTTGCATGGAGGGGGGAGGGAGGGGGGGTTACCACTGAAAGACTGCACTCAAACAGCTCACATTTCCCTGCTGATATAGAGTCATATGCTTCTGTGCAAATGGAAGTACCAAACAGCAAACTCTTGTTCTCATGACTCATTCTCTGCTCCCGAGTGTGCTCAACTGTATTTAAGATTCTATTAGGCTGAGGGGGAAATTTAGCATCAGCAAAGCTTGCATCCTCTTTCAAATGTCTCATGCCTGTGAGAAACATCCGTACCAGAGTAGCATTTATTTGGGACGTTGATGAACAAAACTTCCAACAAGTACTTCCTCCAGCCTTCACTTAATAGCTCAAATGAAAACTATATACCACTGCCATGTAGCCAAAGAGTATTTTTCTGACTTGGGTCTTGGGAAACTCTGAATAGCAAACAGCTGGAAAAGGGGGCTTTCAGTGACAATGAAAGCAGCTTGACTTGTCTTGGAATAGCTTTATGCCAAGTTGTGGCACTGAATGTGTCATGAAGCAATGGGCTAGCCAACATTTGGCTCATCTAGCTAAGATTTATACAGCCTTGCTCCAAACGTATCTGCAGAAAATAAGGACGTTTGAAAGAACTGCCATTGCTAATATTTGCCATTGACAACAGCAACTCTGGCTACAACAACTGCATTTACAAAGTAGCAGATGAAGCAACATAGGACAAAAAAAATATTCTGAACAACATATTTCAGAAACAACTAATGACACTAAGCCACACACCTGGTTATTTTTATTTTCTGCAGAATTGATTACATGTTTCTGAGGACAGAGGCAAATGTTACTGTGTGTGAGACCTACCTGGCCCCGTCATGAGAGGCTCAGGTGGTTGTGTGTTAATGTAGAAGAGCAGCCTTTAGATGGATGCCAGCACATATCAAGCAGAATAATAGCTGACAGTCCAGTTGGTGTGAGACCTGGCAAGACAGCATCAACCAGTGGTAAAGCAAACACTGTAGGTAAATACTGACTTTGAATTTTGAGTACAAAGGTAGATTGTTATGCAAACTGATGCTTTTTTCTAAGTAGGACATCTATTGTTTGTGACAGCTAATATGGTGGAAGAGTTTAGTGAGTTAATACCCTAATTTACACTCATGTGGGTATTATTTGAGATACTCTGAGCAGCCAAGTAGGTTTTAGTGTTGCAAGATGATGGGAAAACCGAGTTATCTCTGCAAAGAGACAGTTGCCCTGTTTGCCCTCATCAAACCATTTATTTAACTAATGAACAGCTGTGTGAAGCACATACAGGTTTAATTTTTTGCACGCTTAACCAAATTTGGTAAGCAAGAGTATACATAAGGTGATAACGGCGTTAAAAAACAATAAGCCTTTTGCAATAAATCTGTAGGTTTGGATTTTGGACCCTGCAGCTGAGCAGCAGCTGGTGTTAAGCCTGGTGACACCTTTGTCGCTGCAATGTTTTCTCTAGGGCACCCTTGTGTGCAGAGGTCACAGCTTCTGCTGGTGCTTTAAGCTGTAAGAGGTTTGTGTACAGCAGATGCTGCAGGTCTTGTTGGTTTAATAAATCTTTTGTCCACTCCAGAAGTTTGAGAATACTTTATAAACCTCTGTGGTCACTGGTAAAATTTTAATTTACAAAGGCGTATTTTTAAAAGTATTTTTGCCCATACTAGTTTTCTACACTGACTGAAGAAAATCTTGTGGTGCCATTGAGTCCTTTCATCTTTATCATCAATGCCAGCAATTTGCTCCACAGGGTCACAACCAAGGTGCTATCCGACCACATCCTCCTTATGGCTCTTTAGCTCCTCATTGACAACCTTTGAAGTCCTTGAGCAGCTGTTAATTGCATGTATACATGAGCCACAGACCACTGTTAAGACAAAGGGGGTGGATACAGGTTGTGGTTTTGGTGATTCCTCTGACTACAGTTCAGTAGGGGAAGGGATCTGTGCTTTCTTGAGATTTCTGTTAAAACTGCAGTATAAGATATGCCACTTGTACATGTTTTTGGTTTTACCACACAGAAATTATTACTTGCTCATATTAAAGGACAACTGACTGTTTGAAACTTGCAGCTGAGCCACCAATTAATCCTCATTAGTGTGTCAGATAAATGTAAGGTCCTCTCATTGATGATTTTGGATTTGTCAGAATAAAGGAGTTCTACTGAGCAGTATCTTAATTAAAGCAATGTCCTAAGAAACTTAACCTTCATTTTCTTCTGTCATCTTGCTTAAATTTCCCCTCTCTATATTAATCATAGCTACACTGTTCATTTTCTCAACATCTGTTGTAATTATGTAGCACACTGTATCAGAGCGTCAGTGATCATTTTACCCTACTTTCTTTAATTCTGGTCGCAACTGCTTTTAGATCTGTAAATCTACTGTTAGATATCTGTAAATCTAGGCTTTGTAGTCATTTAAGCTGATTTGGATGCAAGCAAAAGTATAAAAGTAAATCCTTTGAAAAGTCACTCAAACTTAACTCTCAATGATGTGAAACTTAATCAGACGATGAAGAAATGTTTGCCGGTGACAGCAGGACCACACAAGACTTCAAGCTCAGTACTTAACAGTTTGTGATGGAATTTCATCTGGGAAGAGAATAAAAATGCTTCGTGTAATGAAAAAAGGCTGCAGCCACTTTGAAAAAAAATCACAACCAAAATCACCAGAGACTTTAACAAGTTGACCTTCTCATAGCCTGTAACTGTCACTGTTAGTGAAAAGGTCTCCCCTGGCTACATGGAGCATCAACACTAGGCTGTCTTTACATGCTTCACATTCCAGACTTACAATTCACTCCTCCACAGTCTGACTCCAATCACACCCAACAATTCCCCCTAACTCAAGCAGCAAATGTCCTTGACAGTTTTATGATCTGGGATCAACGGTATCAATGCTAGGACCTGCTGGTTTCCAAATATCGTCTGGCGTTGCACAGGGTTTCGCACCAGGGAATATTATCTTCTGAGCTCTGGCACAGATTGTGTATAAGTAAAACAGCCAAAAGCTGAAATTAGATATTGGTGGAAACAACTAAGAGTGATATACAATATTCGTATTTGGTAATGTATCTTCTCCCACAAGTGCTATGTCTTACTGAGCACAGGGGTGCTGAAACTTTGGGACAATATATTGCAATAGTAAGATTTCATATCAGTAGGAGATGATAAAAAAAATGTTAGAAGTTTCCTCTGTGATCAAATATGTTTTGTAAATCTGATGGAGTGAAGGGTTCAGCCTAGCACACTTCCACTAAGCCCAGCTTTGCATTGTATAAAATTCAAATGTAATCGAATGCCCTGCTCTTATTCAGTAAGCTAGCAATAGCACAAAACAGCACTGAATGGTTGTTGATGCCTTCAGAGCCGAAGCCAGAGCACTGCTGGGTGAGCCATTCACCTCCCAATCTCAGTATGGCAGCTGACTTGTCTTTGCCTGACTGTCCATTTGCTGGCAGCAGAATAAACACAATGCCAAGGACACAGAGGAGCTGTAACCCTGCATTGGAAATGTGTTTTCTAATCTGGCTCACTCAGGATCTTCTTCCACAGAGGCAATCATTTGCTTCCAGGTCAGTGAGTGGGAATACCAAGCATGGCTTCAGTTTGAGTGTGCTCCTTTTTATGTAGCACCACAAGTACGGACACACAATCCAAACTCCACCCAAAAACACATCTGGGTCAACGTCAAGGCCCATTTTCATCATTTTGATTCCAATATTAATGTGGAGGGAATACACATTTTCGGTTATGTTGCAAATAGATACTAAGGAAGGGAGAATAAGAGACGGCATCTGTGTTTCTCTAAACTCATCCTGGAAGTAAGAACATGTTTCCAAATAAAGTTCTCAAAAATAAAGCGTGTTCCTCCTTGAACTATTTTGTTCTTTCATTAGTTACTCAAAACGTGTCTTTTACATGTGCTAAGGAGATCTAAATCTCTCTGGACTGAGCCCACTGAGGAGTCATCCCTGAGCACCACCTCAACCATAACACCCCTGGAGCTCCCAGTTTGCTGCTGTATTGCATTGTGCACTGAAGCAGAGCCAAGCTGAATCCTGACACACATGACTAGACAAAGCTGGGTAGAAAATGTGTCCACTTCCTTCAAGTGGTCCTGATCACAGTTTCCAGTAAAGGCCTCTTTTATTGCCCTGTGGTAAAATGTCACTTAGAAAGTCACATTTCAGCTGGAGTCCAGTACCTTCAACCATTTACCAGGTTTTGAAACCTGCTAGTAAAACATAGCTTTGAACAAGTTATGTTCAAAGAGGCATCTAAGCAGGAGGATACGTCTATGTAGAAAAGATATTCTTTGCTACTGTGGTGCAGGACCATTTAATTAAGTTAAATGTCAGCATACGGTAAAGGTAAAACTTAATTTAAACACATCACTCCTTTATAATTACCAGTATAATGATCCATGCTGATGTGCTGCTGGAATTGCTATATGGTCAATTATGACCATGTTTTCATCCAAACACCTTTGTATGGATGTAATGTAAGAACATATAGCCACTGGCTCTTTCATAAGATGAAAACACCAAACAAAATTTAGAGAAAGCATATCATTAGCAAAGCTAATAAAACGACCAGTGAGATCACTGTGCCACAAAGCCTTGAACAACAAAACACAAACTTTAGTCTGAATTCATGACAAGCAAAATCCCACACATCTGGTCTCATTAAAAATGGCTACACCTCCATGTACAGCTTGCTGTCAAATACTTGTCCCTGTGTAGTGGAACAGGATTATTTTGCTGCTGTTTAGCTACATTTCTTGACAGCTGATACCCTGTACTTCCACACAGCTGAGTGGGATGCAAATGTTTAGTCAAACCTGCAAAGGTGCATCATGGTCATGATTATGATTTATAGTACGTTTCTGTCACTACCTCCCCATGTTTCCTGGTGCATCTCTACTTTTAAAGCATCAAATAAAGGAAAATACCTTAAAATGATGAAGTTAAGACTCCATTTGCTGAATTTTGACTGTCAGCATAGAAAACCAGTGGCAGCAGAAGCTCATGCAGCGTTACATGTTAGGAACAGGGAACATGCATTCAAATGGAAACCGCTTTAACATTGGTAATTGACTTAAAACACAGATATGCACATGTAATTTGTAAAACAAATAAAGACAATGCTAGTGTATTTAGGACTACTGGCTTTTACACTGCAGAGAATCAACCGCTTTGTAAAGCTCTAGTGTCCAGGGTGGTAGAGATAGCCAGTTCCTCTCATCTGTTTCTTAAGCTTTTTACTACATTAAAATAACTGCAGAAGTTGGCAACTCAACATATGTTACAAATGAAAATTAATACGAGTACAAGCCAGAACAAAATGCAAAAAAAAAGTACAGTGGCATGAATTTTGTGGTCTCAAACAGACTGACTAGAAAAACCTTATTATGGAGCTGCATGTGCTGTCATGCTGAATTCTGCTCCATATGAAGTTTAAATTTTTATTTTATAATAAGATAAGCATCTGAAAGAGCACCTGATCGCAGATGAACTCTGCAGTCTACAATATAGCCTTTGTTCCATCGTACACTGCGTCTTTCAATTAAGCGAAGCTTATGACACACAACCGTGCAAACCAATCTGTGATTACAATTATCTTCCTCTGAGGAGAATAATTTTGTTAGGTCAAATTAAGACTGATGCAAGGGTCCAATTGCATGTATTTTAATATGAAGTTTTTTAAAAGAATGTTGTGTTTAAAGGTTGCTTTCCTCCAGTCATAACAGGGGCATTGTCAGGACTTACAAGTCTGAAAGCTGGTGCCTGACCTCCTGTCCTGCTAAGCCTCGAACGGTCAATACATTTCCATAACTATAACACCAGATGACCAATTCTCACCCCTCTCTCCTCACCGCAGGAGTCACACAAGGGGCTTTCAAACACAAAGCTGGGATTTTAAATGAACTCACACATCATGAAGTCCTCCAGCCCCCTTTCAGGATGTGCCCTGGGAATTCTCCTTGACTTTGACCATCTCTCGCATTTGCAATTCATCATCTCTTTCTCAGCATCACAAACCCGCTAGCACCACCACCGCTGCTTTGTCATTACAACGACATAGACACAAGCTGTATTGTTTGTGTCTGACACTGAATGGAGAGCAACACAATGGCTGGCTGCATGCAGTTGTAGGTAAAGTTGTAGCACCCTTGTATGGGTGCTACAGGTACAAACATGAGGTGGGAACCCCACCCTAAACACAGGCTGTGAAGACCCCAGCATATGGTTACAACACGCATTTCTAAGATGAGAGAATGGAAATGCAAACACTGATGCAAACTAATGAGAAAACCACATCTAGAGATGATAAATCTTAAAAATGCAAACCCCAAAGCCCAAACCATGATTTACAAGAGCTTTGGTGGCATTTGACAAATGTAAGCACACTCTGAAATACACTGAAACCTATGCTTACAGACACACATAGACTAGTGTGTGTGACTAAAACTGGTGTTATTTAGCACCTCTTCTGGAAGGTGGGAGAGCCATTTGTCCCTTCTATCTTGCTAACAAACAGCAAGATAGAAACATAGGAACAAATACAATGACTTACCTTACTGTGTGCTACCAGGAAGTGTCACTTCTGCTTTTTTTCCCCCTCAGCAGCCACGAGAAATCCCACACATCACTAAGGGGGAAATTTCAAGCTCCACATGCGGGGATTATTGATACTTCTCCTGCAAGTCCACAGCAGACTGACTCCCATATGCAAGGATGAGTTGAAGAACTGAGGGAAGGAGGGGGAGTGACTGTTTGTAAACCCCCCTCCTCCTCCTGCTGCTGCTGACTCTTTCACACTCTTCGCTCGCTCCCTCCCTCCCTCTTTCTTTCCTTCCTCCCTCCCTCTTTCCTTCCTTCCTCCCTCCCTCCCTCCTTACTCCCTCCTTCCTCCCTCCTCCCTCTTCCATTCTATAATTCCATCCCCCTAAACTACAAACCTACTGCCAGCAGGAATGTGTGTTCCCTCCCTCGGCTCCTCTGTAATTGCCCCTCCACTCCCCTATGAGAAGCATCATGTTTACACTAAATGTTGCAGCCTTTTTATTACACAAAAAACTGATAAGATCAACAACGATCTCAGATTGAGGCCTGTATTTCATAAGCTTAAACGTAAACTTCACCTCATATTTTGGCTTAGACAGAAAATAATCTGGCCTCCATCTCTTTTCTCTGTAGTTTAAAGAGAAGGAATTGTAATAGCCGGATTCTAGAAAGTAAAACAAATTTCTCTTCGCCTCAGAGGCAACAAGGTCTGAAAGGTCGCAGTCGTAATGTGCTGCGGTGCATAATTTGGAACATTCAGCGGCAGCCCAAAATGGACCTGTGAATGAGAGAAAGGCTGGGCTTGCTGTTGTCATAGCACCAGTGATGTCGTGTGGCTATCACGTCAGCAGTGACAGCAGTGCCAGATTCATTTTGAGATGATGGAACCGACAGAGAGAACAGGGGGAGAGACGAAGGGGAGGACGGAGAAGTGAGGGCATAAAGACGTCTGTTCAGCTGCAGCCTGCATCATGTGCTCAAAAGGCAGCTTTGCATACACACCGAACAGCAAAACATGCCCCGAGCGAGTCAACCACACAGAGGAGAGACAGAGAGAGCACTGAGCTTAGTCTGTCTGAAAGGAGTCCAGAGATTGGAGGAGTGAATTGCCATGTCTAGACTTTGTGATGACTATGACCAAAATAAAAAGCACTCAGCACTGTGGTCAGGCTGGCTTCCTCTCAATGTAACTTCATGTCCTGCCAAGGTTGTGACCCCGATATTAAACTAAACCACTGGGGTTTCATAGTAAAGACAGGAATGTCCGTTCTGCAGAGGCAACCAGACATAATAACCTGCGTTCTTATCAGCTCTCAGAGCTCAATTTCACACAGGTAATGTGTCAGGTTAACAGATTTTTCTTTGTGCTGTGATTACTACAAATTCCACACACAAAACACAATTTCTGCCAATTTCTTCTTTTCAATTAGTGAAACAGTTTGTTGGGACGTGATCCAATGACTGCAAAAGATATGGAAGCACATGATTCAGTTTGAAGACAGATGATGTCAAGAGATTATTATTTAGCTTGACAATCTAAAAGTGTAGAAAAAACCCACTGATTTATGGATGGTGTGTGTTTTAATAGTGGTAACAACCAAATATTAACCTAAAGTGACTTCTGTAGCATTCTCATTTTGTAAATTTTTTACTTAATGCTAGTTTATGATCTCCTTATCTACTCGTCTCCTCGCCCAAAAAAATCCTGGATCAGGCAGCAGTGCAATAAATGTGTCTATCAGTGAATGTGGACTAATGCTGAATCCACGTCTGCGCCTACCACAGGCATTTTAGAAATGTAGATTGCTTGCATGGAGCTCAGCTAAACAAAACCCTCTGCTTTCTCATCACCAGCACCAGGCTATTACAGCCAGTGCTATCCGCACTCAATTTACGTCCTGATTGAGTTGGACATCCAATACATTGACAGGCCATTCAATACCGCAGGAGCAATTTGGCAGGTGAGACTACGGTTACAGATCCACAGCAACACTTCAGACTGCTGATGCTGTCCAGGTGTCACAACCAACTACAATCACTGCCAATCACTTTCAAAACAAAAAAAAAACAAAAAAAAAAAAAAAAAACACAGCTGAAGGCGGTAGAATGACAGCGATCCAATTCACAGGATATGAAGTAAGTTCACTAAATGTTCACAAAAACTACAACAATTTGGTTTACCTCAAATATTTTTGTAAACATTTAATACAATATTTTTTCTTCGATTAACAATCGTGACTTCAAAAAAAAAAAAAACTAAATCCAATACATTTTTTACAGAGATTTATTTTACAAGTTACTAAAGACATAATAACAGAGTGAAAGCATGTTTTATAAAACCATCTAAAAACGAAACACTGAAATATCTTAAAATAGTTAAAATTTGCTCAAGCTGGCTTAAGTTGGTCAGGAAGCTTCAATTTCAGTTACTTTAAAGTAGTTCCACTGTTTTTCCATAGCAAATGAAGTCTAGCTTCACTTATTTCCCCTTTATTTTTGAATGTGTCCGACTCCTGCCAGTAAAACAGCTGAATCTGCTTCTACCAAGCTTCACAGCAGGGACGACGTTTGACAGGTGATGAGCTGTGCTTTGCCTTCAACAGAAATAGCCTCATTCAGCCACAAGGTGATTGGTTTCCCCAAAAGTTTTGAGTGTCAGTGCAAAGGCTGAATACTTTGACGACGAACACAAAATGTGGGGGAAAAAAGTCCACAGGGTTTAACACTTTCTCAGGGCAAAGGAGCCTAATATGTTACGTGCCTAGCAAGCTAAATCACAGCACTGCTCCTGAGAACAGCTTCAAATAAAGGCCAGTTAATAATTGACTACACACCGCTTTATTATACCAATACTGAATGGACCACAGGACGACACATCATTCAAGGTAATGTAGCTGTAATGTTAAAGTGTCTACTGTATAGTGAATTAATGTGATACTCAGGGATACAGTCAACAGCACCTAAGGATCAAAGTAAAGACATCCACAAAGCTAATTTCAATACAGGAGGTGAAGGCAGACTTATAACAGTAGAACTACTGGGCGAGAGTTTCATGACTTTCCCTGAACAGAGTATGTAAATGTAATGTCTGACGATGTGCACCACAGTATGAAAATGCTATGACACTAGTCCAGTGTGATAAAACCACTGGTGTGTATCAGCAACAACTTTGAATTACAAAACCAAGATGCTTTTTTGTCTCACACCAGTGTAACAGTCAATTAACATACAGGGGATGAATATTACCCACAATTTGGCATCAAAATGTAGATTCAGTAACTTTTCTGTTGATTCAAACTTTACTCTCAGAACTGTTCACAAAGCTACCGGTCTATAAATATAAACTGTGCATACATCACGTTGAAGCTGATTTTACTATTAAACAAGGGGTTGGCTGTATGCAGCATTTGATTCGGCATAAAGCTGTACAACAACACTGAAAAGAGCATCTATTGCCACGAGGGGTAAACATATGTCCCGGTGTTCATGTGAGGAGACAGATGATCTATTGTACTGAAAAAGTACACCATGTACAACTGATATCTAAAGAGAAAAATCCAACTGTTATGCAAGACATAAAAGCAGTAACCCCAGCCCGGGTAGAGATCGTTAGTGGAGGATCCAGTGGTCTCCAGCAGCGAGATGCCTCTCAAGAGTCGACATCAAAGACACTGGTATAGAGAGGGAAATAATTTAGAATGCCGAGAACGAGCTGGAATTGACCGGTCAGAACTGAACCTACATAGCATAGGTGGCTCTCAAATGTTAGTTATTTTAAGATGCTTGGAGCATTTTCAACTGCAGTGGTCTGCATTTAACAAGCTGCTGGGTAGGGTCAACTACATACCGATCTGGTTATACAAAGCAAATTGACTACAGTTTGGCCTATAAAAATTTGTGAACTGCATGATCCACCTCTATGGCAGAGTAAGCACTGATATACAGGCCAAAAGGCTTGTAGACAAATAAAATTGTATTAAAACTAACAATGATTTTCTTATTGATTAATCAGTTGACACTATTTCAATATGTAGTTAGAACCTGCCTCACACTAAAATAGTGATTCAATTAGGTGAGAGCAGTTATGCAATTATAACCTAGACATCTTACAAACTTAGCCTAGTTTTAGCCTTGACATCTAGACATCATAAATCTTTACTGAGAGAGGTTCAAATTTAGACCGACCACTTCAAAACACATTCCACATCAGAATCAACCTCAAGCAAACAAAAATGCTTGAAAAGTTCTTGTTTATGATTGATGGTGCGGTAAGCTAGTCTAACTCCAGCCTCCCCAAAGGGACTCATAGCCTCAGCAGTTTAGTGCACTTAGTATCTATTATTCATCCAAAACCACAAGGCTCTATCAGCCATGTGAAGCTAATGATCTTCACCATGTGCAATTCTGACAACCGGTCATACGTTTCTGCTCACAGCTCAGAAATAGGAGGAGGAACAGAGCTTTGATGAGGCCTTTTAATGCTCATCTGTCATGTCTTTCCAAAGCCCATGACCATTGTAGAGAGCCAGTATTATAGTGCTGCTGAATACCATCCACTAGTCTGCATGTACACACACACCGGCTTCTCGCTTTGGAATAGTAGCCCACTGGAAATGAAACTGAATCTTTTCAGAAATCACTTTTCCGAGGCTACCACAACCTCAAAGGAGGCTTTGAAGCTCATGTCAATACTCAACGGTGCAGGCGAGTTGACTTAATTTGTGAGGATCACTTGTTTGCTTGTTTCTAAGGCGCAAGCCACAGTACAGAGTTATTCATTTTGACTTTGATGTGAGAGTGAATTTGGCCTTGCAATAATTCATGGGAAAAGCCCCTGTCTGCTATAGGCTTTAAGTGTGGAAGTACTTTGGGTCAGTGGAACACAACCGAAGTTTGTCTCACTTTATATGATGTGAGGCACAGTCAAACTGCAGCACTGCTGGAGGGGTTGTCCTCTGGAAAGAATCTCGGATCAAATCTTGGCAAACCATCTGGGTGCTTTTTTTCCCCCCACATTGTGCTGACTGTAAGCACATCATGAATTTATCATATGTGACCACACTTTGTCAGGTGCTGAAATATGTCTCAACTTCCAGTCGACTGCAACTGGCAATAAATGAGAAAAATATGCAAGGCTTTTTAAACGCATGTGAAATGTTCAAGAAGGGTTCAAAGATTAAGCTAATCACCTGCTTAGCAGCACATGGTCCAGAACAAAATGAAATCATACTACACTCTGAGGCATGTGTACAATGTGGCTGATTGTGGAGAACAATGGGATTCCTCTTTTCAACTGTCCAAAGATGGCGGAAGACAGACTGATACGGCAGCCCATCAATAGTTCTCTCTAATAGAGACAGATGTCCTGTCAGGAGGAACAAGGGAAAACCAAGCTCTTGTCTGAAACTCAATACAACGTGGATGTAAACAGAAGTGGCATAGTGTCCATCCATCAGCTTGAGCTGGAAAGGGAACAAAGAAAAAAAAAGCTCAACATGATTATCTGATTTCCATGTTTTGAAAAATATCATAATAATTGGATAATATCACTTCTTGCATATGACTGCAACATAAAGTCTGTCTCATTCTGATATAAGGAATCTATTGTTCTGTGCAGAAAGAGTAGATAATTCTCACAAGACAAATCTGGCAATCAGCCTGTACAGACTGCATTCAACAAGAGTCTGGACAGAGAAGACCAATCACAGCTGCAACATCAACACTGCTACACAGTACTGCTGTTTCATTACAGGATTTGTATAAGAGAAGGCCACTTTTATATTAGAACTATTTAACAGAGTGTGAACCAAGTTGTACTTTTACAACTACAACACAGGAGGACAGTGAATAATCTGCCCTGTTAAATACAACCTGTTAACATCTTAGATATGGTGACGTTTTTTACTGTTGGTATGAATGTCAAAAAATGTGAAGGACACACAACATAATCTCCCACAGCCTACGGTGACGTCTTCAAAATGTCTGTATGATTAATGGTCGAACACTCCAAAATATGGTTTTCAAGGATATAAAGCAGAGGAGGAGCAAATCCACATATGTTAGGGGCTGGAAACAGCAAATCTTTGATGCTTAATCAACGACTTAGATGATTTATCTTTATATATTGTTATCAGTTTTGTGTCAGTCAACTAATCCATTGATCAACTAATCATTTCAGCACAAAAATATTTTGACAGCTTTTATTTATCTTCAACGAATAGGAAACAGTGCCTTTAAGTGGACTGTAGTAGAATATACTACTGTTTATTTCATGATTAAAACCTGATGGACAGAATAATGGCAATTAAAACGGCATTTTCCTACCACATCTGGAGATTTGTGTGCACAGCACTGAGGCTTTAGCTCAGTTCAATACTCTCTCTGTAATGCCTACAATCAGCCACTTAGCAGAATGACATAAGGTTCCTTGTGGGAAAGATTTCCAACTTTGTGGTTGTGGTCTAACTTCTGTGCTTAATATTTCCACAACACACCTCCACTTCTAATTCGCAGATTTTTCTCTCTTTCTTTCTTTCTTTAAAACCAAAACAAAAAATACATGGTTCAACTAAGTTAGCCAACACTGGGATGCAAGTGATTTAACACAAATCTTACAGAACTCAAAGATCATGCAAAAACAGTCTTTATGGGTAAAAAAAAATCCAAACCACTGTAATTAATAAAGTAATAAAGCAGGGAGCTGTAGCGTTAGTGTTATCACACTAAGCTCAGTATGTTATTCCCTTAACTAAGCACAACACTCAACTGTCTGTTTACTTTGCACCACTTTCCAAATGAAGAGCTATGTGCAAGTGGGATGGAAATAAATAATTCACCAACAGCAATTATGAGGGTTAAATTATGCGCATTTCAAGATATCAACTGTGTTTGGTAGTACGTTTCTGTACACGCATGAAGAACAAAGTCATGGATTGTACAAAAAGCCAACAAATTACCATATGAATGTGTAGACATTCTTTCATGTGTAGCTACAGCAGTGGCTACACTGCCTCAAGTTGGTCTAACGTTCGAGATCTCTGAGACGCACAGTCAAAGAGTGCGGACACAAGCCAGGGGGGAGCTAAACTAGTTACAACTCGACCACACAAAGGAAGGCGGACAGACAGAGGGTGAGGTCTCTGTGCAGGCATGTCACCCAGGTGGGCTCAGGTTACCACCCTGAGGACACTTCACTGAACACAGAGGCCATTCTGCTGGATGTTTTCCTCCCATGGTTCTCCACCACAGACACCTTCCACAAACTGACTGTTGCCTTTTGCAACTCTCCACCAAAACAACAACAACAACAACCCAATATAACAAACCAAACTGAAAAGGATCAATCCACTCAAAATCCACAGCAGTGGAGTCCGACTCCATTGAAAAATGTTGATGTATTAGGACATATTTTAGCAAACACATACTGGATGGATCAGTGGAGGAAAAGTAGCAGTATTATTGTAGTGTTGAATACCTGCTATAATAATAATTATAGCAGGTATAATAATAATTATAGCAGGTATTCAACACTACAAAGTTTCGTAACCACAAATGTGTGCACATTTAACTGGTCACCAGAATGCACTTATCTAAAGCTGCAAAAGCTGGACCAGGATGAACACTTTTTGTCAAATAACCCTGTGGGGTTTTTTCCCCCCGACAAGACTTCTGCGTCAGGTCCACTGCTGTACGTCATTATGAATGAGGAAGCTTCTATTGTTGGTCTGAACATGGCGTTATGTGGAAGAACGGTTTGAGGGAACAACAACAATCGCACATCACAAAACATATTAGAAAACCAAAACCACATTGCATATGTATGAAACTAGCACTGTAATATCCGAGTCCTGTCTACACTTTTTAACAACGAGCTGAGCCACTTTTTTTTTATTATCTGCTGATAGTTAAAACTATGGAATGGAGGGTGGAGGCTGGGAGGTGAAGATGGAGCTGGACCTGGATTAGGTTGGTATCACTTTAAATGGTGCCACAACTACAGTCTTGAACAAATCATTGCTGTTACATTTCACTGCAGTTACTGTAACGTCAATCACTGAAAATTTCCTTTAGCTGTAAAACGTTATGTGCTGTCACAGATATTTTGTCTTTTCTCTGGTTTCCAAATCACCTTGATGGATGAATCCACAATGGCATGGTAGTTCGTCTTTAACCTGCCACAGCACAACAAAATCTCACCAGTCACCTCTACACCCATCAGTTCAGGATGATGATAACACAGCAGCTTCTGTATGACAGGGAGATAACACCGGAGGTTCAGCACCAATAGTGACGCTGCAACAAACTTGACACCATAAGGTCATTTGAGTAAAGCAGCTGCACAAACGAGCTATCGCCTTTCAGTTGAGTCACCTGCACACGATCTGTCGTACACTAAAGCAAGGTGTAAATGCAGCAGCAGCTGCTGCGCTAGACCATCTGTACAACAGCGGAGATATGCAACGAGTGCGATTAAATGATTCCGCTTCATGCAACAATTTACCGCACTGAGGCCACACGCGGCTTCGGCTTCCCCAAACTGTAGAAACGACCATACGGACGTTCAGAGGCAGGTTACCGCTCCTGCCTTTTCTGCATGTCTCGTTAATCCAACATCCTGCTGCTCAGGGGAAGTCAAATTCGAGCTGCTGTGCAGGATGCGCATTCAAGTACGAGGATGGGAACTGAGATGTGTGGACACGCACGTTAACCCCGCTGCACGTCCACCGTCATTCAGGCTACATGACTGTTTTTAAACCACCAAAATCACTGAGGTCTGAATGAATTAGTCGACAGCAGACGGCCGACACCCCCGTCTACAAAATCACAGCTTGTCGGCCTTGACCACTGGACGGTACAGACCGCGTCGGTGCGGTCTCTCAGCCCTGATAAACTTGTATGTTTGAGTGACGCGGTCATGCGTTCAGGCGGCGCTAGGACCACGCGGAAGCATGATCGGACAGCTCAGCCTGTTTATCCTTCTCATGATTAGGACAGCATGCTCCACCGGTCTCATCACATACCTGTCACCGCCACCGTCGGGATCTGGCTGCTTCCGTGCTGAGATAGAAAGCTTCATGTTTCACACGCCGGCGTTGTCCATCCGTGCCTCTGGATCCTGCTGCCTCTCCAAGGTCTGCCCGTCTACGGACCATGCGTGTTGTTTCCACACCGCCGAGAGGGGCGGAGCCCACGGACCTTGGAGACGGTGTGCAAGTGGATCATGAGAATGCCACTTATTTAGCCCTAGAGCCAATCAGCTGCGGCACACCTCGGATCGGGCCAGTGACTGTGAAATGCACAGCTGCAGGTGAAGTGTTTGCAAATACAGAGAAATCTTTCTTTCTTTTTTTATCCTAACACATTATTTAAATGCTCATTGGTGCAGCAGATGCATCGCATCTCCTGCACCCAGAGATGCCTTTTTTAATCAACGTGAGGAAATAAAACGAGAGGAATTTGCAGATTTTACTCATTCTAAATAACTGTATGTTCCACAGAAGCTGTCTGAAAATTGTTTATGCTGAGTGATGTTATAAAACTGACAGTAACCTCTCATGCAGAACAATTTATAAACTCCACTCTGTTTTCTTACAGAGAAGTTAAAAATGTCTGACTGATCAACACAAATTCAGACACCTCAAATCAAATCAAACGGTAATCCCTCTTTTTTAATATTCACTGCACAGGATCCTATAATGTGTGATTTTAATGTACAACAGAGGTTGGCCATGGTAACATGTATTACTCTACCCTCTACTGGCAGGACATGAAACCCTCTTCTGCTTCAAATGAAATCCAGATTATCAGGTGAAGAGTTAAATATAAGTGTGATACAAAGGAATTTTACTAAAACAAAATACCAAAAAGGTATGAATTATAGATTTTTACAGTCTTGTTCCATACACAAAATAAGCTCAAAATACAGACTGCCTTCTTTTTTTTTAAACCTCCCACTATCAAGATTACAGACTTGAGCATTAACTACACAACTTCAAATATACAAAAAGATAGTAAACAGCTACAAGCAAGTACAGTATTTACAGCAAAGTCTCTTTTCTGTTGAACTCAAAGGTGCATGGACCACATTCAGAAAACCCTGTCTTGTTTTTCACTGTTTATTTGAAACTATGAAAAGGATCTGGTGGTGTAAAATAAAGTCTGAACACAAGCTTCTGCATCCCCAAGTGTTCACACCAGTACCAGAACCAGGCATATGAACCAGATGCGCTGGTGTGTTTTGGTATCTATCACAGTGGTTCAGTATCATCACCCCTCAGGTTCAGGCCAACCTCTACCACCTCCCTCTGTGGAAAGGTGGGCCCCCGAACCCTGGCCTCCCATTTCGGAAATGCCTCCCTTCCCTGTCATCCATGCCCTCTGGTCCCATAGAGGGATGTCGATGGAAAGGAGGGCCACGAGGAGAGAAGGGCATGGGCATTCTGAACCTGTCAGGTGGAAACATGGGTCCTCCGGGCATCATTTGCGGGGGCATGTGTGGCATATTTGGAGATGAGAGGAAAGGAGGCAGATGAGGATTTGGCATGCCAGGAGGAGGCTGCAGAGGTGGCATACCAGGTCTGGGACCCTGTATGACTGCTGGGCCTGGCATGGTCATCACCGATGCTGAAGGAGAGCCCAGCTGGCTATCACCACCTGTATCTGAGGGTGTGCCTTTGTCTCTTTGAGAATCCTTGGTGGACTCCTCTGAAGGATTTACACTTCTAACTGCAAAAAAGGATAAGGTTTTAGGATGCCCAGTCAGAAAGTAAGTATTATGCAGCACAAAAAAAACAAACAAAAAAGAAAAAAAAAAAACCAGAGAGCAGACATTTTAAGAAGTAACATAAAGCCATGATCAATGACAACATTTCAGCTTAGCTCTGTTCAAATTATTAAGTCACAAGAGAACATTTAATAACCATCGTTATTTAATAACCATCTTTAGATTAAGACAGAAAACACTACAGTGTTTTCTTCGATATAAATGTCTTACCTGGTGCCAATTTTACAGGGTCAAACTCAGCGGGAATGAATGGACCTCCGCGTGGAGGCATGGCTGTAGGGGACATCATGATGGGGCCAGGAAAAGCAGGTGGACTTCCGATGGTCGCTGCCTGTTGAACTGCTGGCACCTGGAAGACAAAGAAGCACAATGGCATCCCAATTAAGATTAAAATAAATCAAATAGAAAACTCCTGAAACAGTGAACTGAAAGAAGAAACTGTAATTATACTGTATAACTGTGATCTTCAGACTTCACACCATGAAGCAGAATCTCATTCGTATTTATTTTTGTCATGTTTGAAGGAGAAGAAAAAAAGTCTGGATGAGTGTTTTTGTACAGCACTTCTGAAAGTTTCCCTAGGAGTCCTCAGAAGACAGTATGATTATTCATTATCACACCCCAGAGCTAGCCAGTCAACTTATAAACACACAAAAACCAAACCAAAACATGCATAATGTCCATCATCAAGAATTCTGAAAAAAAGATACACAGTTGTGTGATGGAGGAAGTACTCAGATCTAAAATGGAGGCAAACATACTCCTAACATTATCTGCAAGCTTTGTAAGGTAAAACAATCCTTATTTTTTTTTATATAATCTGCAACAATCTGTGGTCAGGTAACATGACTTTTACTTCTGACTATATTACACCTTTAAACACGTTGGGGAAACAGAACATGGAGCAGTTCTGCTGAAATTCAGCTTACCCTAGTTTGTGGACATTCATACTTGAAAATAATGATGCATTTTTTTTATGAAGCCAGATAGACTCAATCCCATGATACTTTGCCAGAACACAGAATGATTAGATGATATTTATGCTGAATTTTGCATATTCCATTTAAAATAAAGGAGGTCCCTACTAAAAATCCCTACTTAAATCAACAGAAGGATCAAACTACATGTGACTGCTTCTGTACTTACCCCTTGCATACACTGACTGCAATTTTTGACCCAACATCACAACACCAGGCTCAGAACACACACACACACACACACACACACACACACATATATATATATATAGTATTCAGTGAACTGCTGTTCACATGTCCACATCAAATACTACTGATGTGTAGACACTAAGTACTTTGTAAACACTACAACCACAAAAAGCAGACACCCTAAGACACCCTATATGGGAGGACGTTTGCCATTATGGAGTCAAATTGTAAGTGGGAAGTTTAGAGTTTTCATTCTTGGAGCTGTTGGTGACTACTGAGGGAAACAGACACTTGAGGTAAAAACCTAAAAGAGGGTACGGGTAAGAATGCTGAACAGTTCACTTATTTTCTATAATACACCCAAACAACCAAACTGTTAATTTAAGTTTCTTGTCCCTACAAGCACACTGTAGTTTCAGAGTTACAGCCAACACAATGACTTCTCTTTAAGGTCAAGGTAAAGGTGGAGACCTGGTTGTGTCAGTGTTAAAATCCTGACAGGGTACAGAGTTCACAAACTCATTGACTAGGAGATGAAACCAAACATGCACACACAATAATATTGCCACGCTGCCACCAAACTTCTACTCACTTAAATAGAAATGTATTTACATATATTAAGATATGCTGCTGAACAACAAGCGAACAATGGACAGAAGCTATGGTTTTGTGACAGAGGTCAAGGATTTTCCTCTGTGATCAGTATCTGATAAGGTCACTAAACTGCCACACACAAATACTTTACAAGCTACATTGCACAAGGATGCCAATTACTTCCTTTATATAAACGATTTAACTACTTGTATATTCTCTGTATATTTTCTTCCCAAGCCTCTTTGCCCAAGATGATTATAAGACTCCTCTAACAATGACTTAATTAAAAATATTAAATTGTAAAACATGAGAATATTCATGGGTACATAAAACAGAATCAAATATATACATTGTTAATATATAATAAAATCTATAAACCATGTCAGAATCCAGCAGGTAAATTAATAAAAATGAGAAACATATTCATCATGCTACATGTGCTGCACCATTTACTGCATAACTGCACTTCGGTAATTCAATCTGAATTAGGTAGAGGTATAAAAAGTGAGACATAAAATCGAAACATTTATGTGAGCCCTTTGCTGGATTCATTTAATTCAAAATGCTCATTACATTTTAATTTATTTTCCTCAGACTGAAATATTGTGTCACAAATTCAACCTACAACCTTAAATCTATCATTAACACAAATGACATTTGTGACTACAAAGCAAGTTCACCTATAAATCCTGTTACTGATACAGAATGCAACATTACCCTTCAGCATGCTGTGCCTGTCTGACCTCTCACTGCAAAACATCAGGACAACAAATACACAAAATACCCATATTAATTTATGTGTGCAAAAATGAGAAGCAGCAAGAGATTTGTCTCATGTCTAAAAGTCAAACAAATTGCCCCTTAGGGAAAACGCCTAATTCTGTTCCAGCTAATCTTAATCATATGTTGTGGGATGAGATGATAAAAACCATCACTGCACAGATGATTCACCACATCATCACTAATCAACGATACACGTTAAAGCTACTGAAGATAATATTCAGAATCCTTTCTGTAATATTTGACTACTTTTAATAAATCGACTGCTCTGAGAAGAAAGTCTGGGCTCTATAAAAAGCTATTCAGAAATATTACTGCACCTGAATTCTGATACCCAGTCAGGGCTGCGCTCTGCAGGGAGGCATGTCTACTGCCTGTCCTGTCATGCGTACATGTACACACTTCAAACAAATATTCTACCCTGTAAAGGAGGCATGTCTGAGTTTATACTTAAATAAATGAAAATACTAAATGATACAACACACACACAGCAAGAACTGGAAAAGAATTTAAAGGCACTATGTGAATATGTGTATGTACATTCTATACATTGTTGACATTTAGTTATTTGTCCCACATCAAGTGTGAAAAGAGAAAAAAAAAAACAAGCACAGACAAACAACTGTAACTGTGTTTCAAAAGAGAATTTGGAGACTTGCATTATATCAATGACTTTTTTCCTCTGGAAACAACATCTAGTGGCCATTAGAAGAACTGCAGGTAAAGGCACTTTTATACTGGCTCCAGAATTTGGCAGAGGTGGTTAGTTGCTTCATTCACCAGGAGCCAAACTTAAGTTAGTAAGTCAACCAGTTCTGTTAGCTCGAGTTTTGCAATCTTAAGGGTTAAGGAAAGGCTGTTTTTCCCCCCTGATGAATACGACTCTAAAGGTAGCCCAAAGAAACACTGTTGGGCATTACAGATAAATACATTTATTAGATTTGACTGTTGTGCTCACTCAAGAATATAGAAATACTCAATCACCCAGTTTTCACACTGATTATTTATTCTTCGCTGAAATACCTTATCAGCCCTGGACAGTTGTGTACGCAATGCCACAATGTCAGTTTTGACACTGCCATTGGGGGGCACCAAAGTTGGAAATTTTCAAATCCAATGCGCAGTGGCCTTAAGCTTGAGAATTGTTTTTTTTTTTTTTTTTTTTTTGGAGGGGGGGCATTTTTCTGAAGTTGCCTTCAGCAGCTTTAAAAGGAGAAATGTTTTTCTTTCTTTTTTTCTTTAAATAAATAACTCTAGAAACTTAAGGGATATGAAATGGATCCAATTCAGACTGTTCACCTAAAAGCAAAAACAAAGACTTTGCACTACATGATTTAAAATCATTATTATATAGAGATTATCGAGTCAACATTTAACTACATGCAGCCAAGAAGTCAATCAAAGAGGACATCATGACAGATCAAAGGCACCTAACATCAAATATAATTTTTCTATGGGCACGACCTTTCATGCAGTCCAACACCTACAAAGACACAACTGAAAGAGAGAACAAGAAATTCATAAGTCAAAGAGCCTTGTACTCACAGTCAGTACTCAGAGGTAGAAACCGAGGGGTCTGTTCTTACCCAGGTGGTTTATTCCATCAGCAGAAACTACAGGACAACAGCAGCTTCGTTTTTCCTGCAGGTTAATTCCGCAGAGGAAACCCCACGAGCCAAGCAGCTGGGCACTGGATCTTTGATCATGACTCTGACGGGTATCAACTCAGTGCTTTCACTCGTCAATATAATTCCTTTGTTCTCTGTTTATACCTGCTACTTATAAGACGTGAAAAGACAATGAGGCAGCTCTACAATAACCTGGCACTGCGATCGCATAGTTTAGATTATTCATGAGTAAAACAAAAAAATTCAGAGGTCCATTTCATTATGAATGAGCCCTTCATTACCTTTCAACCATTCCACAGTATACAAGAGCAGGAATCCAAAAATCATTTCTATAGCACTCACCTTTGTGAGGACTCATGTGAGTCTGATGTTCTCCACACCTGGACATAGACCACTGTTGTATTACTTGATGTAAATGAAGAATTCCCCTCTTTACTTGAAATGTCTTTTCACATGAAAACAACTGAAAGGAGAAGACTGCTCAGATTTTACAATATAATCCATGTTAATGACAGGGGTGCCTGAACCTAATCAGTACATGTAAGAAGGCTCCAGAGGGCCGAGAGTCAGACCTGAGGGGGGGTGGGGGGAATCCTGAATCCGATCATTCCCCTTTACCTCCTGTCTTTAGTGCATGTTCTCAAATACTCTTTCTCTATTCTAACAACAGGCTGAAAAACTAAAACTTAAATCCAAAAGTCAACCTGACCTACATGTAATTACTATATAATAAATGATTAGAATAGTTTAAGTTGAAGCATAAAATTGTATCCAAGTGATGAGTCATTTTAAATGTTTAGAAGATGTTTGAAAAAAAACTTGAATCACAGTCACCAAGAGGACATGGTTTGCAAATGACTTTGCAATTTCTCATAATTCTCATAAGTTTAATTTATAAGTGGACAGTCTATCTTTTAAAAACTGATATGTTTAATGTAAAACGTATATTATTTTAGTTATTTAGTTATTGAAGTGTTTTACAAATCAAATTATATGTCGTGTAATGTTTTTTTAAATACAAAGTGCAAAATAGCTAAATGTCCAAGTGACAAATGTTAGACTAATTTATAGTTACAGAACTGTAACAGGCACTTAATGCCATGCAGAACACAGAAGAGGCTGGATCAGCAGCTACATTGAATTGCAACGCTCTCTTACATCATATAGCTCCCTCCTCCTGCATTGCATTATATGTTTGCAATGCTGCTTGATTTAGTAGTTTGTTGCTGACTGTTGCCTGTTTCTAAGTTTTCCCATTTCCTATTCATGCATGCTAATTTTGTTTTCAATTTAATATTCTTTTTATTATGATTATAAAACTGTGCGAAAAGGCTCCCAAAAGAGCTAATTTATATCTAAAAAGAAAAGAGAACTGGAAATATCCTGTGATGTTGTCTGTTTGGTCATTTAGGCGTGAGAACACTGTAGAATCTTCCAATGAAATCAATCCCAATCATATTCAAACAGTACAAGAGCATTAGAGCCAAGATTGCAGGAGTGAGGGTTGGCATCTGGCATGAAATTTGGGAACGTAGAAAGTTATGTACAATTTGCAGGATTAGAGATCAGTCACGGTCTTGCAGTGAAATACAGATTTTTGGTATCAAATAAATCTCTAGACCTTTTTTTTACAAAGCTCAGTCTTGCTAAAAAGGGATAGAAAAAAAACCCCTCTTAAACTTAACCATGGTAGGGGGTCCAGGGGAATACAATTTGAACATGCAAATGGAGCTGTTTGATGAATTCTGAAGTGAAAATATGGAATACGGGAAAAGATACCTGCTGTTTGTTTTGTTGTCTCTTTTAAAAAAAAAAAAAAGCTACTGCAGGTACCTTGCAAGAGGTTAAAAAAAAAAAATAAAATTGGCACAAGCACTGTCAACCCCACTGTGTTGAGCAGACATTGCCTCAGCACTTCAATTTGACTGCATGTTCACCTGGTGCTGCTTAGTCATGTGTCTTGACACTTTCGTCCTTGACCACTTCTCTCCTCCTCTCTGCTGTAGATGGCCGACAGTGAAACTCCATCCTTTTAGCGCAACATACCCTGGCCAAGTCACCTTAGTTGACATGTCATTTGACACCTGTACCACACACCAGAAATGCCATAACAGACAGAAAAGCCAGTCAAAGTACAGAAGTTGGGAAGTGCTGATCCAGGGAGCACATGTGATGAAACTGTAGCTTTTCTGGAAAGCTGACGCGCACTGATGATGACAGGACAGCGACATATCCTGACATGTACATGTGTACCAAGACATTGTTGGTGTGTGGAATTATGTAGATACAAACATAGAAAACAATAGCTGTGGGTGTTCTGATGCATGTCAAACAACGCAGAACCCAGCAAACAGTGTCGCTGGGCCAAACACAGCTAGAGATAGCTCTTCAATGCTTTGTACAGGATAATGTTATAGGTAGCAATAAGTAAAAGTTTGTCGGTGATTTGCGCAGGCAGACAGCAGAGGCAGGTAACCAAACATCGACATGCAGAGGTAACTATCAAATCAAGAAACTCCAGATCTACACGACTCACTTGGGTGTGACATCTTTCATCCAAAATGGCGAATTTGACAAAGGGTTATGTATTTGCAGTGGTTAGTCTGCAACCTCTCAAAGTCCACGTCTTTGATCCAATCGCATAATCTGTTTTCCCAGAGGAAAGGCTGACAAAAAAAATATGGCAGCTTTTTGCTGCCATGTCACATATAAAAGAAAAAACCGCATACCAACATCAAGACCAGTGAAATCATCTCATCCTTCTTAAGGGACTCCCCAAAGGTGCCGTGATGAAATGCAGTTATATTGGTGGCTGGTCTGATGTGACCCGCACAAACAGCAGTTTGTGCACCTGAAGTGAAATTTTTTAAATTGTCTTAAAACAGCAACACATAAGTGCTTCCTTGAAACGAATCTTGACTGACTGATTTTTTGCTTCCATGTCAATTTTATATTATTTGGCATCAAGTGACCACAAAATGGCTCAGTTGGTAAATACGAAGGTGCAGTGTGCAGTTTACTGGTGTCATGTTGCTGGCTATTTTTTGCCGATTTTTTTTCTCCTCCCAAGGGAAACAACTTGCATGTGCCCTGATAACTTTCTTTTGCCTTGTGGTTAACCGCAAAGTTTCATTTTCACAGTAACTAAAGTTCAAGCCCATTTTGACTGTATGATGCTCAACGAGGAGCAAACATGAGGATGTGCAAAAAAAAAAAAAAGAAATATCTCTGCTCAATAACTGTCCTGAAGTTGCATCTTGCCAAGATTGGCACTGTGATGAAAGCACTGCAGTAAGTGTAGCAAAGATCAGCTCATGCATCTGTCACAGCTTTTAGGCCACATTTAGCACCAAATATATCTTATTTGAGAAATATCATCACTGTGCACACATTTGGACACACATCCCTATTCAGCCATAAATATTTGGTAATGAGATCTTTGCCAATGAGACAAAGAAACAGTCATTGCTCACTCACTTGTCTAACAACTGACTTAAAGACAAGAATGAAAAATGACTATAGTAGTATAGTATATATATATATATTATTATTATAATAATTTAGTAACAAATTACCAAAATCTAGGATAGCAGGAATCAGGTTAACACACAAATGAATATCTGAGATTTGTAGATACCTAAGATGCACGTCAGGACTGTGGAATTTCTTCCTAATTATTTGATCAATGGTGCATGCTCGAGCTCCGCGTCCAGTGTTAAGAACGGCATAAGAGTAAACTGAAATCTACTGTATATATGGGGGTACATGGATGGTGAATATAAATCAGACAAAAACAATTCTGATCCTCCTCTTTAAGAAAGCTTCTTAGGAGTGAGAGGTGCGATTTCAATATAAGTTAACCATTTATCCTTTTATGAACAATATCTCCTGTCCAGTTTTCAGTAACGGTTGGTTTTGCGCCACATTTAGCATAAGTTGCTAACAGTGCTGTCGGCTTACCTTGTCTCCCACTGTGACACTCTTCCTCCCAATCAGACCTTTAAGTCCCAACAGCAGCCTTACAGTCATACTCTCGACCTCATGACATGTAATGCAACTTTTCTTCGAAGTCATGTGATCAGTTCAGCAGGCCTGCTAAATATGGTACATTGCACAGAGTCCAGCTGAATCATGTTTTATTTTAGGTAGTTTGTGGATTTATTCAGCCTGTGGTCAGTGGAAGACTTTGAACTGAACTGTCACAAATACTGTTTTTCCCATTTACTCTGTTGCTTCATTCGAGTTACTGCAAGCTCACATTCAGTTTGTATATTCATTCATATTGTATGGAGTTTCGGGTTTACACCCACTGCAACCAAAACAGATCACCAAGAAGCTGATCCATCTCCATGCACTCCTTTAAATAGTTTGTTGTCATTTATTGTTTTGTTGTCAACCACTGGTGGATGGTTAGGAAAGGTTTTTGAACTTATATAATTATATGTGAAAACATTTCATACACAGTTAGTGATAACTTTGCCAACCCAGACTGCATAACAGAACTTAGTTACTGAAAACAGAAAAAGAGGAACAGCATTGCTTCCCTCTACACATACAACAGTAATTAAAGTTTTTGTATTACCCACTTTATTTGAATACGTTTAACTGCACAATACAAGGTTACTGAGTGAAGATGCAAATATTTTGCAAAGAAAAGGAGAAATGGATGAGTAAGCATTGTTGAATTCAATGCTAACCAGCAGAGGAGCTTATCTGAACTGTGGCAAAGTGGATAAAACTCACCAAATTAGATTTGTCTGCTTATTTGGTGACTCTGAAACAACCCTTATGAGGCAAAGAAAGATGTGAGTGGCATGGTGACAATTCCTATTACAGGGTAAATAACCTGATATTAATTAAAGACAGAAACATTAAGATTTCTCTTTCATAACACAGTTTAATTCAGAACCCCAAAATACTATCATATCTCTAAAAGCACAGGTCTGGGCAGCTGTGACATGTACCCAATACAGGCTGCCTGACCTTGTTGAGAAAGTTTTAAAATAGTTGGACTCAGAGTTCAAGGCCAAGTCAAGACTACACAATGACAAGAACTGAGTTCCCCCAAACCTGCTTAGAAAATTGAGTTTTTCAAAGCCCTAACTTTTGAGTATTGAAGGGTGACAATTATTAAGCACTTTTGTTCATGTTTCTCTATGGGGTAGTCAAGGTATTGAATACGACACAAACAATTAACCTTTACACAAACAATCTCCAAACCATTGCCTGCCTTTTCAAGCAATGTCACGTGGATTTGTCAATTAAAGGATTTGTCAGTTCTCTTGTGTAGTTGTGACACATGGAACTAAACAGCCCCAGAACAATCACACATACACATAAACCCACATAAAAGCAATGGTTAATTTCTATTCTTCGACTGCATTTTGTCAAGTATTTCTTACCCTGCCACCTTGTTTCTATCACAGCTGAAACAGAAAATCATCATCCATTTTTTAACATCTATTTTGGCTGGTATCTTTGCTTCAAATTTCAGCTGGTTTAACCTTTAGTGAATTCCAACCATAGCATAGCAAAAGCATCACTTATGTTACTATAGTTACATATGATCTAAAACAGGCTGAGAATCAATTGACAGTAGAACAGTGATATCACTGTTAACTGGAAATATGTTTCAAGTGTCCCTGTACAACATTTTCAGACACTTTTCAGCCAATCAGGACAACGTATTTTCTGTGCCCATGATAAAGGACAAATCCTGATAAAATTTTTCTAAAGCCAGGTAAGTAAAGATGACACGTGCACCTTGAGTATTTCTCACTGAAAGAGACGGTCTTTACTGCTTATTTTTCACTGTACTGCATTAGAACTATAACAAAATTTCTGATTCGATTTCAAAGATTTAGTTATTCATTTGCGTAATTTCACTAAATTTAAACTTGCAGTGGATAGGGTTCTTTTTGGGAAGAGAAGAAGAGAGGGTGGTTCAGATAAGCTCCACTACTCATATGAAACAATTTATTTTCCTTACGCCTCCACAAGCAAGATTGTGATGTATGCCTCCAACACCAAGGTCATTAAACCAATAAAATAGCAGAACTTGTAATATTAAAAAGAAGGTGTTTAAAGACTGTATTAGCATTACCTGAATGTGAGCAGTGACCGTTCCATCTGCTGGTACACTTTCCAATGCTCCATTTACGACTGCCTTCTTATTTAGGTCCTTGGCATGATTCCACTCTGTGCATAATGGAAAATGTAATGTCAACATAAGGAAAACTGCATGCTGCAGGTGAGTCTTGGTCATGCTAAAGGAATGGCTAAGTGTTTACCTGGATTTAGAGTCTCTGTGTCCAGCATACCCCCTTCGCAAAAGCTCTCCAACTCCTCAACTTTGACTTTGCTCCAGGGAATGTAGGTAACTCCCTGCTCCACATCCCAGAACTTTTTGTGCGCTGATTTTATACCTTTGTTCAAAGCCCAAGCAATCTAAGCAAGAATGACATTAGGTATATTATCAAGTTATCAAACAAAATAAGGTTATACAGAACCAACACATAAGTGCATGTAAAAGCAATATGTACAAGAAAACATGTACCTTAACTGGTTTCTGATTGACTTTGTATGACCCCCTACTGAGCTTGTTTAAAGCTGTATAGGCATCTTGTCTGTGAACCATAACAATATAGGCACAACCCCTGGGAGGAATCATCTGAACACACAGAGCAAAAAGAAATAGTGAAATACATGACAGTATTAGCTTTGAATCACAGACTTTGATGCAAACTATCCAAACTTACATTGATGGACTCAATCTGGCCAAACTCTTCCAAAAGGGACATCACGTCAGACTGCTGTGTTTTCTTGTCCAGCTGTCCAACCCAAAGTGTTGTGCTGCAAACTTGAAGTAAAAAACAGATCAAGAACAACTGTTTCATCTGTTTAAATAAATGCAGGTTAATTATAACAATCACTTTGGCTTCTGGTAGCTTTGGTAACTTGTTTTAATCGACTAATGACTTTAATGATTTCTCAAAGAACAATAATCATAAAGGTAAATTATAATGCCAATTGTTTGTTTCAAGTAGATACAATATTCAAAACATTATATTCATCAAGTTTGAAATCAAAGTGGCTGTCAACACGATTATACAAGTGACATTCACATGTTTGTTTCTGCTGCAGCACATACCACTGAGTGCCTGGCTCTTTATGCTGGGAAGACCTTTCTGCCTGCGCTCTCTGTCCTTCTCTCTTTCACTCCTGTCTTGAGAACGAGATCTCCAGCGCTGTTCTCTGGAGCGAGAATGAGAGCGTCGATGTCTTGGCCTTCTTGAGCGGGACGAAGATCTTGATCTTCTTCTCCTGGGAGATCTGAAACACATACACATATAAAAAAACAACAAAAATGTCAGCTGAGCATGGTATCTGAAAACATTTAAGTGATATCTTCTACATAGCTATCTGTGATGAACACAGCCTCTTACCTGGAACCAGATCTGGATCTTGATCTCCTGCTATAGCCTCTGTGTCTACCCTCCCACCTCACATTTGCATCTTCTCTTGAATTCCCCTATTACGATGATGACATGACAATTTTATTTTTTCCCAAATGAATGAGCAGAGGGTTCCAAGATCCAATTTAAAGAGTTCACACGACGGGTCTCAAATGTAAATGTGGCACAACACAGAAACTTTCCTGTCTGTCAATTAAAGAACTCATGGCACTGTCTTGCTTCAGCTGAACTAATAAGAAAAACTAACTTATGGAAAAAAGTTAACACTCAAATGAAAATGCAGTTACAATTAAGCAGAAAGTCTTGCTCTAACAGGAGAGACATTCAATCAGATGAAAATAAATTGGGTTTGAAGACTTGCCCGTGATTGTGAAAAAGCCTCATTAATGGAATGGTATCCATCTGGCATCATATGATGTTCACCATGACTCATTCCTCCACTGTGCTGCAGGAAAGACAGCCACAAAAGAAAGGTAAAAAAAAAAAAAAAAAAACCTGTGATTACAGTACATTCTAATTGAAGCTTGCAGCTCCACACAGTTGAGTCTTTATATAATCCAAAAATAAAAATGTGAAAAATTAATCAATTTAAGACTACTTTTGTCTTAACCCCTCATAGGACAGAGAGAGAGAGATAACTGAATACCTCTATACCACCATGTCCCATCATATGTGGATGAGCATTCTCTGTGCTGAGCATCTGACCAGGAAACTGGTTATACACATTTTCAGGAATGCATCTGTCATGATAAAAAATATAAACAGTGAGTTTGGGTGTTACAAACCTACAAATACATTAAAAACTCATTACAAACCTTTTTCACAGCACACATTTTGACATGTTGTGGCAAGAAAAGATATGACAGATATGGTTAATAACATTTGTATTCAGATGCCTTAACAGGACATAGTAAATGTATACTGGATTCAGTATAGGATGTAACAAACTTAAATAAGTACATAAAAAGAATACACAATAAATGGATAAATGAATTTTATGAAACTCACTGTGACTGGGCATTCAGTTCTTTAGGAGGTATATCTTCAGGTTCATCATCATAGTCAAAACCATCAAGGAGTTTCTGTGGAAATATATATATATATTATACAGTGAAGTAAATGGGAAAAGCAAATGAAAATCAATTTGTATATGTTCACAGCAGGTTAGGTTGTGACACTGAGCTGCACAATTACCTCAGCTAAAGAGCCTTTCTTTTCTGTGTGTACACTATATGGGTTGAGCTGGGCCACAGGCATCTGGGGAGGGTCTGGTGTGTTGTTTGCAATGGTGGCTGCCAGGGTCTTCTCTGCCTGCTGGAAGTTCTGGAGCATCCTCTGCAGCTGAAGGAGTAGTGGGAGGGGTCATTCAGAATTTAAACAATTCTTTAACTATGATCCAGTAACGCAAGTGTACAATATTAGTATAACCGCTGGCCTAAACTTTCTACCACATTGCGTTGTCTAGTTTTGGTAATCTTGTGTCGTTTTAATGTCCTGCTGTTACCCATATTTTACTGTTTGTTTTCTTTCTTTACAACTCTTATGTTGTTGCCTTTAATAATTTTACTTTTGGGAAGCACTTTGGGACTTTGTTCTATGAAAGCTACTATAATAAATATACACATAAACTAGTTTACTTCTTACCTCCTGACCATGGGGGGACTGAAACAGCTGTGCCACAGCAGCTAAGGCATCTGCACTGGGTAGCTGGGGTACAGTAGGCACAGCGGAGGCACTAGTGATGGGAGGCTGCACCTCTGGTTGGGGCTCAGCAGGAACTTTTCAGATACAAGGAAAAGATTACCATGTGCAATTGCATGCAGTTCATCAAACAGAGGATAAATTACAACCTCACTTTCCTGTACTCTCAGGTAACATTTAGGGCACTGTTCCACACACGCTAGTGTTGCCCAAAGATAAGTAGATTCATTTCTCTACCTTCAAGTGCAGGTGGAGCTACAATGGCTCCATTAGCCATATCCATCAGAGGCTGAATGATGCCCATGTCGAACACACCATTCTTCTGCCACAGGTTCAGGACTCTGACAATTTTGCTCTAGTGGAAAAAAAAAAAAAAACAATCCTACTCATGAGATGTTTCTTATCATTTTTCATTGTAACTATATAAAAGACTAAAAGTTCAAACATAGATACCTTATCGTCCTCTGAGCAGCAGTAAAGATTTTGAAAGGTATCTGTGAAGTTCTTCAAGAATCTGGGTCCAAATACATCCTTGTCAACACCAAACTGATGGCGTGACTGTCGAACGATGGAATCAACCACATACAAACCAGGGACTTTTAATTCTGGCTTGCACTGAGGGAAACAAACAAACACAACAAAACAATGACAATTCATTCATAATGTTTCATGACGAACTGAATTTGTAAAATGAACTAAAATGTTTAATATAATGTACAATAAGATGCTGTGTAGTACATACCTTCTTGATGAACTTTTCAACAATCTGGACAACATGTTTATAAAGCTAAAGACAGACAAAAATTATTCAAAAATCAGTCACAGTATACTAGATAATACTTTAATCAGCAGCAATAAAACATTTTTGATAAGAAAATTCTCATTTACTACATGATTTCTGTAATCAGTGAAACGCGCATCATATTGTGAAATTAAATCAGATAAAAACTATTAATTTACAAGTTCTTCAAAATGTTTACATTAAGACCACTCAAACATCATGTTCAACCAGTTAATTTCACTTTGATGATATCTTTGGACACATGACATATGACCCAAAAGGAAGATGGGTTTGCAAGACAGTAAAAAGCTTTGTAATCTGCATTATGCCATGTAGAATAAAGCTTTCAAAGGTGTTAGCATTACCTAACACAGTTAAGCTAAATGAAAAGTGGAGCCCCACTATAAATATAGAAAACAAAAAACCAACATGTCAGCTGAATTTTTTCAAACTACTATCAACACAGAATACAACAGTTTTATCTCCACTCGTGTGATTAGTACATCCAAACACACATCTGAGCTTATTAGCCTTTATTTACTTTACCTTGATAGCTTTGATGGCTGATTTTGTTACGGACATCATTTTAGCACGGGATATTGGAGGCTTCATGTCAATCATGGAGAACAACTGATGGGTTTTGAAAAAAAAAAAACAGTTTATTTTCAAAGAATAAAACAGTGGTATACTGAAACACTGGAAAACATGCTGTTTCCAGGTTTATAAAAATAGATAACACAGACACCACTAAAACTAAACTACAGAACCATGCATCCATCTCACTCCTAAATAGCAGAAAATTCAGCAACAGCAAACACTTCCCTAATGCAATTCAGAAACAGAAGGTTTAAACAAGAGTATTCCATGTGATAGCACACTGTATGTGTTGTTTTTCATCAGCCCACAAATCCAAAGTCTACTTCACACGGGTAAATACAGACTGTTCCTATTCTCGCAAGATCTGGGTTTTTGCACATACTCAAATGTGACACTTAAAATGCTCCATGTTCCTTGAAAGATGTCCCCAACGTGCCCACACACCCACACACTGAGAGAGCACAGCAACGCAAGATATATATAGTCCTCAGGTGCTAACTGACATGTATTTAACAAATGCTATGCTTAACTAACTCATGCTGGTGTTGTGGTAGTCAATAACGACGGACTACACTGAACTTCCTCAAAACAAATAAACATGAGTTGGTAGCAGGGCTAAGGTTAACTAACAACTCAAAGATAACGTTAACACCAGCTTTATTTGGAAAACTGATAGCGTAACACATAATAAACCAATTTTAGGTTCTGCTCAAGGTTTCTTCATGTCAAAGGGGAGTTTTTCCTTGGCACTGTCGCCTTAAATGCTTGCTCTGGGGTCAGGCTCTGGGTCTCTTCATACCACAGGCTATCAGGCTCTTGAACGCTTTGCAGCCTTTCAACAGGACACTACGAAATACGTAACACTATGAAATAGAAAATGGCCACCTAGTCATTACCTGGCAGTTACATTTTTATATTGTTATACTTATCTGTACAGCTGCTCCATACATGTGCAATACTTTGTTGCTATATCTCTTAGAAACTATATTTCTGTATTTTTATTTATTTATTTATTTCACCTCTGGCATGCGCAATTATTATAATACATATACTGTATACTATAACCGCAACTATATATATTATTTAAAAAAATAATACTTAGATAATCATGTATATGTACGTATGTATGTATGTATGTATACATATACACACACACGAATGTATGCATATTATAATACCATAGAAATAGTATATATACACACACCATACCATAAGTACAGCATATACCACATTGTACTGTATTTTATACTTCTGTAGTTTCAATAATATATAACACGCACCACCGGCATGTGCAATATAATATGGCCAACTGTGTATGTGTGTTTTGACATCCTCAACCTCCAGGTTCGCAGGTTATCCTATCAGGTTATCCTATCAGGTTAACCTATCAGGTTAACCTATCAAGTACGCACAGGTGCACTTTTGTATTTTATTTTATTTTACTTTAACTTCTGTGATCTTCCGAGCCGGTGCAACGAAATCTCGTTCCTTATATGTACTTGGGACGTAAAAGTGAATGACAATAAAGTTCTCTAAATCAGAAATCTGCATCTCTGTAAAGCGCATTGAGACCATTTTGATTGTGGAAGGCGCTATATAAATAAAATGTAATTGAATTGAATTAATTTTGAGGAGTAGAGTATAAGGCTCAAGACGCTGTTGTTAGCCATTATGTTTCTGTTGATTATTCATCGTGATCTTAATGGTGAAAGTTAACAGAGAGCTCAGCACTGAAATCACAGGCCTTGCAAGATTAACGTTCAAACGCTGAACCCGACTTAAGCTAGTGGCTAACGAATCCAATCAAACCGACGTTTACGTTTGAATAGACCATGTTCAATCGAAGTAACATGACCCACCCCCCCAAACATTTTTTTACTGAATATAGTTACTGTTCGCTATGATACAAATTAGCTAACGCAAACCAACTGACATTAGTTAGCATTAACGTTAGCATTCGGGTCTAGCTCTTTAGAGTGGGATAAAACACGAGCAAACTTTACCTCCATGTTGAACGCGTTAACTGCATCCATAATGGTTTGTTGCACTTAAAACCGGGTTGACGAGCGTGTATATTTCGTTACTCTATCCAATCATAGCCATGTGTAGTCTTATACTAACAACACAACAGCCAGCAACGCTGAAATACTTGATCTGTGTACTAATGTAGTTACATTGCTATCCAAAGCTCTGCTATGCTAGGAATTGCTACTAGCTTCGCGGTTCCACCCCGTGCGTGACTGCGCGCACGTCGGCGTGTGACGTCAAGGGGTAGTGCTGCTTTCAAGACTCTAGGAAATTGTCATTTATTATAATCGATCGCCTCCTTATTGGGCATTTCTTGATTGCCTAAAGTCACCAGTTTCACTTTACCCTTTTCAGTGAACTCAAAAATCATAAACTACCCGGTAAACACGGAAATCCAAGAGTCGGTCTAACCACGGTTAGACTACCAAGGTGCCTCCCTGAAAGCGGCTTGTCTGCGCGGTGGTGCTACTTCGTGTACGTACGGCCAAGAGAACACTGGACTGTTCCCAATGTAGAGGCTGTAGATCGTAATAAATATAACTGAGTGATCAGTGTAGGTGCCTAAGCCTGACCAAAAATGAATTAAATTAAGTACAGGTTTTCTCTTATATGATACTCGCGTCACCACACAAGGCAGCGTCCAAGCGTTTACGTGGTATCATAGCACTAAGGTGAAGCTTTATTTCTGACAGATAACACATGGATTTAGAGTCATCACTATGCATAGCTTTGAGATATTTCACAAAATCTCTGTGGCGCTGCTGCATACTGTCAACTGTTTCTAGTTATTTTATCCAAATATATTTATGTCCCAATATAACAGGCACATCCCTCTCCACAGAGAGCGGTGGGACCTCTGCCATTAGAAGGGGTAATCAGCCTGGATTTCATAGGGTCAGATCTGGTAAGTCAAACACTAGTCTCGCCTTGCCGGGCTCCCCTCGTGTCTCGGTAGTGCCACCATTTGTTTATAACAAAAGTGAATATTCCTTATATGCAGTTTTTACTTTGATACAGATACAGAAGCATTGAACCCTTGTTGGGCTCTATAGAAAACACAGCTGCTTCACTGAATTGTCAAGTCAAATCAAGCTGCAAAGTGTCACACTGAAAAGAGTCAAACATTGGTGTTCATGTAATGGGTAAACTCAGTATTTTCATCGGGTTCTCAGGGGGGTTTGACCATAAAAATGATACCCTGCTACAAATCATGGAAACTTATTGCAAAGGACCCTGCTGCATTGTAAGGACATATGCCTTAGGCTGTTTTACTAATGACACATTTTTAATGGCTTTTGATGAATTGATTTTTATTTACTTTGTAACCACAAACACATTCACCACTACAGAACAGTGTCAATGGACTGATGGTATTTAGTCAGTTGCTCTTTATTCTGAACATTGCTAAAGATATATGTTCTCATTCTGAGAAAAAAATCAAAAACATTATTTAAATGTATTTTATCGCTGTAGCAGCATTTACTTAACTGTGATTATGAGCCTGTATACTAATTCATTCTACAAATTAGTCAGTCAGTCAATGCACAGCCCACAGCTGCCTCAAACTAGTTTTTGGTTTTCTTGTTGGAGTTTTGCCACTGTGAAATTGTCCAAGTTACTGTTTTTATAAGTCATTAAATATTATTTTATAAACTAAAGAATGGATAAAGTTATATCTGAATAATAGTTTTAGGTAGTTCATTGTGAATTTGCAACACAATCTTGATTGGGTTGATCTTTGAGGAAATAAAAACAAAGAGGAGATGGCTGTGCATCAAGCACAGCATCAAGCACAGCAAGCAATGAGTCTGTCTCACTATTCCTTGGAGGATTTCCAGTCTGAAGTGGTTTACAACTGATCCATTCTGGAAGGAACGTATCCTTGTTTTTATCACAAAGATTATGAAGCACACAGCATGTCTCTACCATGTCCTTGACAATATCCACATTGCAGTCATTTCGTTTGGTCAGGCTCCTCCACCTACCCCTCAGCCTCTCAAACACATGCTGGGCTACACTGAGCGCTTGACTAATCTGAGTATTAAACAGCTCTTGTTCTGCAGTGAGCCAGCTTGTGTTGGTGTACGGTTTCAGAAGCCAGTGTTGGGAAGGATACCCTGCATTGCCAAGAATAAAGAGGCCGCTGTCCATTCCACAGATGTTGAGCATCCTAATGGGGAAATCCTCACATGCCCATGACTTCTTACTGGAATCACTCAGCCACATTGGGCAGCTCATGCTCAGATCCCAGAACATGCCTTGGCTCAGAGTCGTTTGGTGCCACAACAAGCAGTGGTTTAAGTACTTAGATGACTGCTCTGCAGAACTCATGGACACAGCGGCAAACAGATGCCACCCCCACAGCGAACAGATCTGCCATAGTTTTGTAGTCACAGGGGTTAGCCAATTTATAGAGAGCCAAAGCTAGGCGATAAGCGGTGTCCTGCCTCTTCAGCCGTGGGTTCAATGTCGTGCAGAGACAGGAGAAAGTCTCTCTTGATACCCTGAAATTCTGCAGCCACTGATCATCTGTCAAAGTAGCTGTATTCTCCCACCAGTTGCTGGTGTGAGGATAGAACCACACTTTGGGTCTTCGTTGCATACAGTCTGTCAAGAAGTGCTGTGTTATCTGATTGGAATGGAAAGACAAATAAGTAATTAGCACAGGAAATACACAGGAAAGTACATAGTGATGTCCTGAACACAAAAAAGCCTGTTGTACTGAAAGGAAATAATGAAAATCTATTGTTAATCATAATATTACAAAGAGAATAATTGTATAAAGCAAAATCGACAAAAAACGTTTTTAGATCAATTTTTTTTACATTATTATTATTAATACTATTAGTGGTTATTATTTTATTTAGTTGGCTTACTGGTCATAATCATATCACGCACTTTAAAAAAAAAAAAAATCATGACATTTTATGTGACTAGGATGCGACTACAGACTCCCACCCACGGATCTTCTTTCGTCGAGCCTCGGTTCGGTTGTCCTGTAACTGTCTCGCTCTGCACCAGGCGACAACCGAGAGAAACAAACCTGCACACACATCTGCCGCTGCCATGGTGTCATTTTCTTAACTCCTAAGTTTAAACGTGTCCAACCTCGGACCGAAAACACTGAAGCTTCAACGGCGCACCTTCAAGTTTGTGCTGCACGCACACGGACGCCCTCTAGTGTACAGGAATGTGTAGTACCATGACATTTGAAAATTACCACCAAAGATCCATCAAATCTTATATAAAAATACACAGTAATTGTCCTATAATAAGTTAATGTTTAAGGAGGTGCGTTTTATCAGAGCTACTCCTTAATTGCAATCAGAGCACCTGAGCACACAGGTATTTTCATTGGTCATTTTCTTGTGCCCCATTTGCTGACTCTATCATGCACTCATCCGGCCAAACCCGCACACTGCATTCATCTGCTCAAATATAGTCAGCACAACTGACAGGAGGCAAAAACAGCTGGAGTCGAACCGACAAACATACATGCGGGTAAGAACTGGAGGGGGGTTTTCTCTAGTCTTGCTGATTAATACAGAAGATCGGGTTTCTTCAGACGCTGGAAACAACAGTGATTTGGGTTTTTTTCATTTTCGTTTTTCTCTGCTAACTTTTATGGAATGAGACAGCATTACTTCTCCACCAAAATGAAATGATGGCTGTAATGGAGAACTCTACCAGCGCTGTTCCCTATGAATGGGAATACTATTATGATTATCTTGATCCTGTGATTGTGGATGAGAGCAAGCTGAATTACAATAAATGTAAGCCTCAATGCTTTCTATAATTTCATATTTCTTTGTTGCATTTTCGTGTTGCGCGAGGTAACAGCAGTTTCCACTTATCTTTCAGATTCAGTTGTTATAATATTTTGGATAATTCTAGCTGCTTTTGTGGGATTCCTCTTTCTCAGTTTGATTCTAATGTCTAGCAGTGGAAGCTTTCCAAGGTGAGTGTCAGTAATCATTTTTCCATGTCTCACTGCCTTGAATCAACGTAGAAGGAAGTGGGTTTACAAACTGAAACATATCCACACACACACACACACACATATACAGTGACAAATTAAAGGGAAAACCTGAAAAATAAGCAGAGAAACAGGATGCCCATCCACAGGGCACAAGGGGTCACTGAGTGGTTTGATGAGCTAAATTACACCACAGCAGCAAAGCTCTACATTAACTTTTACACATTTTCTCTTATTATTATTGCAGGAGTCACAGATCGAAAATCAAAGGAAGCCACAGAATA
The DNA here is from genome assembly GCA_037833715.1 of Toxotes lorentzi. Classification (NCBI taxonomy): domain Eukaryota; kingdom Metazoa; phylum Chordata; class Actinopteri; family Toxotidae; genus Toxotes; species Toxotes lorentzi. The sequence goes on along the minus strand of JBBMJY010000026.1, from coordinate 7,185,120 downwards.
TCAACTGCTTGACCTGAGGCTGAATCTGAATGGCAGCACGCAAATGGATATGAACAAATATGTTAAACATTGAGGTGATGAACACAAATTCAAAATGATAATGTTTAAAATGCAGCTGTGGAGATGATGCCAGACAAACTGAGAAATCTGAGATTAGAGGTTTTGTAGAAGTGTTTAATAAAGAGTATTCAATTTCACCTTTCACCTTTACCCTTAACAAAATGTTAAATAACTATTATTCTGTGCTTAAACCAGCACTGTATGTGTACATGTGCACCCTGGATGTTAAAATGACAAGGGCACAGATTCAATGTGATTCATTGTGATGGCAACTTTACTGCACTGAATCCAATTTCCTGACTTTAGTTTACAACACCTTTTGTGTTGTAAAACCCAAAGTCTTCACATACAATTAAAGACAGTTTTAAAATGAGGAAATACAGGAACCATATGTTTAAAAAAAAAAAAAAAAAAAAAGCATTTACAAATCTGTGACACATTTGCAGATTATCATTTTATAACGGAGGGCTTTACAAAATACCTTCAGTCTTTTTACAGGCACAAAACAAGGCACAGAAAATCAAAGAATACAAATTAGGTCTATATCAAAGAACACAGTCGTGTTGAGACGTCATATTTAACTCTTCAGGGCGATGATGTCATTACAGATGGCTCTGATGGCTGTTTGTGGTGATTTGGAGGCTTTCTGTTTCTTACACTTGGCTCTGGTCACCAAACTGACGTGAGACAGGAACAGCTCTGCTGATGTGGCTCCACTCCACAACTCATGGATGTACAACGACAGCAGACACAGCCCTGCTTCTGGAAAGGAGAAAACAAGAGGCGTCATTTATTTATATTACAACTAATTACAATTGAGTCATTTTGCTGAGGCACACACCACAGCGTCATTATCTGGCATGGCAGATAATAAACATACACAAAAATAAACATACATTGACTCATGTTTTTTATTGTTTAGTTAGTATGTGTCAAATATTTTTGATAATCCAAGATCATAAAAAACCTCTACATTATCATCACATGCACAGCTTCATGCCTGAGAGTAGATTTTCATCAACCTTTATCTAAAGCTGGCAATGTTTGATGTGGTTGATGTGATATGGCTTTATACTTTGTGATCCACGTGGGGCTACATTATTAAACTGTTTTCAAGCAAAATCAATTGATTGCACTGTTCAGTAGGAGAAACAAGTCACTCAGATCTTTTAGTGCTATGCAGTGGAAAATGGAGTATTTAAGTATGGTTCAGTATTTTTACACTAGCAGTCCCAGGTCAGTGAGTCTGAGTCTGTGAATAAGGCTCTTACCACATCCAGACAGATGATGAGTGTATTCTGGCAGGCAGGCGGAGACGACTGCCTGATGCAGCTCTGGAAGGTGGCCTTGGGCCTCCAGTAAGCATATCATAATGTTGTTAAATCGCTGTAAAGTTTCCACTCTTGTCAAAATAGTGGAGTGACACTGAACTTCAAAGGCCCGGTGGTAGAGTCGAAGGAGGTCAGCTTTCAAGCCAGGATCAAGCAACACAACATCCACAATTTCCCTGTGTTTTACCACAGCCTTTTCAATCCATTGCAAGAAGTCCTTTGTTCTGTTTTCATCATACGAGTCCTCCACCAAGCACCGCAGGGACCACTTGGTGAGCAGGTGCGCAGTATCACTGGCCAGCCGACTGGGATCCAGTTTGTCTCTTGGCTGAACCTGCTGGGGTTCAGAGAGGGGAAACACTGGCTCCCAGTGAACAAAGATACTGCTGAGGTAAAATTTACACTCTGTCAGGGGACTCTCTCCTTGTTTCTCAGTTTCAGCATCTTCTGCCAGGTTCTCTTTTTGTGTGCAGGCCTGGGAAAAGGAGCCTTTACTTCGGGCCTTATCTTTCCCCATCCCTGCAAAGAAAGATGAACAAAACTAATGTTTATCCCATTAAAGACACATGGAATGATTTAGATATTGTGAAACAGAACAAAGCTCGAAATTCTTTAGTTTGTAATGGAAAAAGCATTACATATAATGACATTACATTCAATGGGGTGATACTGTTGAAGCCTCATTTCTGAGAAGAGAACACAGGGTTAGCAAAAGAGCAGCCACTCTGGGCCAGTCTTTGACCAGAGCCCGTGTTGTTGTGATATGGTCTTGTGGAGTGCAAACTTTATAATATGGGCTTGACGACTAATATTAAATATTACTCATAGTTTTTTTGTTATCTTCTTTTCCATTAGGTGTATACAGAGTTTTATCCACTCCTTAGACAGGAAGACAACCGTGACATTTGCACAAGCTTTATGGTGTGACAGAATTTGTTGAAGTCTACATTTTATGGCACTCACCCAGCAATTCTTTCAGTTTGTGCTTTTCGGACAAGGCTTGTATTTGGGTCAAGAGTGCCTTGTTGCACGACAGGGAAGCCCAGCAGAGGAGCAGAGCGAGGACTTCAGTACAGGAGAGAGGCTGTGGATGGAGTGTGAGCCGCTCAGCATGTTTGTTTACACTGAGAGCTGTCCCACGATGCTTCAGTATGGAACACAGAGTCTGCAGAAACAGGCTGAGCTGAGCAGCCTTCAGACCCAACCTGACAGGAGGAGGTCAAACAAACACTGAAATGACGTTGGTTGAAATCTCAACTTTTGTCAGCAACTTCTGATCACAAGTTTTGGGTGAAGTGCCTGAAGGGCAACTTGGAACTTAAGTTAAATAACATTTACATTTTCACTTTGTGATTTCCTGCTTGTCACTTCTGAACCTATCTGACAGTTATGGTGCTTTACCTGAGGTGTCTGCTGATAGTTGATGCCACACACAGGAACTCGCTGATGAGTGGGAGAGGGAGATACTTCACTGAGCTCTCAGGTTTCTCCACTGCAGATGAGGAGGTTTTAGCTCCATCCACCTGCTTCTCCTTCTGCCCAAGGTTAGTAAACCACAGCACATGGAGCAGATCTATGATGGAACTTAGCAGCCGCTGGTCTCGATTCCTGAGGATAATAAGTACAGACTAATGTAGAAAATAAATATGAAACTGACTTAAAGAGATTATTGTAGCAATTTGGATGAAAATGTCAAAATAAAGAGCAAAACAACAACAACAAAAACAAGACTGGACCTTACTCTCGAACTTACTTTTTTTCAACAACCTGTATCATCCAGGTTAGGACCCCACAGCTTTTGGTCACGTTATAAGCTGCTTTGGTCACACGGGCAGCCTGGCACAACACCCTGATAATCTGTGCCTGGTGGAGACATACATTCAAGACATAACTCTTAGTTTTCCTTATGAGGAGTATTTCAGAGCACCAGTCACCATCATTAATTTGTTAGTTTTCATGCTGATTTCAGATTGTTATTCATGGTATGGTATGTCATTCATTCTTGTGATCTTAATTTTGACTTCACTGTTAATATGCTGAATCATTGCAGCATGTACCTGGGAGTGTTCATCACACAGGGGGCTGCTGCCGAAGCCTAAGAGGCTCTGAAAGATGCCTTGTTGGTCGCACAATTCAAAGCAGTGTCCATCACTTACTCCTTCCTCTAGCACACTCAGGATCCACTCGCGTTCCAGCTTGTGCTGCCGAAAAAACAGTCAGTCAGTAATACCACCCCCACAGCTAACACAGATAACACCAGTCTAAAAAAAAAAAGCCTGACCTCAGCAAAACAAACAGGTGAAGGGTGAATGTTGTTGACGCAGAGTTTATTTGGAAAGTCATTTATTTGTTCAGGGTAAAATTTGTGATTAATAACTTGGGAACAAGAAAAAAAAAACAATGATTTCAGCAGTTTCCTATAATACATTACCTCTAAGTCAAAGCCATAGAATAACTTGAAGAACTCAGGGACTCTTCTGAAGTCCAAACTCTGATGGGACAGCAGAAACCTGTTTAAAACCACATACATGTGGTCCTCTGGGAAATCAGGAAAAACAAGGATTAAGCTCAATGACCCTGAGCGCAAAGTCACAGATAAAGCAAAGAGTACAAAAAGACTGAAATCCTGACATTTACTTCCTCATTAGTTCAGTCTAAAACAAGTCTCCAACAAATATCCTCAAGTAAATACTGTGGGTCAAATAACAATGGTCAGGGACCAGATCAAGTTTTCAAGGTTACACACCAGGTTTTAGCATCTGCTGAGCCACCTTCGTGATGTATGTGGTCAGGACAAATGGAAGTCTTTGATTCTGCTGTCGAATTCCATTCTTCACCGTGTCCATCAGGTACAGCAGCTGTTCGACAAAAACAAACCCATCAGTGTTTCTGGAGGTGACTTTCAAATACTCACACACCAGCTCCCTGTCGCCTTACCTGTCTCTTCTCCCTGACCCGAGCACCCTCCAGGTGTTGGTAGAAACAGCTCAGCACATGGTACGCTGCCGCTCTCACCTTTGGGTCGTAGCTACTTAGAGCCGTTACAGTTAATCCAAGAGCGTGGCTGGATACAAACTTGAGGCAGTCAATCACACACTCTGTCACATAGAGGATGGAGAAAGCAGCACATATAAGTCTTGAAGACCTAAACTGACGATCAGGAGTGATGACAACAGCAGTGAAATGTGCTCACCTGGACGCAGAATGGCACTGAACAGAGGCAATAGAAAACAGGGATCATACATGTTCCCAAGGTCCTTCACTGCATTATTGTTGTCCAGAAGTTCCTTGGCTTCCTATAAGACGGAAAGAAATTTATATTAAAGGCCAGTTCATCTAAATAACACAAACATTGTCTAGTAATGGTATCTAGCCATTCAGATGTGCCTATATGTGCCTATATGTGACTTTGGATATCTCAAATATATCAAAAATGCTCTTAGTAAAACCAAAACTATCTGCACAGCGAGACACCAAAATGGGTATCTGAGAAAATATATTTGTGATTTGGGGGAGCTGGAGCCCTTACAGTAACTTCTTATACAAGTGTAGCTCTGTAAAGTAAATATGAATTAAAACAGAGACCTGTGGGATGATTCTGCATTGCTGAGGAAAGTGTGCAATAGTTTGGAGCATCCTGTCAGGTTTCAGCAGGGCCAACAGGTCGTCTGAGCTCGCCTGCTTCCACAGAGAAGCTCCCAGGCTTTTCCTGGTCTTGTGGTGCTCCACAGCTGCTGGGCCCCACATGAAGGATCTGCAGTTGAAAACTCAGGCTGAGTGTTTGTGACAAACAAGGGAACCTGTTGCTTGAGCAACATAAAAAAAAATGAAAGTAACTTACTGAAACTTCAGCAGACTGACATGGTTTCTTTCATATTCCTGAAGAAGCAGTAACAGCTTCTGATCTGCAAAACACAACAAGATGTTAGAAGAAAGGACAACGACAAACACACAATCCTTCAAAGTCCTTATATTTCATGTTTTACCTGAAGTATTCAGCGTAGCTCCATATGCTCCCAAAAGAATAACAAAGTGATTGATGTTACAGACTGTTGGGCATTCCTTCACGAGACAGAGAAGAAGGGACACTAACGCTTCTGAAATGACAACAAAATAAACATAGTCAAATTCAGTGACTGGGGAATAGAGCTTTAGGTTTGTTATTTAGTCTTTTTCTGAGTACAGTACCTTTAGCCTGAGATCTGCTAGGCTCTCCATCAGACTCCAGCATGGTGGGCAGGAACAGAGAATGGCTGGTGGTCATCATGTGAAGAGTGGATAAAGGTATCAGAGCCTTCTGGACTTCACTGCCATCATACATCATTTTCAGCAGGCTGTTCAAAGTGTTCAGGAAGTGGTGATCTCTGTACCGATATCTAGAGTGGAAAAATTTTTTTTTTAGGGCATTCATTAAAAAAAAATCTGCTCTGACTGTGTTGATCAAACAGCAGACCAAATATCTTACTTCAGTCCATTCTTGACAAAACTGTTCCATTCAGATGCAGTAATGTCTTCAGCTGACATCTGTGTAAAGAAGATAAAATTATGAAATGCATGAAGTAAAGCTATCAATGTCCCAGTATGCATGAGGAAAGTAAACCCACTGGGAGTTTGTGCAGTCTTTCCAGGATGCTCTGCTCCTGCTCTGACAGGGAAGTATCCGGATCTTTCGAGTGACTGTAAGAGGTGATGAGGCACTTGAGGGCAGCAGTTGTGACAGACTTCCTCCAGGTATCTAGTTCTTCTGGGCAATCAGCCAGTTTCTCAGTGATAACATCGACTAGTCGCCATCTGGAAGAGAAAACATTTAGCTAATAACTTGTGACACTGATAATGTAGTTTTCCTTAAGAGTTAGTTATTACCTTTCAAAACTGTCCACTTTTTGGAGAGCAGTGGGCAGATTGTTGATCAAATCCCTGATGTCCTTGATGTTGGCAGAGAGCTTGATCAGACTGGCTAGTGTTTCAGCAAGTGGGGCTCCAGAGTCTTCTGTCAGGTTTCCCAGAACACACTGGGACATTTTGGCGAGTAGTGTTTGTTTCAAGGCTTTTAAAACTTCTTTTTGCACTGTAAAAACACAGCAGTTGAGCATATCTAAATTAATATACAACCAGCAATGACAGAAAAAAGAGTGACATAAATCCTGCATGCTTTTATACAATGAAGAACTTGTGTTAGTACAAACCATCTTTGGGTCTTGCTGGGTCCTCTCTACCTGCCACCTGTAAGTAGGTATTGATCAGTGGAAGGAATGTTTCTGTCTGGTCTGAGAGCTTCTCCGTGTTTGCAGGCTCTAGGCACCACACCTCAAAGCAGAGGCGGTGGGTGGAGGAGTTCTGCAGCAGCAGGGAGCTGATGGCCTGAGTGTCTGAGAGAGGCTTCTGGAGACAGTGCAGGAGCACATCTGTGTGGATGAGTTTGGCACTGCCTGGCTCAACAGACAGAGCCTGGAGCAGGAATGCCTCCAGAGCAGGGCTGGAGCAGGACAACAGCAGAGTGCCCAGGCCGTGGAGGTGTGCCTGTGTCAGAAAGGTGCTGTGGTCCTGGGAAGGGTTAGATTTACTCTCTGTTAGGATCTGAAGAGCTGCTTGACCGTAGACACTAAGGCTGGCATGTGTGCCCTCACTGCCTGGAGAAATGAGGCTCTCCTGGGGGAGAAGTAACAACTTGGAGACCACTTCCCTCAGATTACAGGAGTCCATGTAGCTGTGTAGAGACAAGAGGGCATGAAAAGGCCTGGACTGTGTCTTTGGAGCCCGATAGCCCTTCTCCATCAATTCTTTGAGAACAGCTCTTTCTAAAGCCCCCAGGTAGCTCGAAAGAAGCTCCAGATGACTCAGATCACAAAGAATGGGGGCACTGATCTTCAGCACGGCCAGAACATTATCAGTCAGCTGAGCGCACAAGTGCTTTAGTCTGACAGGGTTCAGAGTATGAGGAGGCAAAGAGGACAGCTCCAGAGCCAGAAACCACTGCTCCAAACATGGATGCTTGAAGATGGAGCCAAGAGCTGAAACAAGGATCTACAGACAGAAGGGGCCACGTTAGATACACTAAAATCTAAAAATTGAAGAACTGAGCTTGATGTTGTTGAACAAAGATTCCATCAAATAAAAGTGACTGTAAAAGCTGAACTTCTTCTAACCTGCTCTTTATCTGCTTCTACCGTGGACGACTGGTTGAGCTCCAGGAAGAGGTCTGATCCTTCTTGGAAGTTCTCTGGTGGTGGCTCAGGTTTTTCAGTCTCCTGAAAGACTTGTAGCCTGGTCACCAAATCCTGGAGTTGTCCCATTAAGGTCTTCAAAAGGGCAACTCCTACGTCTTTGGAAAACTGTGCAAAAGAATACGACGTGCTGTGTATATTTTTCAAGTAGACGTTTACTGAATAGTGAGCTTGTTTTGTGCTCTTACCGTGCCAAAGTTTTCCACTGCTGATTTGACATAGAGTAAGATCTGCTTGATTGCTACTGGAAACTCAGCCATTGACATGAAAGCTAGAGTTTCTTCCACTTTATTCCTGAAGGTGTCCTCAAGCAAAGCGCTCGGTCCCTTGCTATACGCAGCTTTCATCAGAGCAGTGTATGAATTTGGGGTTGGCAATCCCTTCGAATGGCATTCAGAGGATTTGAACTGCAAAAAAAAAAAAAGAACTGTAACTCTCTATATAAAGAAACTACAACTTCACCTGTTTCAGTTAAAGTACTAGAAACTGACCAGTTCCTCCCGGCACTGTTGTGGTAGCCATCTGGAGTAATACTGATGAAGGTGTATGATAGCGGGATGAGGAGAAGCGGAGAGTTCGGAGGATACAAGCTCTTTGTCATACTGCAGCAGAGCCAGGCACAGGGGGAGCGGCTCTCTCTGACAGTGCAGCACATCAGAGAGCACAGCAGATAGGTACTCATATACCACTCCTGATAATAAAAGACAGACTGTTATCAAAATAACAATATATCATACAATTAATTTTAAAATAATTATCAGAACAGAGAAAAGAAGCTTCAAGCATAAAGATAAAAAGTTGCACTTCCGAGGCAAATTAAAATTTTATCAAGCTCCAAAGAAATGTAGGTGTGCATTAACACTATACCCATTTTTCCCACTTCTGCCCCAAAACAAGCTGCTCCACTCTCCACTGTTTGTCCAAACTGAGGCAGACGTACTTTACCTTTGTTTGCCGGAAGTTTGTTTCGGGCCTCCAGAGCAGCAGGTACCACCACACTGAATGGGAAAGTTTGGATAATGAGGTCTTCGCTCAGAGACGGGCCGAACTCCTCCATCTCACCGTCATTACCCTCCATAATGACATCCAGCATGTCTAAGACATCTAGAGCACATGGACAGATTGCAAAAAAGAAGTTTAAAAGACATGCTTCTGACTGTGAGAAATAAACTTGGATTGCATCTTTAAATACTCACCATCTATGTGAGAGACAGGGATACTGGCAGCGTCGCCCTCCTGGCTACTCAGGTTGGCTTGCAGATAAGCTGCCTCCTGGACCAGGCTGGCAACCTTATCTGTGTATGTGTAGGAACTGCACACCAGTTTCACCAATACCTAGAGTAAGAGTCCAGAAGTCTATGATCAGTTAGAACAACTATATTATGAATCAAACTTTTTTATTTTGTCTAAACAATAGTAGTACAGTAAAAGATAGAAATGTTGAGGTTCAAACAGTTATGTTATATAGATGGGCTCACCCTCTCCAAGAACTGGATGACAGTGTCTTGTTGGTCTGCCTCTACTCTGGCCAGCTGGTCAAGCCAGAGCTCAAGTTCAGTCCAGGTGTACTCAAACACCCCGCTGTCCTTTAGTACCTTAATACAAGGCAGGAAATACAGAGCAGAAATTACTTTTTCTAAAACTGAGTTTTAGCATTACTGTTGGTAAAGTTAATGTGAAACTCTTGCAGTTAAATATTAACATGGAGATATTTCCTATGCAGCTCTCTCTTCTTTAGCTTTATAAATATGCAGTTGTACCACAGTATTAATATGCCTCAGGATAAACTACTTTTCTTAACTGTAGAGACTGAACCGTTCCCTGATATACCTGAGGAACTGCTAACATATCCCCTAGAAATGAAGCTGTGCCCTCAAATGAAATTGAAATTCTTCAAGTTTTCAAACAGTCCTTTTACTCGACAACTACTATGGGGATGAACCTGTGCTAACGTATTTAAAAAGTGTATCTGTGTTTTTCTTCTTTTCCATTTTTGCTGATTATGTGTATAAAAAGATCCCACTGTTAATTAGGGGTAAACAAATGTATCGAGTCTAGTGAGTGCCTGGTTGGGAGATTTGAAGTTGCAATATAAATATCAGTGTGTCAAATATAGTGCACACTGAGAGCAAATACACAGAGGAGAAGAGGAAATGTTCCTTACTTTTAGAATCAGCATCCTTGTGGAGGTTTTCAGGTGGCTGCTGGTGCTGCTGACAAACATCTTGAGAAGCAGGTAAAGTACTGACTTCTCTCCAGATGAAGATTCAGTATCTGCAACATCCTGGGAATAAAAGCAATATAGATCACTTTAAAAACATGGCGGATTACAAAGCAACACCTTCTAAACAACTTTCACTGAAAATGACAAGTAAAAGTAAAACAACACCAGTGCAACTTCTTCACCTGTATGCGGAACCAGGAGAACTTGCTCGCTGGGAGATCTAAGGCCAACTGCAGTATCTGATACTGTAAAACTGGGGGAACTTCTTCCCTCATTCCTTTCTCTGACACAATCCCTAGAGAGGTAAAAACAATTCAGCTTTGAAGCCCATTGTTAAAGATCACAACACCACTCACAGTTGTATATGCTGCACAGAAAAAAAACTTTACCTTTTAAGAGCTTGCTGAAGTCGAATTTGCACTGGCTAACCAGATGTGGCACCACTTTCTGGTAAAGACAAATGGCCTGAAGAATCAGAGCTTTGAGCATGATGACCTCAGCTGTCTCAGCAACTGCTCAACACAAAATACATGAGTCAGTCAGTTGACATTTCTTTGTTTTACAAGCTTGATCAGAATAAACAATTCACATGTGCTGTAAATGTTATTACCAGGCACTTCATTTTTGTCATCTGTCTGTTCGGCACTCGCTTCTGTTTTGGTCTTTTTTTCTTCACCACTCGTCTTTTCCTTCTTGCTAAGTGACTGCCACTTTGCAACTATGCTTGTCATATCGGGCAAAATCTGGAGCAGAGAACAAAAAGTAGAGATCTGAGTTGTTGAAACAAAAATCATTATTATTTTGTGTGTGTAATAATAGCACTTTCCTGAGCTTACCTTGCTGAGTGTCTCCCTGTACTGCTGCACCAAATCCCCCATCGTGTCTGCAGAGTACACATCTGAGCTGTGCCACTCAGACTTATCCAAAAGGTACTCTATATTCTTGCTGGCCCTTTTCAATATGAAACTCATCATGGACAGAGTTGTGAGCTGCACTGCTGTGTTGGCAAGCTGTGAGATACAAGAAGAGATATTCTTACAAGACATGCCCAAGTGCCATACATTTTCAAAGTTGTTTTTTTCTGTTTTTTTTTTTAATTGTTGACCTGTGCTAACAAATTTATTCTATGAGGCTCATTCACTTACACTGAGGCCCTGTGTGAAGAAGGCTTTGTTACAGACTGGAGGAAGAGATATGACCATTATCATGGAGAGCAGGCGAGGAAGAGGGACGACCTCACATGTTTGAAAAACTGTGGAAAGCTCTGGTTGGGCCTCATAGATCTGACACGAAAATGCAAACAAGACCATCATTGTCTTTTACAAATAGAAAAACAAGGTATTAGCTAACATGGGTGTCTCAAGATAAACAAATACATCAGAAATTATTACCTTTTTAAGTAACCTGACATTGTCCTGCCAAGCACTTTTGACGCGGGGGGCGTATGAATACTGAGTCTCCTTGAAGTATCTGGCCAGCATATCAGGGCTGGCCTTCAGTATGTTCACAACCAGCTCTGCCACCAGTTCATCTTCTGTGGCCTGCTTCAGCCCAACCAAGAACTGAAGCAAAACAATGTTACCAGCTCTAGAAAAAAAAAAAAAATCCAACATCAACACGAGGGGTTTTCAGAGGAGTACATGGTAAACTTAACTTGACATCCTGCAGATTACTTACCTGCCAGCTGTGCCAAAGCTGGCATCATGAAAACTAATGCCATGTTTACGAGAGCAGCACAGGTCAAGAAGGAAACTGTGAACAAGTTCCCGCACAACAGATATCCCAGCCCGCTCTGAGTTCTCCACCATCTTGCAAATAAATAAAGAAAAATTATGACCAGAAGCTGAAAAGCGCATTTGTCTGACAGAGCCTTTGTGTCAACAAACACAAGACAAAAAGCAAATAACTTACCCTGTTATCGTCAGTGGTTGCATCCACGATCCCATTCCATTTATACAAAGACGCAATGTTGGCCAATACAGCAGGTGTGAAAAATCGCACTTTCTGTGTTTTACTTATAGCTTTGTTTTGTAAAACCTACAGAGAGACAAGTAACAACAATATATAATTGTCAAATCTATACATTGATTTTTAAATGGACAGTGTGAGCTGTTGAAGACTTACTCTAGTCTTCAGTGTGGACAATATCAGATTGACGAGGGACATCCTGTCCTCCCTCAGACCCGTACTCAGGATCTCTGGCAGGAGCTCTGACACACCAAATTAACATGTCATCAACACACCGCATGTAGTAGTTTGTTCAGTAAATTGTAATCTGTGTCTAATTGTTACCTTTGAGCTCTAATATCTGTCCAACTGTAGCATTATCTCCAGACACGAGAAAGGACAGCACAAACTTGATGAAAGCCATGCGGACATCAGGTCTTCCCTGGAAATTTACAGAGAAAAAAAGTAAGACTACATTTCTACAGAAGTCAACAACTCCAATACAAGCCGAAGACTGAAAATGACAAAAGTTACATCACACCTTCTTATCCTTTCTCCTTGCCAGTCCAGACAGTGCTTTATTGATGTGGATGTGATTTAAGACTTCTCTAGCAGCTTCTGGACCTTGAGACACCAAGGCGGACAGGAAACTGAGGCACTGACGGACAAACCTGTGCACAAGAGACACCACAACATTAGGCCCATGAGTGCTGAGGTCTGACACTGAGGTCCCAGTACTGAGGTTGTTAGACCAACCTGTGATTCTCGGAATGGAAAGATCCTTGCAGAAGTTTTGTGTAGCTAGAAACAGTCTTTTTCACAATAGCATTGCCAACCATGTTGAAGTGGGTCAGGTCACTGGCTGTCCTGAGAAGGATCATCTCCAAGCTCTCAAAAATCAGCATCATCTGGACAGAGGCAAGATTAGATTAGAGATTCACTTGTCCAAAAAAAAAAAACAAAAACAAGCAAACCCCAAAAAAAAAACAATCAGCCAGTCAGTCCGCATCCACTGAGAAGTGCACTCCAGCTTACCTCATTCTCTGTATGCTTCTCTCCCTCTAGCAATTTGAATATTTCTGCGCTATCCATAGAGATTTTAATATAACCTTCAACCACATCATACAGGTCCGAGCATGGCAGCTTCTTTGCGGTTGATATGAATGTCTCGAGTCCTGCAGGCGATAGAATAGATAAGATTTAATCAAAGCAAAGCAGAAGAGAGGAGAGATGTAGGGACACTGCAGGCAGGAGGGATGGTGTTCAAACACCGAGTCCACCATCGTGGATGGATGAACTTATGAATGAATGGATAAAAACACTAACAGGCATTAGAATGACTTCTTGTGAGATCCGTGTACCAATAACAAAATGTGCATATACGCTCACCCTTCATGGCTGTGGTGGGTTCCTTCAGCATGGCTTTGAATATAGTCCCATTGAACTCCGGATCTTTTTCTTTTTTCACCGGAGTGTTTGACTCCGCCGAGCCTTCGCTGCGGCGCCTTTTACCCATTTTAATACGTCGGGGGGAAATAATATAAGCGACTTAGAGTTTTTTTTTTTCACTCCCCTGCCATAAAGGTTCTGTCACATTTATCCACGTTGTGGTGTAAACAGAAAGCGGTCCAACAAAAATGTCATCCGATCGGAAACGTTTTGCTGCTGAAGTTTAGTTCCGCATCCTTCATTTGCTGTTTCCCCCAAAGGACACTTGTTGTTCCTGCTTCACACAGCTACACAAACCTTAGGCTGCATCGAAACTGCATAACGAATGTCTTATAAAGCCTATTGAACCTATTCTCTTACTAACAACCAACACACATAAAGATGCTATTGTACACAGGAACAGGTATTAAGAAAACAAGAGGTGGTTGCATTCCATTTACATTTGATAACATTTAAATTTACGTTTGATTTAACCTTGCTTGTAACTCATCCATCAGTGCAGTTATTTTGAGCTTAAGCTCGTCCCTTTGTTTATTTTGACATATTATTTGTAGCATAAATCTGTCACCACCTGTGAAAACTAACTGCTTTGGTCATGGCTGGTTCCTCTTGCACTTATATTTCTCAGATTTGAACATATGCAGGATGAAAGAGGATGAGCAACCCATGCCTTATAATCAAAATTAGTCTACACTACCCTGGACTTTTATGTTTAAGTTTTGATGAGCATCAGTGTGCTTATCAGTTTAACATTCCCAGTAAACACACTCGTAGCTCTGTATCTAGTTTAGCTGCTGTTGTCTCACAAGAAGGAATTTATATTTTTTATGCAATTACAGCATAATAATTTTGGGAAAACACATTTCGCTGAGACCATGTAGACATAGCTGTGGTTTAGCTTTGTAGCCTATTTGAAGAGTATGTGGTTTTGAACCAAAGTGGAGCCTCCTCTCAGTTATTCTTTCAACAAACTTTTGCTGGCACTGCCTGGCTGTATCTCAAAGCTGATGTCAGACTGATAAGAGCCCAGTGCTGTCCAGTAAAGCATTGAGGCTAAAAAGACAGGGTTTTCTGAAATATAAAATCAGTTGTTGTCAAGTTCAGGTTATCTTTACAGTGTAATCTTGCAGTGTCTTTTATCATATGATTGTGTATTTATGAGAAGGTTATGAAGAAGGAAAAATCAATCTGGTGATCTGCGCTCCGTAGACTGCATTGTGTTTGGTTTACACAACACACAGACTGCTTTGCCATATGACACACATCTGCTTTCAGTGATTGCTGAGAATGATAGCAATTACTATTATTATTCAGTGGTGTGAATGACAATAATAATTTCCACACACAAAAAGAATGGGTGCATAAAATCTATGCAGTTTTGGGCCCCCCAAATAAATTTACTCTTCGAGCTGTCCTTCAGTTTTATGACCATCAGGGGTCACCTTTGCTTGGGTTGAGATCTTTGGTCTATGCTCAGATTTTTCACTGAAAACCAACTGACAGGTAGACTGGCACACAGCAGCTGTCCAGATTATACAAGAGGCTCAATTAATCAAAAACTATCCAGCCAACAGACATGCTGTGAGTCCCTTTTGAAGGCTGGTACAGCATGTTATATGTTGTAAAATAGTTTCGTGATTGTGAGGAGCCTCCAGCTTCACTATGTCAAAACATAATTATTTAAGATCCACTGTGAGGTTGAGCCTGCAGGCAGTCTGCTATTGTCTGGGATGTTACTTTGGATCCTGGTGATCTGATTACAGCTCACTGCTGTGCATGCCATAAAACACATCTGCCTGTGGTGTAGGAAGAGCCAAACTCTACTTTAAAGGCATTTTTAGATAAAAGGTCTTAAATTGAGCAAATAGGGCTTTGTCTATAATACAGTACACTCTAACTATTTGTGATATGAGAGGGTGTAGCGTAGTAAAACTTCACTTTGAAGTTATGCTTCAGTTTTAACAAGCATTGCACAGCTCCTGCTAATATGCTGTCAGATTCTCATTCTTTGGACATAGTTCAGCTGGACTGGAACCCATTTATTAACCCCTTAGTGTCATGAAGCTTGTAATGTAACTATTATAAAGTTGTAAGACAGACAGGTCTCAGGTCTAATGGTATTCTTGAAGGTGCATATGA
>JBBMJY010000026.1:7151823-7169651 GCA_037833715.1 Toxotes lorentzi | reverse complement strand
TATATATATATGAGTGTTCTGATGCATTTTATCCAAAATGTGATTGTCAGCTTGTTCACTGCTACTGACTGAACAGAATATGTAGTGAATAATTGCCCTTGAGGCACGGCGAATCAGATTAAAATTTATCTTTTATCAAGATGCAGGGATGTAAAACTGTGTTAGATAACATAAAGCAACTAAAATGAAAAATTTGTAAAATATTGCACTGAAAGTGGAATGAAATCTCTGAACTCATTCGTGCAGAGCTAAAATAAAACAACATGATCCCGGCAAATCAACTGGCTTCACAGTCAAACCTGATGAAAATAAGTCTTTGAATTTTTATGCTTTTCATCATAAGTAAAATCTAAATTTACTAACAGCTGGTGTGAGCTGTTAGTAAATGCAACCCCTCTAACCGTGTTCATACAATTTCTAGTTACATTTATCATATTTGGCTTGTGTCTCAACTCTAGAATTGCAGAAGCCCATAATGCTAAACAATGTTTATAAAGACTAGAAACTAGATTTTTAACAAAAAGTCAGAAACAATGAACTAAAACTGAAGCCTTCCTCACTGAATTTGAGGCTGCATAGACTTATGTTTATAAGAAAGCGTCTGTTCTCATTTTCTAGGTTGTAAACATGATTTTTTTCATTTTAGTGAATTCTCTAATTCCTGCAGCCTTCCGTCCAGAGTGCTTCCCAGTCACATACTTGCAGTGGAAATGAGAAGCCTTCTAGCACCTGCTGCCTTTATCTGAGGTGTGACTGAACAAAGGCTTAGGGGTCAAAACAAGCCTGACATGGAAATAACTCCACATTTTAGAATTCACGACAATGAATTCTACAGTAGAAGCACAATGACAATAGGAAACTGACTTTTTGTTTCAATCAAGCTCTTTTTTGAGACTCGAAACTGGTGTGTATTTGAAGTCATAGGTATTGAATACTTGAGAGGAATAATCTACAGAATCTGCTGTGCTGCCTCATTAGGACCTGTTGCTGAAGTGCTCCCGCAGTGGGACCAAGCTATCTTGGATGAGAAAGGAAGCAGGAGTGGCACAGCTATGCAAAACCTTTTCCGGTCCATAAATGCCATGTTTATTTTTGAAGTTCTGGCCTGATGTGCACTACATCCTAAAATACCACCTCTGTGAAGCAAAATGTTGGGTGTACAAAGCCTATCACAAGTCTGTCAGGGATGGTCAGGCCTTCACAGCCCTGTGATGTAGGAGCAGGATGTTCATCAGTTCAAAGAGGTCTTAGCCACGTGTAGCTCAGGCAGAGTGATCATGTCAGCAGAAGGGTAAACTTCTGCCCTTCTTTTTGCAGTGGAAAAGAAAAAAAGTTATTTATGACATTGGTCTCTTTCATGCCACAGTGTGCTACACCACTCAGGATGGATATATAATGGAAAAAGCATTTCAGCATAGAAATTGAGTAAAGCATAATGTTTCTGAATACATTAGCATGAATATTTTTATGACTTATTCTTTTTTATGGATTATTACAAAGTTTCAGAGATATCAGTTTCTTTCACATAAAAACACACTTAAAGATTACACACTTTTCTCTTTCCTTTTGGTGCAACTGTAAATCACAAGGTTATATACTATATTTATGTGTTTACTTCCTCTAGCACAGTGCCAGTAGCGCAACTGGATCTGGATAGAGATGCTGGGTGGTTTCCAAAGAGCTCTTTTCCACAGCTGAAGCCACTTTACCATGCCTGTTTTCACCACAGTGCACCACAGGCCCTTCTGTGAGGTTGCTGTGCTTCCGTTGTGTGCCTCTCTGAGCCTCTCAGGCCCTCCTCACGATAACACTACAGCCAGCGTTGTTGAAGGATCAAAGATCACCCCACGCCTAACAAACAGCTAGACACTTGGCCTATCAGAAACATCTGGGAGTGGTTGGTTGCAGCTGTTAGTGCATGCCCACACCCCTGAAACAATCAGGACTCAGGCCAGATGTGGAGATCATCTCACGTAAGGTACAGATGTTTCTGTTCCTCAGAGTCACTCACCACAAGGAGAAGTAGGATGCTTTCTGAAGTCCTATTAAATTTAGACTGTTTGTGCTGCACCCAGATTGGGTTCAGTGCCTTGGGATATGCCACCAGCTTGTGGGTTGTCACTATTCTACAAGCTAATTGAAAACAGTGCTGCTTGCAAAATGCTTATGGAAAACAATGCAAAATGTTGTTTTTTTCCCAGTGGGTGAGTGTGAACCACTAAATATCACCTATTCTGACCCTACTGATAATATCTTGGAGAGAATGTTGCAGGACTTAGCGTAATAAGCACTTCTATTGCAAAGCTACAAATATGTTGCCAAAATTTGATGCCTGTTGAAGTAATTTTATGTTTACCACAGGACAGTCCACAGCATACCATAATCTGTCGTTGTTAAGTCCCAGCAGCTGTTGTTTTGCTGTGACACTCTTGTGTGGAAGAAATATTCAGAAAAGCAAAAGTAACAAAACCACAAGAGGCATTTTCGACATTTCAGCTGTGATTATTTGGATTCTGAAAGACAATTTTCTATGTTGCCAGATAATGTTTTATCTGAGGAAATCACTTTTCAGTGGCTTTATGTCAGTGTCCAGTCTTGTACATGATGCATTAGAATCAACTGCGGACATGTAAAGTTAATGATACATGGACATGAAGGCACCCATAGAGCGATTGCAGAGTTGACATATTAATGCACTGGACGTGATGCTAATAGCAGACCTGAGACGGTCTGGAGAGAGCCTTCCGCTCCTGCAGGCTCCCTGTGGTGTTAAGAAAAACACTTTGGTGGATATTACACCCTGTTATTCTTTCCCTCTGCTGTCTCTGCCTGTTCCCTCTCTCTGCACACCATTAAAACAACATCTTTGGCCTGGACTTACAGAGCACGATAAGGTTTAGTGAAGTATCCTCACGGTGACCCCCTCCTCCCCCATTCTCATGAATGAAATGATTTTGTTCTGTACATCAAAGGGAGGTCTTCTGTTTATCCTGGCTTTTACTTTATGTACATCACTTCCTCAAGTTTTTCCCTGCACTGTGAGCTTGATGAGTTAGAGCCTTCTTATAAGACTTGATAACATCTGTGCCCTTGATATCCATTTGTTTTTTAATCTAGAACTAGATGACCATTGTTGAGGTCTCACTTCTGCACTGCTTTTGCTGTCTCTCCATCATCAGTCTGTCCTCCAGCTGCCTGGTGGTCTTCAAAGAGGCTTAATGCGAAACCATGCCCTGTTCCCAAAGGCCTTTAAATCTCATAGCGTGGCTACCTGTCAGAAGATGTCATTGTAGAATGTTAGCTGAATCCTGCCCTAATTACTTGTGAGATCAATACACCAGATATAAGACAAGAGAACGGCATGGGACAGCGTGAGCAAGTAAATGAGGAGAGTTAATAGGGTTTTCTTGTACCTCAGCAGATGTAAAATAGCATCTCTTCCAGGCAGTGATAAATCTCTCAGAAGTTTTTCTGTGAGAGCATCATGTTTTAATTATCCAACGATTATTGGAGGCCACAGGAAAAAAATTGAATGTCAGCCATACTTTCTAAATTAAAATTGAGTTGTGTCTTCTTTCCATGTTAATTAAAATTTCAGAATGAGGTTAAATGTCAAACTGACGAATGTCATGATAAAATCTAGTTTTTGGGGAACAGACAATTCTTATCTGGCTAAATCAGTTTAGTGTTCTTTTATTTTTTTCTACATTTAGTTACTCACATTCTTACAAGAGGATCATTGAGATCCACTTGTATGTTCAATCTTTTATTTGATTTGCATGTCGTTTGACTTTGGGGGAAGTGGTTTGCAGGAACGCTTACGTGTGAATGAGTTAAGAAATGAGCTTCAAACTTAACTGCACATTGTTGAGTATCCAGTTTTGCCCATGCTTTCAGTACAATTAAAAAAAATACTCTGAAAGAGATTCAGCCTTGGAAACGCTGATTCTGCAGCGGTAACTGGTCTATGACCTTGCTGACATGCAGAAGCCACAGGCTGTCTCCCATGCATCCCGAGCTTCTCCCATCCTTCTTTGATCACACGATTACTTTATCTCTTACGACAGCCTTGCCATTTGTTAATTACTTGGCTGCAGACATTGGCTGTAGGTTCTTGAAATGATGAGTCAGAGAAAAAAATTACTCCCTGTGCTTCAGGAAGAGTATTTGAGTTCAGAACCTCAGGGAATCATCAAAGGGAAAAGGGGATGTGGTTATTTACTATATCTGAGGTTGTGAAATAATTTCTTTTACCATTAAAATGGTTATACCGGTATATTCCTCTGTAATTTCTGATGTGAAACTTTGCCTTTGTATTTTTAGTTGTGGGCTTAGCAGCTGGTTTATAGAGTGCTACTGATTATAGTGTTTGTGCAAACCAAAGCACATATGGCTCTGACAGTATCGTAGCAGCTCTCTTTGTGAACATCTGTGCATGACTAACACTGAAACATGACATACTGATGTCGGATCTTCCCATGGGCCATTTATATATTAGATTTACTCCCGGTCACCTTTATACTTCATCCCTCTTCTTCATTGTTCTCTGGATTTCTATGGCTTTACTACTTAGCTTCGTTCCTAAACTCTTGACAAACATTTATTATGTTTCCCAAGATGGGCTTATTTTACACAACAGGCTGTGTTGCATGCAATAGCAGTTTTCGCTTGGGTGATTTAAAGCCATAGATCATAACTGACCAGCTGTCCAGACTTCAGAAAATGGCTGTACATGGTCACAGCTGTGTGTTATTGCCCTTTGATGTCACAATATTCTTGAGATTCTCACAGTATAAATATGCATTAAGATTCCTGCATTCAACAGCAGCTAAGCTCGGCCAATGTAAAATACAAGTCTTTCTCATGTGAAGGTTTTTGCCCCGAGGACAAACAAAACAGAGACATTGAAGCCAGTAGTGAATATTTTTATGGTATTTAAAGACATATTAACCTCTTGAGATGCCAGCCTGATTATCTTTTTTTTTTCATATACATAAATCTTATTGCTCAGCATATATTTGTATTGGCTTGATGTGTACTTTTGCAGTGTCCTCCGACGGAACAAAATAGCAAAGGAAATCTGAATAGTATTTTCATTAAGCTCCTTTGGGAATTTGAATTGTCAAAATTACAAATGATGCCAACGCACAGGTTGTGGTAATCTGTGAAGTCATTCAAAAAACTATTGCATCATGTGTTTTGAGGATATTACTTTTGAGTGTTTTTGTAGGACAAAGAATTTCCTTTCCACACCTAAACTCAAACTGTAAAAAATATAAATAAAAATTAAATATACTGACTGGTTCATCCTATAAGACATGCACACTTTTGTTGCAGTCTTGTTACTAAATTCATGATTTGTGCTCATTCTTTTTGTCTTTAATACAAATGAAAACCTGTGAACACGTGCATTTGAGATTTGTGGAATTTGCATTACTGAAAATTTATGATGGCCAAAGGATGAGCAGACAGTGAGTGTATCGAACCATACAGGAGGATGTTGACCCTACCAGGCTGCAGAGAGTTTAGAAAACTCTGAGGGTAAGTATAATTCTCTAGGCCTGCAGGTTTCAAATGGCTTCTGCTACTTTCCATCATCACCTCTGGGAGCTGATGACGGATGGCCTCTACTTAATTGTCCAAAAAGATGCATATTTCCAGTGCACACTTCCTCAGACAAATGGCCAGCCACACTTGACCTCTTGTCCCAGATTCCTGTGGGGTTTCTGCTCATAGCTGAATGATGATAACAATAGCTCTTCCCTCTTTAGATGTGCACCTGGTAGTGAGTCTTTGGGTGCCAGGATCTGCATGTTTTTCAGAAAGCAGCAGAGTTTCAGCTCAGTATGGGCTTCATATTTAATTGTGCAGGGGTTAAAACAGTTACTGCTGTTCAAAAAATAAATAAATAAACTGACCATGACAATTAAGCTTGGCAACAAAAGTGTTTAAACAAAATGAAGAAACCGTCAAAGGTATGTGGATGAGTTAATTAATCCGTTGTGTATTTACAGAAAATGACAAGTTCTGTGGCAACCTTGTTTTCTAAATTGCAACCCTGTAAAATAATAAGACTATCAACAGCTTCCACATTGCTTTTGGTGATTTTTTTTTTCTAATTTTGAGTAACATAAATAAAAGATTTGGAAAAGTGGAAATCCTGAGTTCTGTGTTTTGAATTGGTTTGTGTACATTGTTCAAGGAGCTGTTTTGTATTTGCATCTGTATACGGATCTTATTTACTGTTTTTAAGTATTCAACCCTGTTTCTTGTTATGTAAATGTTTGCTCATGAGCATGTCCATATGGATCATGCGACCCTTGGACAAAGTGTTGGTGAAGTTGGCAGCCTCAAGGGCTAATTCCTTCCCCCCAAATACATAACTGGCAAAATAACATTCTTTGCACATATGTCCCTTTTTCAAAGCATAACTGCCGTGTAAAACAAATAAATCTTACTGATATATTTAACAAGAAAACTGTGTTTGGACCATCAGTGTGCTGGCATTGCTCAAAGGAACCTTGGCAACCTTTAGTTCATGTGGAGCATAATGAGACTGACACTTCTTTTGGCCACCATATGTGTTAGGTCTGCTTCCCCATGTGGACTTGATTTGAGGAGGTTAACTGTACATGGACATTCATAATTTTGTTTTTTTCCTGTTAACTCAAACGGGGCCGTGGACTACTGGCTACAAATCCTTATTCACTTTTCAGGACTGATTATCTTTTGTCTGTGTGCTGATGTTGATTGACAAGTTCAGAGGAAATTGTGAAATAAGATGATTTTTTTTTCTCCCACTGCCATAATACAGGAATATAATTTATTGGTGATAGGAGGGTGTGGGTCATTTATGTTTCCTGTGGAACCAACTGAAAGCTTCACATCTGCCAAAGAAAATGATCATAGCTCAACACACTCATGGCAGAGAAAAATAGTTTCCACAGTCATATATTATTTCAGTTTATCCTGTCACACCATCTGTATGATGCTTTGACTGAGCACCCTTTTTAGTACTGGCTGTGATCTGGTGGTGTGGTCAGGACAGGCAGTTATATCAGGGTAGGAGTTCAGTGAAGCTGCCTTTGTGAAGAGATGAAGGAATTCCCCAGGGCTGCCCTGTCCTGACCCTGATAGTGATTGTTCACTTCAGTCCTAAGGCCTGTTGCTGTGGTGTGCTTCAAAATGACAGACCAAGTAGAGTCAACAGTTTCTAAACTTTCTCAAGTGACAGCTTTGTGAAGTGTGGAGTAATGGGATTAGAGAGTTTTGTTTTTTTTTTCTTTCCTCAAAGAATCGTTTGCTTGAACAATTTAATTGTTTTTGGAATTCCAGAGCATCCCTCTCAATGCTGTGCATTCCTTTCCTCGACAATATAATGCATTCCTGGAGAATAAAAGTGATCTCCATCAGAATAAGTTAGACTCCCTACAATGTCTGAGGAATTTCGTCCTGCAGGAGAACGACATGTTGGACTGTGTGATTGATAGTGTATTAATCAGAAAGCATTCACAGTGGACAGCCCAAAGGGCTGTGATTTTGCTGAAGTGGGTGTCATTGTTATAAGCCAGACTGCTGTTAACTGGGCCCGATTAGATCTGATCCTGTGTAGTACTTAGAAGCAATGAAATTTGAAGGCGAGCATGACATATTAATATATTTGGATGTTTACTGTAAACACAGATACTTAGGTTTGGGGTAATGGAAACTGTACATGAGGTTTAAAGTCCAAATCACATTAGAGCTTCGTCTCCTGGCAAGAGAAATCCTTTTGCTGACATGCTGAATTATTCTTATGCTCGGTAGGTCTTTTTAGCAGAGTTCAGTTTCTCTCCTCTAGTTACAAGAGGAGCTCTTTGCTGGATGGCTTAAGGGATAATGCCAGTTTTATTGATTTTCTTCTCAATCCTATACTTATATTTGACTTCTTCTGAGACTGTTGTCAAAAACATCATATGTAGATTAATTCTCGTGAACTATAGCTGTTCATGCGACCCTGTCTGCTCCATCCAATTAGCCTATTTTATGTTGAGAGCCAGGATTTATATCTGACTGTGATAAGCGTGTATCACTTTTAAGAACAGTTAAGCTCACAAGATTAGAGTACAGTTATTGTAGGTTGGTTGTTCAGTATCTTGTGTCCCAGAAAACTCTCAGACTCCAATAAAGTGTAACCGCACCTCCATTTTCCAATACTGAAGGCAAACAGATTAAATCGTGTAATATTAATCTTTACACATTACAGCTGTACGTTCCCTCAGCCCGAGAAGGGGTTAAAGAAACACAAAATCCTCAAGTGGAAAGTTTTACTTTGTTCACTATTTTTCATTCATCTGTGTTCTATTTTGTGTTGAAGTCTTAACATACCCACTTGCCCCCAAAAAGCCTTGTTCACTTGTACTTGAATGTGGGATTTTATATATAAATCTTTAGACAACCCCTGTCTCAACAGGATGTAAAGTTCTCCAGGTGTGACCAGCTGAGCCAGTAGCTGCTTCGCAGCAGCGTTAAACCATTTAAAAGTAGATTGTTCCTATATTATTCAGTAGATGAACAGATTTGGCTCCTTCTACATACAAAATGCAGGAGAAAAACAAAGGCATCGCAGGCAGCTTACTGTCATCAGAGAAAGCATGAGAAACAAAATATTGTTGTGGTTAGTCAGAATTTTTAATTCACAATGCATTTGCAGAGCAGGCAGGGTCTTCGTCAGCGGAGCCCTGCTTTGTATTTATGTAGTCACACACATTCACACCTGGGACTTGCTGAGCACAACCACAGCATTCCTCAAGGGTCCCTGAGCACTAAATGTCGTGGAAGAGCATGATCCTGCCGGAATTATGCTTTGCCTCCTGAGAGGCGTTCTCCAAATGCACACTCTGCATGTTTTATTCAGATTTGCAGTGAAAATACTATCTCCTTACCTTTGTCTTCTGTTACAATGTGGACTTTGAGACTGCAGTTTGTAATTCATAAAGAGCAGTGGTAACAGATTTAAACACTGAAAATTATACTTTATGATACATAAAGGGATTACTTTTTGAGTAAACAGTCATGAGAGCAAAGGAAACAGATATGTCCTTTTTCTGGTAGCTCAGACAGAGAATAATATGTTAATATAAGTTTATATGCTGGGTTCACAGGGAGGTTTGAGACAGCAACATCAGAGTGACGGCGGGATCAAATACATGTAGTTTACATCCATCTCTTTCATGTTTCTAGATGAATCTGCGAGCAAAATAAAAGAGATATTGGATGTGGGGTAAAACAAAGCAAACATTTACTGTTAATACGTGGTCTGAGCTCTTCTGTGTCTCTATAAATAGAGAATTTATGGTGACCATTATCATCATCATCATCTGTACTTGCTCACTTTATACCACCATGGTAGACTGCCTATTTTTCTACCCACAATAAATTTAGATTATGAATATCAGTGTGTTTGAAATATAATGACTCTGTGGGCCTTGATTTCAGGGTCTGGTCTAGGGTATCACAAAGAATTTAGACTTTTTTTCCCTTTGCGTGAAAGATTTATTGGTGCAATTTCTGAAGTCAGGAAGCAGTAGTAACACTAAACAGAAATCTATAAAAGATCTTTTACATCATGATTAAGCAGAAGATGACAAAGAGCTTGGTACTACCAGATTTTTTCTTAACCAAATGAAAACCACCTGTGCACTCAATATCAATATCCTTTGCAAAGGACCATGCAGATACACACAATACATGCACACAGTACACAGAGATGTGTGCAAATGTGCTTTAATAGGGTGCAACCCAAAATAGTCTATGACTTGATCATGAACTGATCTCAGGTATTTTAATTTGATTCTTACAAAGTTTGTAAAATACCTTCTTAACTTGACATATTCGCATCTTTTAAAGGTAACATTCAACAAACCAAAGCTCATATTTCCTCAAATGCACAAGATCTGGAGGAAATGGTCTACTGGTGCTTCTGGTTAGTGTTTTGTCTCAGTAAAAGTCTAAATTAGACCTCTGCCCAACCCCCCAGAACACCACTGTGCTTTCTCCACCTACACACTTCACCTTAAAAACACATCGTCCACTGTGTTTTGATTGAGATGGGGGTTGCAGTAGAGCAGTGATGTGCAATCAGTATCTTTACTGACACAAACTGATCCAGCACTTTGACAGAATGACCAAATATGAGTATGCTGAGAAATTAAATTTATGCTTTGTTGGCTTAGGTAACAACTTACATGTTTGAAGTCATTTAGAAAGGCTAGTCTTTGTAAGAGTTTTCTTTGTAGTCTAACATCACAAAAAAATAGTTAAAATAATTGATTCAGAAGAGCATTTTTTAAGGCGCTCAAGGTTCATTATTTTTAATTCCTCTTATTTCCTTGATAAATAAAGATACACTTTTTAAATAAATATTTTTAGTGTATGTTACCATGCTCTGTTTCTGTAACCATGGGTGCCCAAGTTTTGACAAAATTCAGATCTGTATTCGTACATGATGTAAAAAGCAGGTCTTTTTTGTTACCTAAAGCACCCCTGCAAATGCAAACGATAAAAACCTTGTGAGTATGACAAACACAGTGCAGACTTCCGTGATATGTGGTTCAGCTGTTGTATATAGCAAAATAGAAATCAAATGAAAAACGTCTCAAGTACTATTTACAACCCCATAACACAAAGAATTACAAAGTAGAAAGATGTAGGAACAGCTGAATCCTATTCAGCTTCCCACTGTATTAATATTGCATGCGGCAGCTCGATAATTATGGACTTCAACGACTGTGGTGCAAAGCTAAATTCAAAGTCTTTTTCAGAGCGCATGCATATACATACTTAATCTCATTTTACTACGTTGTGTGTATCAGGTTGGATGCACTTTTGTTCTGGTTGATATGAATTTCTCTGGTAAAAACGGCCTGTCACACACTTAACTTTAATCTTGATTAAACTCGATCCATTTATTATTTCTTCCATGGACTTTCAGCGAGGCTAAAGGAGCCAAGCTCTGCGGTTTTCCCTCTAATCCAAGTCAAATGTCACTGAAATAGCCATCACAGAAAAATTACTAAAACCACAACCTTGTGATGTGGATGACATCTAACCTCAAAGTAGAATTGCAGATTTATCCATCATTACAGCACCTTGGTTTTTTATTTTTTTTTAAATTCAGGGTCTCCTATGACTCACAGGAAGCGTCGAGATGCTCCTAACCAACTAAGACAAGGCACTGAATTCAGGGGACTATATGCACTGGACAGTCTCATCCATGGAAAAAGAACATGAAAAATTCCCTGAGGGTGTGAAGTGAACTTGGGTAAAATGGATGCGAATTATCTTTTAAGATGCAGAGAGCAGAATATGAGCTTGAGACCAAGTTGTACTTTTGTGTGGAACTAAAGCACTGATGCCAAATGAGCAACAGATGCTCCTCTGATGTTTTGATGCAATTGATCCACAGTGCAATACCTAATCTGCTTGGTGTTTTTTTTTAAACCGTAAACAAATGCATCAGGTTGACATTTTTACATTTAGCCTCAGTACATCTTTTCATCTTTCATCATTCATCAAAGCCAAGTGAACATTTTGTCTGATTAGCATGCTGTCAACAGGACATTTGAAAATCCATTGTGTTGTCAACAGGCAGTGTTTAGCGACATTCTTAATATATTTGTACAAAATTAAAAAACAAAGGATATTTGTAATAAAAAAATGCATCTTGACAGGACAGGGAATTTATCATTTGTTTTGCTTAATAAAACACACAGCGACAGACTGCACAGATAGTGGGTCTGAGTCATAACTTGAGTTGATAATATGAAACAGTCCAACAAGTTATCTAAGAAAAGAAATAAAAAAATAAACAAAGTTCTTTGTTGTCTTTACTAGTCTGCTATACATCTCAGAACACTGACATTTATTAGGTACTTTTGATGACTCTACATTTTTGTCTTCTTACTTCATTTCACTCAATCTGCAAACATTATTTCGTGTACAATGTGCTGTTTAACTCTTTTGATCCTTTGAGCTCTAAATCACAGCTTTCTTATGCATAAAGAACAAATCCAAGCACAGTGTCATTATAATTTGTGTTGTCTGTGTCTCGGTTTCACCTGAACAAGTGGCCTTAAAACACATGAAGGACTGATAATTTATTTCATATGGTTGATTGTCCCTGTAGAAGTAAAACTGTGGGCTATTGTAAGAAAAAAAAAGAATGGCATCTGATTTTGTGTTTGTGTGTCCGTGTGAATGTACACGTGGACTGGCGTGTATGTGTGTGCATGTCTGTGCATGTCTGTGTGAGTTTGCCTCCTCTGCTCTGCTGTCACAGTAATAACGAGTAGCTGCCAGCACTGGAACTCATTCCACTTGGTGATGTAGCAGTTCACAGAGTGAGAGTGGGGAGACATAACTAGGTTGCTCGGAGGAAAAAGGTTTAGCCAGCAAAAATGTTGAACTGTGGTAGGGATAACTGACCAAACTATTTTTCCCCAAAAAGTTTTATTTTTCTTAATCAGCACAAACAGAATGATATAGCTATGTCTGTACTATTTATACTGACTACTACTGTATACTGTCAGTGTATTCGGCTAATCTGATTTTTATCATAAATCATGTTTTATACTGTTTCACCATGGGAGAGTCAGTTTTTTAAAGATGTTTCTTTAATGATGATCACAATGAAAATCAATTAACCTTCAAAAAAACAACAGTGGATGAAAGAAAGATGATTAGTTGCATGCGTTTACTCCGCTTATGTCAGCTGTTTCCCAACAGTAAATAAGACTGCTGACACGCCAGAGCCCCTTTGTTGTTCTCTTGTTTATACACTCTAAATGCAAAGAGACACGGGTTTAATAACTTTCAGAGCAGAGAAAGTGATTGACAAGAGAGTGAAGCAGGATTGCGGCTCCAGCACCCTTAGAGATGAAGGCTGAGCTCCTCTTGGGAGCTGAGTGGTGATGCAGGCTGTGCTTCTTTAAAGAGTCACAAGATGTGAGGGAAACTTTGGGGCATTGTCTCTTTTCCAGACTTAGATGAAAAATACCCCCAGGAGGTTTCTTGACTGCCAACATCTGAGGGAAAACACTATCTGTGTGATATTGATATATTGATGAACCTGAGAGCAAAAAGTAGAAAGAGATGATGTCAAATGTATGTTTTAAGACAAAATTTAACAGTAAAACACAGTTTAAAGTGCATTATGATGCATTTCAAAAGCCCACTGGAATCAGAGATAAACTCCTTGTTTAATATGACTTGTCTTTAGTATTCAAATCCTTCAGCTTGTACACTTGGAGCTCTGAATAGAACCATTATGATACTTTTTCAGTGCGTTTATAATATTCCAAAAGACCCCCGTTGGTTTCATATGTTAAAAGGAATAAAATCTACATACTGCAGCTGCTTTTCCTGATTAAATCTGTGATGCTTAACATTTCAGAGCTACTCTTCACTTGCCATATTGCAGCACATTTACCCAAACATTTCAGCATTTCCGACACTTTTCAAACTTCATGGCACTGCCAGAATATTCGAACCTGTGCAGAACTCAGAGGTCGAGTCATGTAGGCCACTGCAAGTACTGCTGCTGCTCCTGCACACTTCCCTTTCGTATAGGATGGTGGCACCAAAGTTCAGCAGTAACCTGTCTCTCTGTCTCTCTGCAGTCGGCGTGGCTCCTTGTGGCAGCCGCAGCAGCCGCAGCAGCAGCAGCAGCGCTGAAGAAGAGAGGAGCAGGAGGTTGCGCTCCGTCACGTGTTGAATAAATTAGATTTGCAGGGGGACGTCCACCGCTCTGCCCCACACTGTTTGGTTTCAGCCAGCGTGCTGCTGCAGTGTGTCTCCGACAGACAGACAAGACAGCGGATGCCGAAAAGTTGATAGCGTCCACTGGAAAGGGACGACTGGAAAGTTTTCCGAGGCGCAAGCAGTTGTTTTTAGTTTTAATCGCTTCGCCTGGGAAGAGAACTAAATCGGAATTTAGCAAAGGAACTGTGTGCAACGGGAGGGATCTCACAGTCACTGGCAAAGGATACCAGGGTTTTTTAAGTCCTGAGATGGATGTAACTTTCACTTTGGGCTCTCTCGTCAAAAGGGAATAACTGAGAAGAACTTGGATATCTCGAAGCTCGGCGTGTCTTCTTTAAAACAGAGCAGAGGAACAGATGAATGTGAGTATCTATCGCTGCGGGACACAGATCTCCTCGCTCCACAAGGAACCTGATGCGATGGAGTTGTCCATCACTGCAGTTTATCCATAACCACACTTTCTCCTTTCATCTCTTTTATGTTGAACGCACTTTACAGCTTCCTCGCCGACCCTGTGTCTGCGGTAGACACTTTCCAGTGGTCGGATTCATGTGAAACTCAATGACTATCGATGATTGCCACTTTTTTTGCAAACCGGTTTCCATCTTTTTTTTCCATGTCCAGACTTATGTGTTTCGGTATTGGACATACAGTTTCATTGCATTCAATGGTGCAGACTCACAGATTTACACAATAAAATACACGTATTCGTTTTAAAACCAGTAACAAAGTTAATTTAAAGAAACAGTCCTAACAAATAGCCGTGTATCAGGATGTGGTATGTTAGTTTTACCGCTGTCACTCTAAATGATTTACATGCCAAAAACTGTTCATTAGGAAATCACCACGTTACAGGATGAAATATTCTTGCATTAATGTGTTAAATATAACTCTGCAGTGTTTTTAGTAAGGAACAGGCCTACTCCACGGAACACCCTCAGCTTGCGCGCAGACTTTGAGGAGCAGCCAAATATTTGAACTGCATGTCATGTCGCACTTTTTAAGCCCTTCTGAGACATTCCTCTCAAATTGGTCAACCTATGGAGTTATTGTATTGTCCTCCGAGCGCTGCTGCCGCCGCCGCTGCGCCTTTCTGTCTCCCTCACACTCCACTTGAACACATACCAAATGATTACCCTCATGTCGGCACAGTTATTGTGTTGGCAGACTTGTGTTCATTGACCGTGAATAGGTGTTCCTTTCCCTCAATTAATAAATTAATTAAGTCTCCCCTGGGTTCCATCACCGTGCGCTCTGGTTTTGAATGTGATGGTTGCCATGGTGCAGCTGCGTAATTGTGCTGCCTTTTTTTGACTTTAGACACAACAAGGGCTGCAGGCTCTTCCTTTCTTCTTTTCTCAACTCCCAATTATCTATCCATATATCCATCTACCCATCCATGCATCCATTTCTGCACCCGCTTTCTTTCCGGGCAGTTGTACTTTTTTTTTGTGATAATTTGCCTAGTGTCACTTACTCTGTTGAGGTATTTCCAGTCTAGAGCATCATTCTAATGCCTGCCATTTTTCACAATATGGGTCGAGTTAAAATGTATAATTCACAGAGAAAACAAACAAAAAAGCAGCACTGATGGATAAAACCAAAATTTGGGCCACCCCTGCTTTTATAAGAATCCAAGGATTATGTCATAAACCCTCTGTGCAGTACATGAAGTAATCATTTCACTGGTCTTGTCTTTGTAGTCTGCATATGCTGTTCTTGAAGCTGGTCTTCCAGACTCCTAAAAATGAAAAACACAAGATATGTTTCTCTCAGGATGGCTATACCAACACCACCCAGAAAGTTTCTTGTTGCCTTGCATATCTGGAAATTGCTTGACTGTAGTCATTGTGGTTTTACTCATCTTCTTGTAGTGTCGTCATCAGTAAAATAAGTCAAGTGAGCATCAACCATGGCCTTTGAGGGTGTCGTGCCAGAAGACTGTCAAATTTGGAATTCATTTTCTCTTTCGTGACAGACTCTGTCAACTAAAATAAGCCGTC
This sequence comes from Toxotes lorentzi, assembly GCA_037833715.1. Lineage (NCBI taxonomy): Eukaryota > Metazoa > Chordata > Actinopteri > Toxotidae > Toxotes > Toxotes lorentzi. Next base: position 7,153,848 of record JBBMJY010000026.1, on the reverse strand, counting down.
TGTGTCAGTGCTGAAAGCAGGAAACTTCTTTGGACACCCTCAGATTTTAAAAATCCCAATCAGTCCCGTGCTCCTCAGAAAAATGTATGTGATGGTTCATATATGTGGTGAACTTTGGCCTTAGTTGTAGTAATGTTGTCCAAACACTCCATGCCCTCCTGCTACTGAAACTCGATGCACATATGTTTTTAATGATGCAACCACTTGTACTGCAAAGGCAATATCAGATGGTGTCATCTTCAAAGACATAAGGTGTATGTTTTTTTTTATCTGGAACATCTTACACAAACAGACTAACCCATGCTGTTCTTGGTGTGGGAAAGAGGCGATCCTTCTTGTCACAGACCCTCAGCAACCTTCAGCTTACCATGGAAAAAAGTAGCCAGTGTGTTTTCCCATTATCGTGTCTGTTATGGCCAAGGAGTGCATGTGTATCTGAGGCCTGTGATGGCTTTTCCTGGCCTTTTTACATGCCCCAGGACTGTAGTCTTGAAGACTAATGCAGAGTGCAGGAAACGTGGCACTTGTGTCAGGCAAAAGTCTGGTAAACATTCAGAGCTTTTTAGTTTGCTTTGTGCTAAGCCTGTCATCCTCAAGTCCAGTCAATCTGCAGTTCTGTCTGTGGTTTCCATTATGGCTCCATTGAGCTTTAGGCAGCCTGGCATGTTCTTGAAACCACAGAAGTTTTCTTTGAGTTAACTGGAATCGTGACATGGAATTAGAAGCTCATTTTACGTAGTCTGTCACTGTAGTTGTCCCTCTTGGCCTGTTGCTGGTGAAAATGGTTTGGTTGTGTTAATTGAGGTAGTGCAGCTGAAGTACAGTATTTGGTGTCAGGCTTTTGGTGAACTGGGGTTGGCTTTAACCAGTATTTGTGCTGTACCTCTGTAGATCAGATACTCTGATTAGATCAGGAAAGCACTACACTGAATTTGCAAATGACCATCTCAAATATCACGAGTGATTGTTGTTTAAAGATATTAGCTTAAGATAAGTATTTGTCAGTTATTCAATATGGGGGCAATTCCCAAAATATGTCTTCCCAATCTAAATGATATGGCTTGGCCTGTCTGATGTTCAGCAAATCCACTGAATTAATGTTTAACAGTTTCTTTTACCCTTCATTGTTAAAAATCATCTTTACATTTCATGAGAGGTTTGACATTCCTCTGTGTAATGTAGATATTGGCTCATGGAGAGAAGCAGCAATGTTTGTTCAGACGAATTGTCCATTGTAAGTTTTTCCAAACCAAAGCCCTGCTTGTCTTTATAGTAGAAACAAACACTACTTAAAAGAAAAATGAAACATGAAAAATAACCAAGCAATTACAAGTATTTTCAACTATCATGAAAAATGGATATGACACATTTTGCCAAACATGATCTAGACCACAGTGGAGAGGTAGAAATGCACCCCTGATGTTCCCAGCATTCACTGCTGCCACAGATTTTTATGCTGATCACAGTCATGCTTGCAGAGTGCCCAGGATGATACCCACTGTATTCAAACAGAGGTTTCATTCTGTGTGTAAATCCTAGAAACGTTGGATTTGGCCGATTGACTTGGTTTAGAAGATTCAAAAGAAACTGGGTCAGTGGCATAGTTACTGTTAACAATGAGGTGTACACGATGTGTTATACACACATGTGCCAGTTTTAGAAAAAATAAACTCAATGATGCTTTTCTGAAATGTAAACTACACATTTTACTGTCCTTACTGAAGGTACACGGGGGTTAATCCTCCAGCAGTTACATCATCTTAACAAAACTCTTCACCAGTATTTAACTACCAGTGGGAGGGACTCACCATGATCTAGGACAATGATGCAAGGAAAACATCTGAATCCAAGCCACAAAGGGATTGGCTTTCTAAATACAACAGCTTTCAACCATCAGCAGCTATTCTGAACTGTTTTTTCCGGATTGCTTTCCCGACTGGTAAATGGCTTCTAACGTTTAGAAATGTAACTCTCAGTCATAGATGCTTGTGTAGGTGACAGTGTTTGTTTTTGTTTATATATATA
>JBBMJY010000026.1:7029596-7151723 GCA_037833715.1 Toxotes lorentzi | reverse complement strand
AAAATATAAACAAAAATTTCTGCACTATACATATATATATATATATATATATATATACATATATATATATATATCTGTATAGTGCAGAAATTTCTCTTTAACTTCTTACTGCATCTTTTTAAACCATGTGTCCTTCTCAACCTCATATTGTGCAACTTGCCTACCCGAGTGTGTCTGTTAGATCCATTAGGCTGCACAGCTCTGCAGAGGTCCTCCTCTATAGCTCAACCAGAGAATGCATTATTTCAGTTGTGGCATTTGGACTAACATTCTGGCCTTGAAAGTTATTCTTTGTGCTTTGGGGTGAGCTTTGTAAAAGTGCATCCCCAGTGTTACAGTGAAGTAAATCAATAGTGAGACTTTAAAGTTCAAGTGCTGTCAAGATTTTCAGGCTGTTGTGGATGTGCTTATGTTTTAGCTAAGAGCAGCTCTCACAGAGTAACCCAGCAATGTATGTAAGGATGAATTTGTTGTGCTTGTCTCTATGGTCATGTCATTTGCATTTATTATAGTCCCAGTGGATGTAATATGACTTAGGAATTAGTACAGAAAATTGATCCAAAGTTCATTTTTATTCCTTTTATTCCTTATTACTGCTAAATGTTGAATGTCACTATTCACACTAGGTTGATTTCAAACCAATTTATGACGTTAAAGTTAGTATCTTCGGTGTTGCGGGCTCCAAATCACGGCAGACTGAAATTAGCCCTGGAATCTTGTGTGCTTATGGCCAACTTCCAGCAGACCTCAATTACAATGCTGGAGAGCCAGAAAAAGGGAGAGAGGTAGACTGCATGGAGCCCTTCAGCTCTGCTGTACAATCCTGTCACTCAAACACACTGTCACTACCGTGGCTGAGTCAGATCGCCACACTGCGTTCAGGGGCACATGAGGCGTTGCACACACACACACTCACACACAGATGTTTTGTGACTGTTTCCTTGCAGGTATCAGTTAAACCACTAGGGGGAGCCTTTAGGAGCTTTCACTAGAAATTCCTCAAAATTTAATACAGTGTAATGCGCTTTTTTATTTATTTCCTCAAAATTAAAGTTACATTTACTTTACAAGCAAGACATAAAACTTATGAATTACATTAATTTAGACAGGAACTGGAAGCTGGTCTCTTTATTTAATGAAAAAGACACAATTATTTTGTGTGTGCCAGACACTTGGTGGTTTTGGATTATTCTGCAGATGGTAGCAGTCTTATTGAGCAAGTTCCACATTGCTCTACAGTGTCTCTCAGCCTCAAATACAGATCCTCTGCAGTGGTATGGGTCCACTACTAGAGCATGCCTATTGTCTATGCAAGGAACACCATTGCTATTTTTAAATATTAATATTTGGATTTTTTTTCTTTTAATTTACCAGTCAAGCTCTTAATTCTCAGTATTGGAAGATCAATGTTTTCTTGGGGAGAGTTAAATATTTTAAATGGTTCTTGGAGGAGTGTTTCAAAACTGCTCACTCCATGGGAGCTAAATGTGGCAGCACACATAAATATTAAATCTGGGACCTCACCTCCTTGACTTACACGAGAGGGTACTGATATGATGAACACACCAGGTAGCCTGGCAAAAGTGATTCCTGCATCTTTTTAATAGGAGTTCAATAGCGACAGCCAAAGACTCCCTCTCTGAGGCAGTATGTTGTAGCCTGTGGTTTTGATGTTTCTTTAGCACAGGAGAGCTTTCTGGTATGTAAGAGGAACAAGGTGTTGACTTATTAGGTGAACTAAGAAGTGTAGAAAAATATTATATGCAGGGCCTATTGTATGTGCTGTGGTTGGGAACAGAGCCCATAAAACATATGGGAAAGTGTTTAAAGCATATACTCGTTTTTCTTAAACTAACTTACTCTGTATTTTGACACAGAAATAATACACTTTTACTTAGTTTTTGCTGTTGTCAGGTTTTGACATTGCTCAGCTTTTCCTCTCTGTGTGTCTCCAGGTTTAAAAAGAAGGAGCCAAAATGAAGACAGCTGCCAAGGGTTTTGGGAAGTCAGTAATGCACCCTTTGCACCGTGATGGGTGGTGGAAAAGAAGGATAGTGCTAATGGTGTATGTGGCTTTGGAGCTTGTAACAGTTCATTCACCTGTGGTCCTGGGGACCCTTGAGCTGCAGCTGGATGAGGAACAACCAGCAGGCACCATTGTAGGTGACATCAGTGCTGGACTTCCTCCTGGCGTCACAGCATCCCTGTACTTCATCTCAGACCACGAGGGAACAGGCGTGGGCAGTGATTTGGACATAGATGAGAGCACAGGCATCATTAAAACTGCCAAAGTTCTTGACAGGGAACTGAGGGATAGATACAACTTCATTGCAGTCACCATGACAGGTGTGACCGTGGAGGTGACCATCAAGGTGAATGACATAAATGACCATGCCCCAACGTTCTCAAGAAAACGGGCAACATTTAAAATTCCTGAGCAGACAGCCATCGGGACTAGGTTTTCTCTTGAGCCGGCTGTGGATGCTGATAAAGGCCAGTTTACGACACAAGGTTACCTCATCAAGGATGGAAATGTTGGCCAGGCCTTCACCTTGGAGACCAGGAGGGGAAGCAATGGGGTTCTCTATCTGGACTTGGTGGTTAATGCCATTCTAGACAGAGAGAAAAGATCCACCTACACTTTATCTTTGGAGGCCTTTGATGGTGGTTCCCCTAAAAGGAATGATCAGATGACATTAGACATTACTGTACAAGACATTAATGACAACGCTCCTGTTTTCAACCAGAGCCGCTACCATGCCATAATATCTGAGAACCTCCAACCAGGAAGCAACATCCTGCAGGTCTTTGCCACAGATGCTGATGAAGGGGACAACGGGATGGTGCTGTATGAAATCAACAGGAGACAAAGTGACCCGGACCGCTACTTTGTTATTGACTCTCGAACCGGCATCATCACTCTCAACAAGCCGCTGGATTTTGAGATAAGGAGAGTCCATGAGCTGGTGGTCCAGGCGCAAGACAATGCAACCCAGCCAGAGGTGACCAATGCCTTTGTCACCATCCACGTCAGAGACTACAATGACAACCAGCCCACCATGACCATCATCTTTCTCAGTGAGGATGGGTCTCCCAGAATCTCAGAGGGTGCACAGCCAGGCCAGTATGTCGCCAGGATCTCAGTCACTGACCCAGACTATGGAGAGTATGCCAACGTTAATGTGTCGCTAGAGGGAGGAGATGGAAAGTTTGCCCTGACCACAAAGGATAGTATCATCTATCTGATTTGTGTGGACCAGATTCTGGACCGGGAGGAGAGAGACACATATGAGCTGAGGGTGATGGCAACAGATTCAGGCACACCTCCTCTCAGGGCAGAGTCCTCCTTCATCATCCAAGTGACTGACATCAATGACAACCCTCCTCTGTTTGACCAGTCAGTGTACAGACAGGTCATCCCTGAAGTGGTGTTTCCAGGGAGCTTTGTGTTACAGGTGACGGCTCGAGACAAAGACCAAGGGCCCAATGGGGACATAAGCTACAGCATCCTGCAAGGCCAAGGTGCTTACTCCAACTGGTTCAGCATAGACTCTGTTACAGGGATTATCACCACTCTCTCCCAGCTGGATTATGAAAAGAACCCCAATCCCAGTATAACTGTGGTAGCCAGAGATGGAGGAAAACCACCGCTGTCCTCCACTGCTGTGGTAAACATCGTACTTCAGGATATAAATGACAATGAGCCTGTTTTTGAGAGAAACTTCTACAATGTCTCCATCAAGGAAAACACAGCTCCAGGGACCTGCATTCTTGGGGTAGGACATTTTCTTTCAGATTTATTTCATTAACAGTTTGGGAATTGATTGATTTTGTAAACACACTCCCACACTTTAATGCTGAGCTCATGCAAGAGTTTGAACTCAACTTAGGGGCAGTTATGAAGAGCATAACAACTAGAAATTTATTAGATAAATAGAAGAGGAATACATCAGACTTAGCTGATTCCTTTCATTCCTCTGTGAAGAGTTATTTTTTTTAATGGTAAAGTTATTTAAATTGGACTGCCTTAGTGAGGATTTACCTGTGGTTTTAGGCCAAGATGATCTCTTCTTTGGCTGTCCTCCCCTTCACCTCTCAAAAGGTTTCCAGGGTAACAGAGGCAGTGTAAAGTCCTCTGTCAGCCAAGGCACAAAGAGGTTTTTCACATATTCGCAGGCAGAGACAAATTCAGGGCTTTATCCAAAGAAATAGATGTCACTTCACTCTCAAAGGGCACCTTAATTAGGCTAGTTGAGTGTGAGAAAAAATGGCTATAGACGACATGATGAATTAAAGCTCAGACAAATTACAACACCCCTAGTGACTGCAGTCCTTTTTCATTAAAACATTGTTTTCTCAAGCCATCTTATTAAAAGGACAGCACTTACAAAAAGACGCTCATCAGTTGTTTAAGTCATTCAAGTAATTTCTCTAGTCAGAAACCTTTTTTAATTCTTTTTTTTTTTTTTACAAGTATAGAGGTCTACACAAATTCTGTTTCACAAGTGTCTGCAGTAGTATTGCATGGATCAAGGAGTTGGATACAGAGTGCAGTCCAAACAGAGGGCCCAGCAGACGGGATCTTGGCCCAGGATTTGGCCTTGGGAGAGGGAGGGGTGAAGGGAGACGTAGGCCTTACCGCGACTCCTGGCTTGAATACAGAAATAGAAGCTACGAAGGCTTCTTGCGGGAGGTCCCTTAATTATAAATCACAGGGACCACAAGGATAAGGAGAAAGGGGGATGTATTGAAACTGATTATGGAATTTGGAAAGTGAACCAAAGAATAATTAAAAAAATGTATGTTTTGGACGACTGTAAAGCTAACGATCACTCTTTCCAATGTGGGTTGAAGTTCATGGTCTGTGAAAATATCTGGAAACCCATATTTTGTTTTCTTTCAAACTCGAGATGGTCAGACTTTTGTCTTCCCCTCTGCATTGCCTCCAAAAGCGTTTATACCTGCTTTCAAACAACTCTGAGAGTATGGCATGCTTGATCAGTGGCCTCACAGGGTCCAAGTAAGAAGCATTTCTTCAAAGCCACTGCTCTCTGGCCTCTCTTGGGCCTGCCTGGATGCTGCAGACGTGTGTTTGGCGGGCCATGTGAGAACAGACTGCTCTTACACAGGGTGCCAGCTCCACGTCCAAACATCTCAGCAAGACATCTGATGACTGCCTTCCTTTTTTTCCTCTGTAGATGAAATTCCCAATGTCCCCTTTTTCCACACACAATGCTGTCCAAAAACCATTACATTATGGGTATTGTGATCCTTAATTCAAACGTTTTGAAGTGGCTTGATTTTTTTTTTTTTGTCCTCTCCAGGTCACCAGCACAGCAGTGCATGATTATTCTATTGTACCCTGTCTCCACAGTGCTGTGTGCCTGTAATATTTTGTCACTTTTTTCTATACATCATTTGGTTTATGAATGACATCATAATTAGATATGTGGAGGAAAAATCTAAGTAAAAAGTTTAGGGTTAGGACTTAAGCTTATTAACAGCAATCAGTCTTGTAATTCAATATGTAAGATCTACTGCAAAGAAAATAGGTCATCCTTGAGAGGGGAAATCAAATATGACATGAAAAACAACATTTTAAGAAGCATGAGCTGCATTGTGGAATGTGTTTTGTGAGCCACTCCTAATTCTGTTGCCCATTATCAGTTTTCAAACTGTGTCCAATTTTTCACAATCCAAGTTTTCTGGATTGTAATCAAATACATTTCTTGCACCATATTATATCTCTATTTTACACTGTGGGCATGCATTTGCTCAGGAGGTACAGTTACATTGTCTTGCTAGTGAATGTTTTATTACAAGTGTGAGAAGTCTTTCCACAATAATCATCACTTCAAGGTCATTTAATTTGGTCATTAAGCATAAGGGCTTTTCATTCCTGACATGGAGGAAGAAGAGTAATATAAAATGTCATTAGGGATAATAAGGCACATCAACCAGCCTTAATATCTCCAGATTCAGTAAAGCAAAGCCTGGCTGTCTTGGCTTTGAGAGTTATTTGCCATTTATTCTCCTATGTGTTATTTCACTTATGAAGTAATGAGGCTTTCCATTTGGTTATGTCAGAATATCACATTGGGGAATAATTTACACCTCATATTGTTGCGGTTTTTGGTTGGTTTGGAGTGTGTCTCTGCTAAGAATTGTCCCTTTGTCTGTTTTGGGGGGTCGTTCTGGCTCCAGTAGAAAGGCAAGAGGGGGTCTCCAGGCAGCTGAGGGGGAAATGAGCCCTGACAAGCGCTGGCATGAGTGGCGGAGGTGACATGAGCAGGGGGGCTTCCTTGTCTGTCCATTGGTCTGTCCCTCCCCAAATTCTTATCTGATTTCACTTCATTTCTCATTAGCTGGGTGTGAGGATAGCCCACACCTAATTTTTAACCCCCCCCAATTTTCATGATAGAATTGACTGCTTGTCATCGCCGCAGTCCCCTTAGCAACATGAAACGAACACTGATTGCAGCGAGCGAAGGAGCAAACATTTTTCTTTCTTGCAGCGGTAATTCAAACTGCTAACAATCTGTTCCTTTACCGCCCAAAGTGCTTCCTGTCTCAGCGATGTCTTGTCAACTTTTTGACTAAACACATCACCTCTCTTGAAAAAACACTAGTGATATTGTGTAGGATTGTTATGCTTTGGCTAGGATTTCTTTTGTGCAACAACACCATGAGCCTGTTACATTTAGTTTAGAGATTTTTTTTTTTTTAAAGCAGTGTAACATACAGCACCACTCAAACACATTTATTATTTCACCGAAACCTTTAAAGGCAGCCTAGTTGAAAGAGGTACCTCAGTGAAGTGGCACTCTGAATCACTTCTCCATTCCTGCCAACATAAAAGCAACCAGTCTACAGGGAAAAAAGAATACTCATAATTGCCCTGGAGAGAAAGTATGAATGATTGAAAGAAGGTGTTTCTTTCACACTTTTGCCTCACAGTTTCCACAGTCTTTTTGTACTATAGTGACCACCTACTGGCGACTGCCAGGCAGGTGCTAATAACACTGATTCCATTACCTTGTGCCATGGTGTACTTGAGCCTGTATGAGCTTATGAAAAAAATGTGGCTACTGCTGCTGTATGAAGTAATAATTTTCATAATCCCGAAATGTTCATAATGCTCTTTGCAGTGCATTGAGGATAAAGGTCAGGTGTTTACTGTTGCAGCAGTTGCTTTTGTTCTAGCTTGCTCGGTGGACTTTGGAAAGCCTGTATTGTTGAAATATATCTTGCTGTTTACAATCCCTGCCTTCATTATTTTGTGTTTGCAAGAATACGCAGTTACGTTCCCTGTGGAAGAGACTCATTCCTTCATATTAAAAAATGAAGAATTTTAAAAAGTTACCCTCTCACAGTAAATTGATAAAGTTGGCAACGTGGCATGTGGGATTTGAAGTTAGTTTGCTGAGGCCCCATTTTAAAAAATTTAACATTTATGTGTTGCAGCTCTCTGCTCCTTCACAGGACTGTTTCTTCTCTCTGTGTTTTTGCTGCTACTCTTTCAACGTTATTTCCCCAGCAGTTTTCAGTGTGGTGTATAAAAATATGAAGTTCTGCAAAACAGCCATGTAAAATGCAATGATTTGGTGACTGACAGGGACTTCTGACTGCTCAATCACAGTCACTCTCTCTACATATACTGACACTTTTTCTTTCTGTAATGAACTTCTAAAACTAACTTGTAAACTAACTTCTCAAGCACAGTGTTTCCACAGTATCCAGATGAGACTTTTCAAATTTTTGCAAATAAGTAAAACTAACTATGGAGATGAGTTAAATTGCCAGTTTCACATTGGTATTTTAGTACAAAAACCTTGTAATCAATTCTTACCAGACATTTTTCTGGGATTGGTTTGTGTCAAACGAAATTTTCACTTGTCTGTTTTATTACCAGACTGGCCCGTCTCCCCGTGAGACTGGTTTAGCTTGAGGCGAGCTGACTCTGCTTCTTTTTCCTCCTGCTAACTACCAAGCTTCGCTGTGGCTCTGCGGTATAACAGTATTTTCAGGGAATGGTAAAATTGCAGGAAACTGGATGTGCTACTTAATGTGTTCACAAATGTAATACTTCCTTGACCACTTACTCCTGGGCCTAGCAGGGGCACTGAAGCGAACATAAACACTGATGTACATCTGGATAGCGTGTGGGTGTTCAGGTCAAAGTTGCCGCGCTTTAGACAGCTGAGCGCATTTTATTGTGCTCAGATGTCCATCAGCAAATCCACTGCCTCCCCCTTTCCAACAGCACAGGATGAGGAAAAAGTTGTGGTGAAAATTTCTAATGTGACATGGTTTAATACAGAAGCTGGGAGGAAATAGTGTTCATTAGAGGAAAACCAGAGCTATGAGTATTTTAACACCAAACTGTGAAACAAAAAGTGATTAACTGAGCAGTCATTTCAGCAGCATATTTTTTAAGTCACATAGTTGATAACTTTGGAATATTACTAGGTTTCTTTTATTTATTGTTTAAATACCCCACGGTAAATACAGCATATGTCCTTTAACCATCACCTGCTCAAACTTCCATAGTAAATAAAAAATGTTGCTGTGTCATACAGGTCCAACCACCGACCAGTGATATTTTGCAAAACATGCAGTAAGAACCCTTGGTTGGTTGCTCTCAGCTATGTGAGTGTTGAGTGGTAAAGCAAGCAGTGTTTACAGGACTTCATGGTGACTGTCAAAGTTCAGTGCAGGCGGTAATGCAGAGTGTTGGCTGTGAAACAAAAGTTGTGAGAGATAAAAGCCTGCTGGAGGGGTTTCCTGCCCACATCTGGCAAAGAAGGAAGACAGGCTTATATAGCTCTCTCGTGGGACAAGAAATTTCATTAGTGCTGTCTGTCTGCCCGACTGTCGACTGCAGGTGAGGCAGACCTCTCATCACTGCTTCCAAGTTTCTATGAAAGAGTGTGAGTGTAGTGAAAAGAGAGAGAGAGAGAGAGAGAAGGAAAATAGTTGAGTCTCCAGAGGGACAGTCAGCCTCTGGCAGCTGTGACACAGTTCCGACTCAGCAGCTGGTTCCAGCTGTTGATCCCTCCTCTAACATCTCTCCTCTGACTCTGTGGGGTGGATTCTCCCTCACTCTTCCTGTCTCTTTATCTCTGTTTGTCTCTCTTTCCTTGTCCATCCAGACGTCTTATCTCTTCCCAGTCCCCTTTCCCACACTTCTGTGTCCCCTATGTGATCCAGTTACACCTCTTCACTTCCCCACTTGCGTCCGGAGTGGTGACATGTGGATCAGAGCAGGTGAGAGCAGCACATCTGCCTGCCTGGGGACACTTAGGTCTCCCTGGAGTGACGTGAACAAACTTCCTTCTCTGTCAGACCAGGCCCAGGCTTATCCAATTTGATGACGCAAGAAATACATGGTTTTAAATTACCAACAGAGTGAAATCAGACCACAGGTGTATGTGCCTTCACAGTCATATTGTCAAAGTGTCATATCCAGGCTCAAGAGGAGCACTTTTGCTTGATCTTCATAAACAGAGATAAATATTCACTTTGCCTTCCTGCTCCTCTGAGACGACTGAATGGGAAAGGGGGATAGACTGAGAGGCTCGCTGTGACGAGGGCTGCCAGGCCTTCTGTTCTCACAGCCCGTGGTCCCCCTGCACATGTGCAAGGCAGTTGGCGCTGCTAAACAAGCTGGGCATCAGGAAGCATCATCTGCTCGTGGTATTCATTCTGTTCCAAAGCAAATCTGTGCTAAATCATCCATCCAGTCCCCTGCTGTCCATCAGGAGCCACCAGACTGGAAAGCAGACGCTGAGTGACAGCTTGCCAGGTAACAAACATCAGTAACCAGGAGAGTAGATCCCAATCAAACGGGCAACAGATCATTTTTTGGTGTGATGATGAAGTGCATGTATTGTAATGGTAGATACTCTGTTGCCATAATGTTGTATTTTACATTCATGTCAAAAGTGCCTCTTCCTAGAAAAGCATGTGCTATATATACACAGCCCCAGAATATCTTAACCACTGAGCAAATCGTCTCCATATCCAGAACTTTACTGTTACAAGGAATGCATCGCTTTCGTCTGCCAGCAACCTCAGCCCCCCTTTCGCTCCAGCCCTGCTGCTGCATTGACTGCCAGTTGAAATAACGATCGAGAAGAATGTTACTGAGCCCAACAAGCGAATGAAAAGAGCGGTGCATTCAGTTACCGGCCTTGTGGTCAGATCCTTCTATTTCTGCTCTCAATTAGATCTGTATTGGTTTACAAGCAGGTCTGATTAGGGCGGTGAAAGTAGCTGAGTACAGGGATTGGTCAATACCTCAGATCCTTATGTGAGAAATGGGTGATAGGAGGTAGTGTTTCAGGGGAGAGGTGGTAAAACAGAAATGCAAAATGCAAACAAGGCCAGAGGTAAAGATTCCAATGCCAAGGCTATCTCTCTGTGTGGTCAGGAAAATGTGGGACCTACGCTGAGGCTGTTAGAAGAGGATGTTTTGCAGATGCTTGTTAACAGTAATGATGCTATGAAAGCTCTCAGCTCCTGTGTGGACCAAATTAGTGCTTAGGTTTTGGTATTGAACATCAGTACAGTAGTGTATTCCCTGAATATGTCGCAAAAAGTATTAGCCCAGCCCTAATTGCACTGAAATGATAAATTAGATAGGTTGATAAATTAATTAGCTGATCAACAGAAAATTCATCAACAGTAATTTTAGTAATTGTTTAATGGTGGTCATTTATCAAACAAAAGTGTCAAGCATTTTGTGGTGCTCATATCTGGCTCAGTTCTAGTGAGTAAGTACTTTTTTGAAGCCTTGTAAGACAGAGGAAAAGATAGGAAGAGAGAGAGAACAAGAGACCATACGGCGCGGGAGGTTTGTGGGGAGAGACGCTCCACTTTTACATCGCGGTTAGCCAACGTTGTCTGTCTTGGCTTCAGACAGAGTGGCACCCAGGCTTGCTCCAACCAGACTCCCAGTCTGTGTGTACTGATGCTCCACGGTGGTCCACCCTCACTCTATAGGGAGAGAACTGCTTAGCTTACCCCCACCCCCCCACCACCCCACCCCCCCACCCCCCCACCCACTTTGGTGCTGGAGGGAGATTTAAAGATTTAGCAGGAGAACTAATTACCACAGGGTTATGTACCTCATCAATAAGGCTAATTTGGTCTGGTGCTGCAGAGTTTATGTTGAGAGTGGTGTGCTGCTTCTTTTAACCAGCGTGTTGAAAGGCCAAATCTTTGTTTAGATTGTTGTGTATATCCTGGTGCTGTGAAGAGCCCAGAGGCAACACGGGGGAGCCGTGGGTCTCTCTGCTGTAATTAGGCAGAGCTGGTATGCAGGAGTGCAGGACTCAAGATGTGTGATGTGGTATCAGAGCGGGTGAAGAAAAAGCCAGGGACTGGGGTGTGTGTGTTTGCGTGTTTTGGTGTAGACAGGGTTTCAGGGTGGAAGAAATTGTCTAATCAGTGCCCTGGGTTCCTCCCAGATTGCCTCATAAATGCATCTTGTGAGATCCAAAGTATCAACACAGGATTCTCAGGAGCGGGGAAATTTATGGAGCAGATATGATTTTGGCTGCTCATGAACAAACTGAAATGAATTCACATCAGTGCTCTACACCACCTTTCCGTTAGAGCGTAGGTTTAAGGCTGGACACGCAGCAAATCTGATCCAGTCAGGGCACAACCGTATTGAGTTTCAGCACCTTGGAATGTGAACTGAAAAACACTAAACTTACATTTCTGTGTTTTTACTTTGAATGGCCTGTGCACACTGTACAGAGGCTCTCTTTCAGGCTTTCAGGCGAGGCTGATCGCCCTCAGAGGATGTATGAAAAAAGGCTTCATGGTTAAGTGCCCAGAAAAAATGCATATTGTCTACGGCGGCCTCAGCAAAGTCATCTCACCGCTCAAGTCAATGCAGGCAAGAAGCTGGTCAGTGCAGGAGTTGGGATAATGGAGAAACAAGTTGTTGATTCTTTCAACAAGCCAATGCATCATTGCCAGGGCAGAAAGCATCCAGACATCTGGTTTCAGGAGCTGTCTCAAGTCAAACCTGGCTGTGTCTTTATAGAGGATCCCTGGAAATGGTGCATGATATATTTCATCAGATCCCTGATGCGACTACAAAAGCCTCAAATCCCAGTTGCATCTCTGTCATGTGCTACAGAGTACTGTATCATCTGCTCTTTGAACATCCGTTGCACTGGATCCTTCTGCCCTTCTTTACAACCAAGAGACTTTTTCAATCACCTGTTCTCTTAGTGCTGCTCCGGTAACAAAACATTCAGAGGTTTACTTTTTGCGTCATAATCATTGAGTGGCTTGAGTACAACCTTACTCTCATGTGGTGGGCGGTGATACTCAACATGTAATCTCACTGAACAAGACTCTGAGGGCGTGCAGATGTGAATGATCTTGATTTGCAGACCTGTGCAGATCTTTGGTTTGGTGCCTGGAGAGAACCAAAGAGTCACCTGCTGCCAATTTTTACTATCAACAACTTATTGCTTACAGGCCCTGATTAGCCCAGACAGCGGATATGGTGATTAATGTTGCAATTTACCTTTTGTATGTGAAGTCACGGCATGCTGGGATAACACTAGCCTATTCAAAGATCTGCCTTGAACTCAACAGTTTGTCTTTTAACTCTTTAGTAATTCAGGAGAAGTTAAAATACAGCAGCTTGATTGTTTTGTTTCCTTCTTGTGTCCCATTCATAGCTTTCTAGTGCAACCACTGCTGGTCACAGAGGAGGTTTTGCTCAAGGGTAATTAGTTATTGAGGGAGGAGGAGTGAATTACTCAAGTCACACTTTCCCAGTCCATCAGGAACGTGAACTTTCAATCGCACTTTCAATCACGAGCCTGCTGGCCTAGTGTCTAGTTGATCATAGTTGCCTGACACTTCGGCCAGTGATTTGAATACAGGACACAGGCAGTTTCATCATCACTAGTCTAACAAAAGCTTTGATTAAAAATAAATTCTGTTTTGAACCCAGGGGAAGCCACTGAGTGATGTTTAAAGTTGATTTTGACAACATCTGAGAAGTCTCCTGGGCTGTTTCCAATAGTTGTGTGGTCTCCGAAGCAAACAGAATGTTTGATAAGACAGTTCAATGCAGAGTCTGTTACTTTTGTGTTGCAGAATAGATAATACTTCCACACAGAAATGCTCATTTCACGGTCATGGTTTAATTTAAAAGCTGCTACAGTACGTGTAGGATTTTCATGCATTATGGTTCCAATGCTTCCCTAAAATCTGACGCTCAGCGCTGCGAGAATCCTGTCCTTAGAAATGTCACTCATCAGCTTGTCTGAAAGTAATTAAAATATGACTTAAAACATATTAACTCTATGTGCAAACACAAAGCACTTCATTTATACTACTATGTGTAATTTGAGTGTATAAGCTTTAGTTTGAGAAGTTTAAAGCGCTGTCACAATGCTTTTTAGAGAACAGTGATGTACTGAGTACACCATGACCGTGCAAGCAAAGATGAGAAAATAATCAGACTTCTTTTCTGGCTTTGAATCTCAGCCAGTTTCAGTCAGCGCTCTTCCCCTGTCACCATTCCTGTCATCGCTGCTGCTGCTGCACCATTTTTTATTCATGGGCCCTCCTTTTTTTTTTAACCTCAAGCATACTAATTCTACATTCTAATAAGCTTAGTGGTACATATGCAGTTTTCACTCTCTTATTACCATGGAGTCACCTTTGAAAAATTGTCCTCCTCAGTATGGAATGAACCGACACATAATTCTTCTGCTCTTGTAACCTTCCTACAAGAGCAATATTTTGTGCTTTAAGAAACCACATTTCAGAGAGTAGAGTGTGTTGAAAATTTTGGCAGCCTCTATCTGCTCTTGCTTTTATATTTCTGAACGGAGGGCTTTCTTTCGGAGACTGTTCCGAGCCCCTCTCCCCCCTGCAGTTCTGTAAATGACTTGTAAACAGGCTGTTTAAGTGTGAAGTCGCCCTATGCCCTGTTGCTTCCGCTCTTTATTCATCACGCTAACTCACATACACATAGAAGTATGGTGAATGTTTTTGCTGAGGAGCGGGGGGAAGGGCACCATTGCTGTTGTGGGACTGGGCCAAGACATGGTCTGCAGAAAGTTATTTCTACATGAAAGAAAAATAGACAGAGACACTTTGTAGCGTGTCCTACAGCTATTAATTACACATAAAGTTTGAGTTTTGAGATCTAATATTTTGAGATTATGAAAAAGAGTCAGGGAAAAAAGTAATGCGAAGATGCTGAATGGAAGCCTGAGATGAAAGAAAGGACAGTACGAGGCATTACTTTGCACTCTTTTGAAGGGACTAACTGAAGAAAGTGGAAAATTATTGAAACAAATGGGGAGCGCAGAAGGAGGAAGAGTGAGAAAGAAAGCAGAAGCTGAGAGGGAAAAGGAGGCGATTTACCTCATGCAGTGTGCGTGCAAAAGTGGCGTGTAGATGAAGCTCAAGTGGTGGTTTGTTACCATGGCAATATTGGGAAACGAGGGAGGGAGCAGAGTGGCGTAAACAAGAAACCCCATCGATTTCATGGGCAAATCATCATCTCTAAGTGCCAGTTTTCCGTTATAATTGTGATGGAGTATACATGTGCGAGGGCAGTCCCTAACCAAATCATGGAGAGGTGAACTCTTTTTTTTTTTTTTTTTTCAAGGTACTGGATTGCTAAGACTTAGCTGTCCTTTGTCCAGAGTTCATCATTGTTTCTTTTTGGACAGGCTCACAGTCTCAGCTATCACACGACATTATCAGCACATCCTAGAGGTCTGGGGAACATGTAGCCCTGTCTGAGGATGTTTGTTTGGAGATGGAAACATCATGATCTCTTGGCTAGAGTAGGTACATTTATCCTGATGTATAAACACAGAGTATAAACTGAACTATCAGATGAATCTATATCAGCAGAGGTTTTCTGAGTTTTTGGAGGGGGGGAATCAGGGGTAGCAAAGGACTGACTATGTTTATTCAACATGTTGCCCCCCCCCGCCCCCACCCCCACCCCCCTCCCACCCACTCATACATACAACCACCACACACCCACCCACCCCCTACCCACCCACTCTTGCATATTGTCAGTGGCTGGGCCTCTGCATCTGTCATGAAGGACAGACATGGGGGGGTCACAGGGCCTTTTCTCTCCAAAAGTCCAGCTCTGCCAAGACATCTTTGTCCCTGCTTTTTGTCTCAGTGCCTAGACCTTCCATTCACCCTCAAGCCTCCAGCTCCCGTTGGGTCTGATAACAGTTCAGGGGCATCCTAATGAAGTGCCAGGATGATTAGATTCGATTTGCCCTTCTTTTTCCA
Source organism: Toxotes lorentzi (assembly GCA_037833715.1). Lineage (NCBI taxonomy): Eukaryota > Metazoa > Chordata > Actinopteri > Toxotidae > Toxotes > Toxotes lorentzi. The sequence continues at coordinate 7,136,414 of JBBMJY010000026.1, read as the reverse complement.
CTTGGGAGAGAAGAGCTATCAGTCTAAAAAACACTTCCCTCCAGAAACAGACTTATCCCACACCTACATCCCCCTGTTGCCTGGAGCTGCCAGACTGCTGCTAACATGCAGCTTTAATCTCCAGTAATTTTGCCATGTGAAGAAACAAACACAAATCTGTTATCTCAGACTAGACAAAGCCTATGTGGGCACTGTGGACAACAATATAAACACTCAAGGAGACGTTTCATTGGACTGTTGGGAATCTGTCTGAGGAAAGAGGATGTGTCTGTCTGAAATCCAAATTTTGGTGAAATAGTTAAAGTTATAATACTCTCGTTTTGTGAGTCTAATTTACGACATGTGGTTGCATAAGAGAGGAGCTTGGCTTTCTGACTAGTAGAGACACTAGTTTCACCCTATTTGTCAAAACTGAATTCTGGTGTTGGGTCTGGTTTATATTGCTTGGGTATTTGGTGAAGCAATGTGCAATGTTTCTTAACAGCTTAACAGATTTTTCCCCTCTCTTAATATCTGTGAGATGTATTTAAAAAATGATAGTAGACCTTCTTTAGATGATCGGTTGGACTGAAAAACAAAAAAAAAAGCGAAATGGTATCTGTGATACACTAAAAAAAACTGTTTTCTAAGGGGATGAGAGAGATAAACTATGAAGCAGTTTGCGTGCCAGTATGTTCTTTTTCCCAGTCTGGGAAGGTGGGACAAAGCTGCAGGATTTGGCCGGTGTTTGTGCAGTAGGAGAACGGTGCATCAAGATGAGGCCAAAGCACACAAGCTGTAAAGATTTTTGGCTTGGACATACGAGAGACGATGCTACAATCACGGCAGATCCATACCCGGGAACCAGTGGGATCTGAAAGCAATCCATGGCTTAATTGACCTAATTCTTCAGTGTGTGTGCTTGTGATTGAGTTGGAGTCATAAAACTGGCCTTCTAATTATATTATATGTCAGGACAAGTACTTAAAGATGGGAGCTTACTGAAGGAAATTAGGTTATGTTGACATGAGGCACCCCACACATTTCAGCCGTATTCAGAGAAAACAACTAAACAGTCTTAATTCAGTGTGACGTCTGTAGATGTTGCTGTGTCACCAGTGTGACATCTGTAGATATCTAATACTAAGCATTTGTGATTATCCTCGTATGACCTTTTGCTCTGTCCATGTTTTCTGCTGAGTCAGCAACCGCAAACTGGTCTGTGCCAGTTCTTCCTCCAGGTGCGACAGCCCGTTACACCACTTTTTGTATGAAGAAATCTGTGGAAGGTAATTTGCATCTCAAAGGGGGGAGTAAAAAGCTGTTGTTGTTCAGCTGTTGTTTCTCTGTAAATGCATAATGTCCACAAAATAGATGGTACCCTCTTCTTTAATTGGTTTGTGCTTGCAAATAAGGCAGGCATACTGTAAGACTAGATATAGCTATGGACAAAGTGATGGTTCTTTTTAGTTGATCTTTACTGCACGTTATATGGTTTAAACCCTGCCATGAAACAGCAGTGCAAGATAAGCAAGGTTTTAATGGCAAGATGGAACTTACATTAACAAGTGGTAACACTGAGGGACCAGGCAGAACGAGTCTGCACCTGCACAAGTGTTGCTGCACTCTGCGCTGACTAGTTTGGGACGGCCCTTACAGTGGTAAGTTACTGTAAGTGACATTACGTCCTGAATCCACACATAATGAGCTTTATTGGATGATCATATTCATTCGCCCAGTGTAAAACTCATTCAGCTCTGGTGTCTGTTTTGTAAGTTCTGGGTGATCTGGGCCGATAGAGGGGAGGCAGGATTTTGCACTGTCCACATCCTGGTTTGGCTTGGGCTCTGCCTGAAGGGAAATGAGGAATGATGTCCTTTAGGTCATAGGCCATGATTATGGGAATAAGTATATGAGGAAAGAAGTACTCACAAAAACTGTCGCAGTGGATCCTTTGTGAAGCTGTGGCAACAGCTACAGAGTTGGCTTTGCAACTTCCAGGCCTTTGTAGACCATTTTAACCACTTAGGTCATTTGTTATTTTCTAGAGAGCTACCTCTCATCTGTAAGAGCAGTAGAGCACTAGTGCTTTGTTGAAATCGGCACTTTTAAAAACTCCGCTGATTTATTGCAAACAATGTTGTAGTGGTTCAGTCTTTTCCTCAGAGTGAATTAATATTTCAGAAACGATTCTACGCGTTTTGCTGAATAGCTCTTAAACTTTTGCCCCTTGACTACAAATCATATATAGTTTAAATTTGTGCTGACAGTTTTCAAATATATGCTATACAGTTTCAGAATTTGGATTTATTTTTCATATTCCACGCGGCCTCTTTTTTTCCCCATTCATTTATGTATGGCATGAAAATCAATCAAGCAGACACTTGAAACTTGCTTGAGTTGTGTAATCCACCACAGCAAACATCAAATCTGAATTTATTTTGTTAAAATCACACTGTTGTCACATGGTAACGAGCTGAGTGCAGATTGATGTGAAAAGTTTGTACTGCGTTAAGGCAAAATGACAAAAATTCCTGCAGGCATGATGGATGGCAATGTGCACACATGGAATGTAATAATGGAAAACAATGGTGGCCTGGAAGAAGAGGAAAAAAAAAACATTAAAACTTCTAAGTAACAGCAGCATTGTTTGCAAAAATGTGTGGTCACATTTTGCAAATATTGCTGCGATATACATGTAACTTGTAAACACTGATCCTTAAAGACGTAGAAAGGGTGCTCTGAATCAAGGCTTGATATTTGTTAAGGGGCTCATGTATCCTGGGGGGGACATAGCCTTTCTTCTCTCCAGGAGATTTGTTGCTTATGAGTCATAACTTTCTGTGATTTTGTGAGGGGAGAGTTTTTCTTTCATGAGCTCTCCTAACTGGCAAACAGCTGTGGTAGTCTTGATACAACCTCTCCTTTACTGGTGCAGCTCTCAGTGCTTTGCCTTCTGTGAAGTTCATTACTGGTTTACAGTATGTAATAAGCCTCATTAAAGCGATCCCAGTGGTACTCACTCCTCTGCTCAAAGGGGCGAGTGCAGGATTTGGTGTGGTCTCCCCTAGGCTTGGGTGGTATGGTGAAAGAGATTAACAGTGTGACGTCAGAGAGCTCTGACTGGAAAGAGTGGCATGATATGCTCACATAACTGTGTTCACACTGGACAGTAGGTTAGTTTCCAATCCCTGCTTAATCATGGGAATCTTCAGATGTGGGCAGTGAAGGAAGCCAGTGGAAATGAACACCGTGGCAGTGGTGTGCTCTGTGGATGACAGAGAGGAAATTGCTTGCTCATACAGCACCAAGCTAATTCAGGGTTTTCGAATCCTTTCCAGGCTCACCAAAGAAGACTTTATTATATAACTCTCTACCTTTTTGTTTTCTATTCCTTAGCTCCGTTGGATGTACAAAAACAGAGAACAGAGGGGAAACAGTTTTTTTCTAAAGCTCAGTGTCAGACTAGATTGATGGATCAACCATTTCCCCATATTCATGCTATTCTTCAAAGTAAATTATTCAAATGAATTCAACTTAGCCAGGACAGCTCATAGAATACTTTGTGTGAAAGTCCTTTTTTGAGATACAGAGCTCATTTAGCTATGGCTGTTAGCAGAGTGATGGGTGATGCTAAGAGAAAAGCAGATTGGTTCTAAATAAATCAAATAATTCCTTTATCTCTTGCCAAGGACCTTCTGCCTCTGCATTTGCCTTTTATTAAAAAAGCTTCCCCTCAAGTGCTTAAGAAATATTAATAGTTCCAGACCTTTAGTGGTGTTTGGGATATTTGTGGTCATGCTCCCATAATTCACCCTCATACCACTTACAGAACTTACTGTAGTTGCTGTTTGTTCCAATCTAGTGATCTGGTAACCAGTCCTAATTAAGGTTTTATTTACAAGTACATCAGTATCCTTGTTGCAGTGTTTCTTTTAACCCTGAGTGCTAATGTGAAGCGAAGGTCTCTTTAGAAGACCAGTCTAGACCCTTTTCACTCTGTGAGCTTGCTGTTGCCAGGCTGTTAAAAAATGCCGGAGGAGTTGCCACTATGTGCTTGTATAGAATGGCTTATGGCACAAACACGGCACTGTCTCTGTCTGTAGGGACTGTTGATGTGGGACAGCCGCTTTTATGATGGTAAACTCTTTTCCTGAGAGCTGAGGACCCCCTGCTAACTTGCCAGCATAACCACATTGTACGTGAATTGACTCAACATGTTAAATTAGCTGGTTAAATACAGTGATCCTTTCCCTCGAGAGTACAATCCTGACATTTAGGGCATTAGAATACCAACAAAGACTGTTCAGTCTTTCTCAGGGCTTGCTTTTCTTGCTTATTCTTGGCCCAGTGTGAGGAAGATAGCTTGAGGAAGATTAACATGCAAGCTTAACTTGCATGTTAATTATGTGTCTCGGTGCAACTCTGTGTAAGAGGTTACATGTTAAGATTAAATCAAAGTTTGATGGAGACAAACATAGTATTTTTGGTTTATAATGCCTCTGTTGTAGATACAGATAAATCGCTTTTGTGCATGAAGGTTGAAGCACTTTGAATATATACACTGTGTCGATACTGCCAAACCAGTGACAGGGAGCTCCAGCCATCTTGGCAAGTGTCTGCGCAAAGTAAATACAGCAAAAGGAAAAGGGGAAAAAGCAAGTGAATATTGGGATCCAAACCAGAAACTGAATCGTGTAGGTTGTTTCATTTTCCTCTGTCATGCATACAGGCTGAAACACATCTCAACACCATGGAAGAAGAACACAGCGGGTAAAGAGATAGACAGAGAAGGCAAAAGTGGATTTTTTTTTTAAAAAGAGCAAGAGGACTGAGTAGGGGAGAGGAAAAAAAAGAGAAAGCGAAAAATGGAATAAAAATAGGCTCATGATGGAGCTGGTGTCTCGATGAGGCAGCCCACTAACCTCAGAGGCGCCACACTCCCTGGCTTATCCCAGACCAGTGAAAAAAGGAGGGGCCACACCACAGATCTTTCTGACTGCCAAGGCTCCAGCGCCAGGCCGACTCTCTTGCTTTCTGTCTGGTCGTGGGGGGGCCAGGCATCTAAGACTTTGAAAGGCAGCAAAGTGCTGCTCCCCTTTGTGGTCGACACAGTAACCGCTCATGCCTCAGAGGAGGAGCAGGGATGAGATCCCAGCCAGGTGTCACTTCAAACCTGCAGGTTTTTTCTTTTTTTGTTTTTTTTTTTTTTTTTGTCTGTGTGTGTGACTGCTGGGATGGTTCTGTTGGTTTAGCAAAGTTACTTACTCAGTGTGGGAGCTGGTTGCTACTGAGTCAGAAGCCTGACATTTGAACTGCCCAGGCAATATGACTGCATGCTGCTGTGTAGGTTACATGGAGCAGACATGAACCTGGCAGGAGGTCACTGGCCTGGGAGTAAAATTCCACAGGTTTACCATCACTTCCTGTCCTCCTGTGCTTTCCAATGGGATGGCTGCTGAAAACAAGAATGTAGGAGACACTTTGATCAATTAAATTACCAGGTGTATTTCTTAAATGTTCAATTTGGAAAATCAAATTAAAATCCAGAATCCAAAATGAATGTAGTTTGCAAAAGATTTCTGGCTTGTACAGGTTTTCAGATGTCTGAGGAGGCAGGGGATTGCCTGATTTCTGCAGGTTTCTGCTTTGGAGAGTCGTTGTCTGCATATGAAAACAACTGAGTCTGATCTGTCAGGAAGTCTATGCTGTCATCTGGGAAATATTGACAGACAAAGAAGGGAAGAGAACTAGACAGCTCAACATGCTCGCTCATCTGGAGGATATTCAGAGGAAAAATATTTTCATAACTGTTTGAAATTTTACATATTAAGCGGATTAAGGGGACTGTACACATATTTTTCCCTCAATTGGAAAAAAAGAACATCTGGATTGCATTAGTTGTGTCTTAGGAAGTGTTTTGATTTGTCACTTTACGGCCAGATAGTCCACATAAAAGTGAACAAAAAGATGGCGTTTTTTATTGTTGTGTTTTTTTCCTTTTTGCATCTTCCTCTCGTAAGGCAAGTACATACAGTATACTGTAATTAGCTGGCCAAGAAGTGAAACCTATATTTTTCAAAGCCACAGAAGTTTAAAATTTGCTGAATGGTTACACTGGTTAGTTATTCTATATCAGGAATTTGTAAGTCGAGTCTTCCTTTTGTTACCAAAGACCTGCAAGATTACAGACTGATTTCATTGCAACTGACTCTCCAGCTCACTCCAGCTCACAGCTCACTCATTCCGTTTTTGAAGGGGCAGGTTTATAGGGCTAGGTTTTTCTTTGCAAGTGGTTTAAAGTTCTCGCTTACAATAAAGTTTTGGCAAAAGCTTGTGAGTCAGTTTTTCTCTTAAATGGCTGTATGAAGGATATATTTCAAATACAGAATAACCCCTTTTGAACATGGCTGAAATGATGAAAATAGTGGCGGCTCATATAATATATATAATATAAAACGGCAGCTTGTTTTGTTTACAAAGAAGTTGTGTTGAGTAAAAAAAAAAGAGAATTCCTTTTCTAACTAACAAACCACATTAGAATGAATGCCCAACTGCTGGTTTCACAAGTTCAGTTTACCTCTCTAGCTCTATGTCTGCCTTTTTGCCAAGTCAGAAAGGTATTTGTAATTTGGTAAATGTTTTATAGCCAAGATAGCTCACAAGAATAAGTTTCTACCACAGGTGATCCTACTGGGAGCCCAAACCCACAAGTGAGGTTCGGTACAATGGATTTTCATCCAACTACAAGCTTTTCCATTTTCTCTCAAACTTAATCACCCAACAACCAGGACAGAATGGAAGCCAAAAGACGGTACTGAAAGCAGTTTTTGCAAAGCTTAGAGTTCAATTTTCAGTTGTCTTTGAAACTAGTTAACCTCAAAATACCTCTAATACCACAAAATATTTTACTTTAGGCAAATATTCAGTGTTTTTGTTTTTTTTTTATTTAAAAAATCTCATTATCGTACCATTTGGAGCAAATTAAGTTTTATTTCAGTCCACATCATACCGGTGTTCTTTATTTGGTGTAGTCCTTGATAACACTCCTGGGAGAGTGTAGAGTTATAGCTTTATTCAAAACCGCCCAGTTTGCACTCTAAGACCTTTTCATCTGGTAGCAATCTTCCCGTGAGCAGTTTCAGCCACCAAAAGCCCAATCCATCAGCCACTGTCATGTGCCGCAATGAAATGTGAAAGGGAGTGTAAATGCAGAGGCATAATGTTCTTTTAAAATGGAAAATACCAGTTTAAACTTCATTTGTGCATAATTGCTATTTGGACGAACAGGAAAATTAGGAAATCAATTCAAAATTCCCCTTATTTATTTTAAGATGAACACTGAGCGTTAAGTGAAACGCATTTTCTCTTTTTAAACTTGCTGCCTGCTCATTACTCTTAAAATAACAATGGGATTGCAGTTACATGTGCTGATTTCATTCATACACAACAGATTGGTTTTAATTGGTTCCTCTTTCATGTTTCATGAGACTGTCACCACAGTGTGTTTGGGTTTGATGTGGAAAATGAGCAGCAGATTGCATAAACTCTAATGCAAACAGGGAAAAGAGGTGCTGTGTGCATGCAATGTAAGTGATTGTTGCCAGATTATACGCACCATATGTATTCCTTCAAGGGAGTAGACTGAATTTCCTTTTTTGTGAATTCCTCCCAAAGTCATCACATAGTGGAGCCATATTTACCTACACCGGCTAACTGGTTCCATGCTTTTCAACTCAAATTGTCTTGAGCCTGTGGACAGATGATAGCAGCACAACAGGTCACAGAAGGACAGGACAGCCTTCAGCTATCTCCCACACATAAAACAAATCATATCCGCTCAACTTTAAGGAGTAAGACCTGGGATAAAAGGTAATGCTAACTGTCTGTCTAAACAGATGAAAAGCAGTCTAAGAGCATGCAGCCTCCTCACTCCTGCCCCAAGCACTGGGCACACGGTCAGTGCTGCAGTGCGTCCCCTCACGAAGGTCAATGGAGGGCTGCGTTGTGGGATTATGGGATGCAGGATGTCTGCTCTTACTAGACCAAGAGAAGGAAATGAGAGGTGTCTAAATAAAGCCAGTTAAAATGAGTCATAGCAAAAGTGAGCAAGCCTCTTTCTCCATTCACTTGTGGCTTGAGATAACATGAATGGGATAATATAGGGATACAGAGAAGGAGAGGGATGGAGAGACAACAAGAAGGAAAGAAGAGGAAGTAACAGAGAAAGAGTAACAATCTTGCAAATCACAGCTGCTGGAAACACAAGCAAATGATTGGATGTCTCCTGTGGAGGAATGAGGGCTGCAGGTTTAAATTGACCCTCTGACAGAGACAAGACAGACACAATGTGAGACTATGCTGAGGCAAAAAAGACCCAGTAGACCAATTCTGGAGTTTGTTATATGCTAATCATTTGCTATCTTCACCCAATCTACTGCAGTGTAATATTGAACTTCAGATTATTGTATTAATGCATTCAGCAGATGTCAGAGAACGAAAGGCAAGATTCGGGGTTAGTGTCACTATTGACGTCCAGCTGCAGGCAAGCCAGATCAGAAACAATCAGGTTTAGAAAATGGATGGGTGGTGGTTTCATCACCAAGATATCCCAGAGTTTGAAACCCTCAGTTTTCTGGAATTAAATTATTTATAAGGGAGGACTATGGATTATCTTAAATACTGCCTGTGCTGCGTTTTTATTTGTTGCTTTGTACTAATGCAGACCAATCTGAAAATGCATGGGGTTCAGCCTTATCTGTTGTTCTCATATAATTAGCTTTTCACAGTGGAAAACACACATGCACACACACACACACAAAATAAAAACAGCTAAATCTCTTCTTCATTTTTAACAAGGCTAACAGCAATTCCTGTGAGGCTGCACCGAGATGCTGCACCAAATCTAATTAATGCTTTCATCATCATGTCATAATAAAATCATAAAGATATGTCAGAGGCAACAGCTGTGCGATGTGATCCACTGCACTGACATGCAAATTAATACAGAGAGAAAACTGGAGGTGACAGAAAGTTGACTTCTTGAGGTTGCTTTAGAATTAGAAGACCATGTGTGTGAAGGCTGACAACCATATATCAGCCTTTCATGATGTGGGCATTTGGTCCTCTTTGTTTGCTCATTTACGGAGCTGTGAGTGGTTTTGCCAGGGTGAAGTGAGGCTCAGTTAGTAGCCAGCAGTAAGCAGCTGCTTCTCATCTTTCTCTACAAGCATGTGTGTTATGGCTCTGCTCTGATTGGATATCACATAACCTCCTTGTATCTCCTGAGCTCTCTGAGACTGTGCTATAGGCACTGGCTGTTCCATTATTAGATTTCTGAACTTTAAATAATAGTTCACTGAAGAGACTTTAAATGCACATCTATCTGTCATTTATTGTTTTGTTAAGTAGACAAAACACTGTGTAAACGACATTAAAGGGTGTAAACGCTCATAAATGCAGCTGTGAGGGTGTTTTTCCAATGACAAGCAATCATAAATACTGGATGTGTTGTAAGTGACTGTTGTATGTTGCAGCAGTAATGCAGATACAGACAGGTATCTTTTCCAGCCTTGTATGTCAGAAACACTGTTCATGAAATTCAAATGTAATTCAAGAGTTCAACTAAAGCCCAGAGGAAACATGAGTTTGTTAACTTCGTTGTGTAAATTCACCATTATTGGTCAGCAACTGCTCAACCACTATTCAACATGACATCTCCATTTTCAGTGATTCCAACTCGGCAACAGCTTTTCTCCCTTTCTCTTGTCAGGGGTCACTCGCTCAGATATAAACCTGGTCTCGTTCCAGGTTCAGACTTATATCTGTTTCTCTGTTTTGTGAACTGGCCCTCTCCACGGCTCCACCGCTTCCCTCATCCTTCTCGACAGTCCTTAGGTTGTTTGTGAAATTGAAGTAGCACAGGGCTCCTCTGGGACGTAACGGAGAAGGGAAGGACTGTAGCCCCCTCACCTCTGTGTTCCTGCAGAGTCCCCAGTGACTCAGTGAACAGTGGGCTTGCTCTCGTGGTCTTCAGACGTCTTATGTGTATGTGTTTGTCTGAGAGAGAGGTCTCTATGTTTGTGTGTTAAGGGTGGGCCTTTTTTGCTTTTTTGCATTAGAAGTAGATGTCACGTTGAGTTAGTCCAGCCTTCTGCTGACGTCTGGCTAGACTGGAGAAAAATATTTTTCCAAGATTGCCCTGGAGTGCCAGTAGCCAAAATGAAGGGATGCTGCTGACTAACCTTCTGCCCATTCCTGTTGTTGCTCTGCATGATCCTGTCTCACTCAGTCTTTTCACTGTATCTTTCACTGTATCTTTGCAACAAGCTACAATGTACATATTTTCCAGTTTATACAATAATTACACATTGTCTGTGCCAGCCTATCAGTCTCACTTTACCCCTTTAACAGAGTGAGCTGCAGTGAGGTTTGCACACTGTTGTCCTTATCTGCAGGATGCACCAGGCAGACTGCAGGAATACAATCTGACTGAAGGGTGGTGCATTTACTGTGGGTAAGACACAGTATATCTCCAGCACATAATTACTGTGGTATCATTTGTAACTCCTTTCAGTTGTGCTTTGTGCAGTTTCTCATGTTACACCCCACTAGAGTTTCCCTCCCTGTCCCGAAGCTCAATTACCATTCAGGCTCGTTTGAGCTCATCAGATGTAGAGGCAGATTTTCTTTTCTGGAAAAAATTAAGAATCCATTTATAACAATAAACTGAACAGTTTCTTGGATGAGACATGAGGCAATGCTTCACTAGAGGGAAATTAGCCTGCCTAATTTTTTCTCAACAAAAGATCAGGGACGTCCCATGTTCCTCACCAAGGCATTGAATCTATAGCATGTGAAACTAAAGAATGTGATTTTAGTAGCTGGTATGAATGAGGACTTGTTTGGTTCTGAAGTGAAGGTCCGCTCAGTCCCACCATGCTATGAAATCCAATAGTTTCCATGCTTGATTTTTTTTCCACCTGTTTTGTTTTTTCTTAAAGCTACAAGTGAGAAAGTCTTGTGGGCAGTCATACACACCTCCAGTGGCTGACTTAGTTGGCTTGGCGAGGTGGTTTCTCCAGGTAGCTGCCTCAGCCCAGCATTGTGCTATGCCCAGGTGGGAGTATCCATGACCAGGCCGTGGCACGAGCAGCACACTTGGGTTGCCAGCTTTAGCACAAATTCCATCAACGCCCGTATGATGTATGTCAGCTGCTCTAATCTGAAGCTGACAGTTGTAAAAATAGGGCTGTTAGATGTTAGATCTTGCTTCAGTGACTCGGCCTATGGGAGCCCCCTGGCTTAATCCCACAGTTGTTATCCTGACTGAAAACAAATGCATCCTTCATCACTGCTGTCATCAAAACCAAAATTCCATATAACATGATTGATCTATCAAAAACATTTTAACATATGTAAAATGGACTGGTAATACTTTGAATGGAAATTTTAACATAGCTACTTGGTGGTGAACTAGTTATGAAAAGATACCACTGTAGTATAAAGTCAGTGCAGCAGCATTTTACTGGCAGCTGTTTTTAATTGATTTTTTTTTTTTTAATGAGTTCTAGGATATGAGAAACAGCAGTAGAAGAGGCAGTATTAACTTCTGGCAGTGACAAAATACATATTTAAGCATAATTAGAAACAAAAAATGAACAAAAAAAGTCACAGGCATCAAATGGTCTTTTAAATAGCAAAATTACAAGTCAGATACAGATTCTGCTCTTGTCTGGCCACAGATCATCAGAGTGGGTAAGGCCAAGGGTCAGGGTTCACAGACTGGCCAACAGTAGGCCAAGCAGCTCTGCAGGGCCTGAAGCACTAGTAAATCAAAAACATACTCACTGCTCAAAGCTGTGCTCCATGACTCTCTATCAAATCAGGTTTCTCCGAACTGAACACGAAAAAAAAAAACACTGAGAAGGTCTCTCCCCTGGTCTTCCACCTCAGCTGCTCTCTCCAATTCGATTTTTCTCTTTTCATCTGCGTCTGTTATATCCATTAGTTCGAGGAGACCTGTGGCTCTTGGTCTGAAGGGATATGTCAAACTGTTAGCAGTGTATGGTCTATTGGCACATAACATCACGCAGAGAATCGAAGCATGGGCTTCAAAAGAGAAACCGCTAAAGGGCTGACAGACAAAGCGAATAGAGTCCGTAAGCCAATAACCATGGAGACTGTCTCATTTTTGACATTCAAAAAACCTGAAAAACATTATATGTAATTTGAAGATTAATACCAGATGCAATTTTCTTTCTTTTTTTTTTGGTTTTTATCTCACGTGTTCAGTGAAAACACCAAGCAAGATACTGAAGCATTGGAATTTAGATCTGAACAACTGAGGAGAGAGTAAGGAACATGGGTGCACCTGAATTTCTTATGGCCCTAAATCAGCTGTGACTTCCAGAGCATCACACCACACCTACTTTACTTCTCAAATCCCAGTAAACCATGACCAAAGCTTTGTACTAAAAATACAGAAAAATAGTAAGTAATAAACTATATAAGTAGTAATAAACTATATAAAACGTTTTGAAATAGGTCAGAAAATGCTTCTGAATTTTCAACTGGATGGCGATTTGCGGACCCCTTTGACAGATTGCGGTGGCTTTAAGCAAGGCCATACACAGAGCATTTGTTCTGTGCAGAGGAAGTCACTGCACTGAAAGACAAGATGGCAAATGAATTGACTGACCCAAAGGGATGCCTGGATGTCCAAATGACTCTAGCAGAAACAGAGGGGGAGAGAGAGGTCAAGATGCTACTATAAAACTGATTTGACCTTTGAAATATGTTTTTTTCAACATAATACACAGTATCTGTGGATCCAGTGACTCACAACACCTGTTGTCAGCACACAGTGGTTATTTCAGAGGAAACAGAAATACATGAAAGGAGGTATTTGTTCTTCCATCCTTTGTCCAGACTCAGTGGCACGAAGCATTAAATAAAATCTTCACATGCAGAGAATTTAGGCGACTGTTGAGACTTGGCTTTGTTGGTTTATGTATGGGTGGTTTGTTATTTCCGTTGCCTCCTCCGCTCTTTCCAGATCCCCATCCTCTGTCCCGGCTCTGTTTGGCAGTGCACTTTGTTTTGTTGCTTGTGGTGTCAAGCAGCAAGTCCACCAAAGTCATCCAGCAGCCAGGCCTGGAACCGTGAGAAAAGACTGCTATGTGATTGGATTAGCTTTTGAGCGCCACGTTGCTTAATTAATGAAAATGACCCGGGAGCAGAGTGTGAAGCCATTGTCTGCACAGTGACAAAGTCCCTGCCCATCAACAGTATCTTTAACAGGATTTCACAAAGTGCGCCAGGCGTTCTTAATTTGTTGGCTTAGACCACTACAGAAGGGCCTTGGCAGCTGAAAGCTGAAGCTCTTTCCTTTATTTTGCAGGGGCAAATTTTAGACACTCACAGTTTATTTGAGGCATATCAAAAAAACAAAAAGGTTGTTGAACTTTGAAGGGCTTTTGTTCACAAAAGTAGCAAGTTTTGACCTAGCCAAGCGGTAGTAGAGCCTTTTCACTGGCTGTCTAGTGATTTAACCTTCATTTCCATTTAGCCAGCCAGCAATTCACACCTGCACGTTATGGCACAGTTCAGTGTATTCATTGCACATGTGAACAGTAGCCACGGTTGATTATGTGTCCCCCCCTCTTTCCATCCTCCTTTCAGTCTCCTTCCTTTAACTTTCTGTTGAAGAGGGATGTAAATGTGGGCTGGTATTATGAGGGTGACAACCCCGCAGGGTCTTCTGAGAGGTTCAGCAGAACCAATGTGACCAGATTACTTTGCATTCCTCAGTGCTGAATGACTCTCTCTGGAAACTATTACCTGGAATTACCTCAAATCAAAGACCTCTTCCTATTATCTCAGCAGGATCAGTCAAAGCACACCGCTCCGTGACTGCCAACTGAGATGTTAAAATAACAACACCGCATAGTCGCTCCCTTGACAACCAAACTGTTTTTGTTACATTAGTCAACCAAAAGAATTTTACAAATCCTGAAAGTTTTAGTGATTGCGGCAATAACTTATCAAAGAAAGTGTTTTGCAAAGGCAACATATATCAAAGTAATGAATAAATCTTCTAAATTTTCACATTGCCTGTCAAACAAACTAATGCAACAGGCTTATTAGTTTTCTAGCGTGTCTCGAAGTGTTGTTCCGAGATAACTTTTTCAATAATACCCCCCCCCACACACACACACACACACATGCAGGCTGCTAAGGCCCACAACTGTCACCTGTCTTTTTCTGCAGCCTGCTGTTTCTGTCACTGCTAACACCTACTGACTGGCTAAATATTGCCAGTAGCTCAGCCTCTCATCGTGTTGATGAAGATGTGTCAGACACAGTGGTGCTTTGTGTCTGCAGCCTATAGAAGACAGACTCACTCTTGTGCACCAAAACAAACGGCCTGATAAATGGAAAGCTTATTCTAAAGCAACGGCACAGTCAAGCAAGCAGTGGTTGTGAATCTCAGTAATGTAATGTTTGGAGAAGTACCTTCTATAAAAATTGATATTATTATTATTGTTATTACTGCAGGATTGGCACACCCTCCATCTAGGAAGAGGTAGAATTGAACAGTATTACATTGTGAGAGTTCTTCTACTGTTTGTGGTAAATAACTACCTCTTTGCATTATTGTTTACTTTTTAAGTTTAGAAATCTTGACTTGAATTGAACTTTGGACACTGTTTCTTATATGTGAAGCTTAGATATACTAAAGAAAATACTCAGAGTGGCCGAGGCTCTGAATGAAAACTGCCTCTCTCTTCTCAGTGCTTTTCCACTAAGGTCTTTTGTTATTTTTCTCCCCCCACAAGTGTTCATGGTTTCAGATTTCTCCATGACTTACAAAGATCTGGAAATCTCTGAGCTTTTGACTGCATCTGGAACATTAATTTCAAATTCTCTGAGATAAGGATTTTGTTTCTGTCAGTTCAGTGGAGATGTCTTCACAGTCTGATTTTTGTTTCCATGATTTTTTATTTCATCTTTTCTTTTATCATTTGTTCTTTAAGAAGATAATAAAAAAAATCAAAGTTGCAAAAAGGTAATGGATCTAAGAGTTTAGTGCTTTTATAGTCAGTGAGCAGTGCAGTTTAGACAATAGCAAATGGTATAGTAATAAAGGAATTCCTTAATTAATTTGTGGTCTTTTGACTGTCTTTGTTTTAGACTGGTGTTGAGTCCAAAGCTGCTTATAGCTGGGCCTCTCTCTTTAGGGAGGTGAACAACAGCTCAAAGACAAATTACCTACTTGCACCATAGTACTACGACCAGGGTTCCTGAGCAGCTTCTCCATACCAGTGAATTTCTGTATTTCTGAGTGCAAGAGTGTTTCATAAGATGTTTGTGTGTGTGAAGGATTTCAGATTTGATAGAGACTTAGTGGTTAGTATTTATGCTGTGCTGGTGATCACAAACGCAGAAAAGGTAACTTTTAACTTTATAGAAGTGGATACTGAGAGAGTGAAAATTCTACCAATGTGGGAAAATCAACATCTTGCTTCCATTGTTTTGTCCTCTTTATCTGACTTTGAAATAAGTCAGCATAAAAACAGGAATAGTCTTTAATTTCCCCTTTGATTAGATTGGTGGGGTATTCTGTTCCTTCTTTGGTCTCCCTCCAGTAGGCTTGTGTGATAATAAAGGTCCTAATCCTCCAGAATAATGGGGTCTGTTGTGGGGGAAACTCTTATGAGAGCATATGGTCACAAAGTGTGTGGTTCATGGGCCATGCCTGCCAGTTTTAACAGGATCACCAGAGCACAGTAGCCTTTTCTTGTATGTGTCATTATTTGCATAAATCCTAAGATGTTTTGCAAATTTTATATGGCTATTTGGGTAATTATCCTGTAATTATATATGTGTGTGCCTCTAAAGAAGTATGGTGTTTATGGAGTATGGATTTGTTTGTTCCTGTGTAAAATGATGTGGTCGCTCTCTTTTGCTGAACTGCTTTAAATAGCTTTACAGTTCACTGGCTCTGTGAGACAGGACAAGCACCTATCGTGGCCCCCGCCTAAACCCTTTTCTGTAGAATCTGTTGTACAAGGACAAGGTGTGAAAATACGTTTTTACTACAGGAACTCTACAGTCTGTGTCCAACACTATCAAGATGGGGGTAGTGAATTGGTTTTATTCCCCTGGCGGTCATTTTTAACTCACACCACACTTGGGGTGGGAAGAGCACGTAAAGCCCAGCAATGACCTACTGTTTAAAATGTACATCATAAAAATGTCAGTTAGGGGAAAACCATTTATCATTTCACAGATTCCCACCGGAAAACATATTAGAAACAAATGGGTCCAGAATCTTGAGGGATGTAGCCTCACAGTTTTGGGTTATGCACTTCATGCCTACAGTGTAGCTACCTTTAGCTTCCTAGTAATGTAGCTAGTGTCCCTGTCTAATCTAAATGGCTGTGCAGTCACACAGAGACACATTGATGAAGAAGTGTTTGCTTTAAAAACAGCTCTAAGCCAGGTGTGAAACTGATGAGGTTCACTCTGTGTCTTGGTGAAATTGACCATTAAATACACTCCAGGAAAACACAAAGTGCGTTGTAAGAGATCAGGGCATTTCTGGTGGACAGTGAAGTTGGACTAAAGCTGAAGAAAAAAAAACACTGAACTAACATAAAGGACAACAAACAGAAGAGGCAAATCCCCACCTGAATAAGCATAGATGTCAGTTTTATATTTAGAGTATGTTAACGTGCTCAGTCTCAGTAGGTAAAATATCAACAAAGCCAACATAAAGATCAGATTTCTTCTTTCTGAATCCATTTGCATAAACGCAACAAAAAAATTGGGATGGGATGAAATTGCGGACTTGTTCTTCAATGATTATGTTATGTTCTCTCTTCTCCTTATAAAAATAATCACATCTGAACAAGGCTTCAGACTACATGCTATGAATTTGCAAGATCAAAGTGAATATGCAACCATTCCTTCTTATTGATGTGTCATAGTCACTCGAACATAAACAATTGTCACAGCTAATGTGCCTTACTCACTAAATTCTAAATAGAGCAAACCTAAATATTGCTGTTAAATGTAAACTCTATCAGTCTGTGTTCACTGACATAATCCTTGTGAGGCTGTCTGATTCAAATAAATACATGCACCTACTGTGTGTCTTATGTGTATCCAGCATGGGCCATACTGTATTGTTTATAAGATGTGAAAGATGACTTGGGGTCAGCTTCCCCACCTGCTGTTTTAACATCAAGCATTAGTGGAAAAAAATCTAAAACTATATAATAACAGTCTCCCTGCATAAGGATGATGAAACATTCATCTTATCTCTTTGCAAACCTCAAATCAGCACCAGTAAGCAGTGTCAACCCACACATGAGCTATGATCAGACAAAATATTTCATACACTGTCTTGCTGAATCCAGAGTTAACACTTTACATTACACATAAGTCCAGTATCTAGTTGGCAATCGGCCTGTCTTGTAGTGTCTCACAAGGCGTCACAGATACCGCCGATCGCTGATACTATTTATTGAGGAGAGAGTGACGACAGGCCACACAGTCAGATCCATGCTGGCCGCTCCTTCAACACATTTCCTCAGTGCTCTGTGTTCATTGCTAATATTCTCATTAGGGCCGGTGGAACGGCCGCCGAACATGTTTTCACAGCCGGTGTGTGACATCATCACTTCTCAAAAGCACCTCATAAACACATAGTGCTTGGCTGAGGTCGGGTCTGGGAAAGCTTATAGCCACCCCATCACCCGCCTAGTCATTGTCTCTGGAGTGACAGTGATCTAAGAGACCATGAATGATGAAAGCTGCTGAAAATAGTCTAAAGTTGAGGATTATAAAATATTTTTTAGAGCTATGTTTAAATACACCTGTAGTGTCTGCTCTTTGTTAACTTAAGCATTAATTACTGATGAGGTACAAGGCCTTCTCACTGAAAACTCTGGGTACCAGGCTCTTCTGTGTGGAGAAATTGGATTTATTCTGCCATTAAAGATTTCCTGGAATGTCTACAAGTAATCCTTCCTTTATTAAAAAAAGAAACCTGCCTCAAACCACACTGAAATATCAAACAAAGAAAAGCTTGGTTAAAAAAAAAAGTTAGTCTCTGGTCAGCCGAAAGGTCTTAAGTCAGTTCACAGTAATAGGACTGAAGGCTTGAAATGTGTGAAGTGTGTTTTCCAACAGTACTGTCCTTTAAACCTTAAAGCAAAGGCCACACAGCGAGTAGTACACAACGTGAAATATTTCTAAACTGCAGGCTTTGATCTCAGAAGTGAGGGTTTGGCAAAGAAATGACTGTTTCCCCCACAAAACTGCTTAATGGGGCTAAAAGAAACGGCAGTAATCATCCACAAGCAGTTATAAAACCCGCTTGTTGGCATGGTGAATTATTACGTGCACATGGTGCAAACGGATACTGATATCAGTCCTCCTCAATTATTGATCACTGATTGAGGCTTCTTCTGGGAGTTGATATTTTTGGGTCATCATTTGCACTCTCACTTCAGAATCACCATTAGAAAAAATCAAAAGCTGCTGGTGTGAAGGTTTTGATGTGTGAATAGACAGATCAGAGACTGAGGATTAATTAGAATTTTCAGAATATTTCATTACTGCACATGTGATCTTACATGTAAATGACGAAAATCTGCCGATTTCATCACGCTGTGAAGAAACTTGAAGCCATGCCACAGGTGGTGACCATATCAGGCTTTAATTCAGTCGATTTGTGTCAAAATGTTGATGTCTTCAGCTTTTGTATATTATGACACTGATATGTTTCATAGGAGAGCAGCAACAGTTCTTATTCATACTTAATGTACAATGTAAGATCATTCAGTCATGCAATCACGCACCTAGTATTCTCAATTTTACTAGTTCCCCTCTTTTTTACCCTCTGAAATTAGATGTAATCCCTTTGAGGAGTGGTTGATCTGCTTATCGTTTTTCTACATACAGACCTCCCCACCCCGCAAAGAATCTATCATGTGACATCTGAATCTTTAACCCACCAAATGAGCTTAAGTTACACTGGTGAGGCAAAGTTTGAGAGATCCCATGACTGGCCAATAATCCATAGTCCCCATTTCCCTTTGGCTTTTTGGATTACAATATGCTTTCTTTGTGCCATTTTTCTTTTCTGTTATTAACACTAAAACGGCCCACATAGGCTTGGGTTTCTTTATGAAAGCCACAGCTAATCCCTCATTACCCCACATTCAGGCGTTTATTGAAATGTTTGCAAGCCTTATATGTGGTCCTGCTAGATTAGTGGATTCAGCGTTTCACAGTTGAGAATTTCCAGTGTGTCTGCAATATATGCATGTGGATAGCGCCTCCTTTAGTAGCTCTTTGCAATGACCTGTGCAATCTCAGGCTGCTTTTTATGTCTCTGCCATCATGCTGATCTACCAAAGCCAGGGCCCCTCACAGCAGCCATAGTTAAAGACACTTTTGTGAGATGCTGCAACTGTTTGTAGTTGAAGGGAATAGACTCCAGTGTGCTGATGTAATCTGTTAAAGGGAAGGAAAACATTGTATAGTTGTTGCTGAATGAGCCCTGGAAGGCCCCAGCCTCAGAGGAAACTGGGAACAGGAGGTTGGAGGATTAGTGTTTTTTCTCAGACTTTGGCTTTACTTTTCCCCACTTTTTCCCCACAGCCCCCCCTCTCACCGTTTCCTTTTTTTGTAAAGGCTACTATATTTGCTCCTGGCCTCATTGTACAATGCAACTTTTACATTTTCAGACAAGTATGGCTGTCAAATGTGAGTTGCTGAACTGTGTTTTAAATGGAAATACAATGGAATATCTCTGATCAGTTTTTTTTTTCAGTCTTATGTGTTTAGACCCAAATCAGTACAACAGAACGGAAGATATCAACACAAAGATCCACTTCAATTTTCAGAAAAGAACCTCAGACTGAAACTATAAGCATGCGGTCACATAATGGTTATGCATTATCTTGAGTGTTGTTGGTGTTCTTTAATGTGGCTTTATTTTCCAATCCCAGGGCTTCCTATAAAGAGAAGGCATCAGCAGTTTTTTAAACCATAATAGAGTTCAAACCATAATTTTGCTACCCTGCCATGTGAGCAAGATGCTTGTCTTGAGGCCCACGGTTTGAGAGAATTGTAGAGGTTTTCCATGCCACATCCCAGATTTGATGATTTCCTACTGAAAACCGAAACCAGGAAGTACAATAATGATGGGACCAGCACTGAAGCTTCAGTATCTCAGACAATACTCTACAACATGTGATCTATCACAGGGATTAACTGTAATGTTTTCATTAAGACAGTTGTGTCATAAGGCAGGGTTAATCAGCACCACAGGGGTGCCATGTGCTCTGTCTGTTTCTCCAGCACATTTTCTCTCCTACTGTTACACTCAACTGGGTCACGTATATCCTCTTCTCAAAACCAACTCGGCTCTTTTAGAACATTTGACCCTGCTCAGTTTCAATACTAAAATCATTGCTTACTGTTGGAAACAGACATACCAAATGAAAAATAATGTTCCCTTTTTTAAAGGCTGGTGAAAGAGCTTAATGACCCTCTTCTTTCTTGTCACAAATGGAAAAACATCGCTCTTATTTTCTTTTCATCAGAATTCAAACCTCTGTCCAATGTTTCCTTTTGTTTGGTTGTTTATTTAGTTAATCTTTCTGCACTTCTTCGTTTGTCTGGCTGGCTTAGAGCTGTTCTGCCACTCGCACCAGCTCATCCACTACCCACGAAACCAGTGACCCCAGGGCAGCCTGGCTGTGTTCATCTTGGCTCCTCTCCCATTTCAGAGAGGCACCAGAAATGTAAGACATGGGTGCATGTGTCTTTCAGACAACTTATCCTCCCTACTATAGGGCTCGAATTGCTTAGTGTAGCCCCTTTCATTAAATAGCCTACGCCTCTCTTTGATCTGGTCAAGGTCTGTGTCCTTCCTCTCTACAGTATCTGCTCTGCTAGAACTTGGTCCAAAGAAAGCTGGACTGTCTCTGTGTCTATTGGTCCTTCAATATTCTTTTCACAGTGCAGCTTGTTTGGCAAACAAGATTAAACACTGTGTTATATGATTTATATGATGGCTAATGAAGTAAACATTTACCTCTTGTGGTTTACAGTTACCTTTTGCTCTTCTTTTCTGTGTTGATTTCAGAAAACACCCATTACACCATAATACCCTTACCACCTTCCTAGACAAGAAAGAGAAACACTGACCTTTGACTGTTGTTGTGTCTGTTAGGTCAGGCAGTCTTTATACTATGGGACACATTCCACTCCTCCCGATAAATCTTCCTCAGGAATCAACCTTTGATTTATTTCTGCCATTGTCACAGGGGTCTAGAGTCAAAGCTCCCAGCAGAGAGTCACAGAGGTTAGCGCACAGGGTCACCCAGCAGGATGTGATACATTAACCCATTCAGTTCCTCTGTAATGTCTTCTAACGCTGCTTTAATGGGCCCATTTGTTTAACTATTATGGGCGTGTTTGAAAGACAGATATGCATGACTATAAATAACTTGGTCAACTCAACAATAGCATTTGCAAGACACAGGAACTAATGTAGAATAATGAGTATCTACCCTTAGGACCACTGCCATTTGGTTATAACAGTCATGTAATTAGGTTATTCTACAAATGGTAAGGTGCACGTCAGTGAAGTGTGAAATATACTTTTTGAACTTGTGAATCATTTACAGATCCGTTTATTATTATTATATTATTATATTCAGAATAAAATCATACATACTTGGAGAATGTAGTACTAAGAACAATTCAGAAAAGGCACTTTGCATCTGGTAACTGTACATTTTTTACATGTTACTAATGATTCAGAAGTACTGATAATATGCTGCACTTGTGAGTTGATCGGAGGTGGTTGGAGGTAGAGGGCAGCATTGTGTGGCAGATTTTTGATAAACAATTTTAGATCTAAGACTAATGAAAAATCAATCTTAGTCAGTATATTGTGTTAATTGGCTCACGAATAAGCATGTGTTTGTCATTCACAGCTTATTTTATCTGTTAGTTTAGTTTGATATCTGCTGTAACTTGTTTTTCAGCGATTTTCACACCACCATCATTTATATGTAAAATATCATGCATTCATCATCTAAAAGTAGCAGTTATTATTTACTTATGCAATAAAAGATCTCTGAAGAATCACTATGGATCATCATTATTAGAGTTAGAAACGCATCCAGGATGCTCCTGTGGATTCAATAAGAGAGTAGTAAAATATATACTGACCTCATCAGACAGAAATCTTTTAGCTTCCTGCTGAATGTACATCTGATGATGAGGGATTCTCCAGAGTATGGTATCCACACAAAACTGATGATGATGAAGCTGTGCTGGCAAACGATTATCTGTTCTCACACAAGAGATGTGAGATTAACCACAGCACCATGACATATGTTTTACTGCAATCACGTGTGCTTTCAATTCTAATGATGATGTTTCTCGGCTGTGTTCCTGAGATCACTTAAGCTCAGTGCAGTTTCTTCTGTTTGCTTTATCGTTTTCATCACTCATAGAACAACAAGCCACAAATTCAGATGAAATGAAAGGCAGAGGGTGGCTGGAAATGGGCTTTCAGCATAACCAATGAAGCACTGACTCCAACATCTAAATGACAGAGTGTGAATGCTACAGAACTGTAGCGCAACATATTAAAGCATTAGATAAAATGTTGTCTTTTGGCTTGACTTTCTTGTTAAATAAATGAGTAACTGCTTGCGGCTTATTTGAAGATCATTTGTTGGTCTGAGATGCCCTATAATATCATACCTCAGAACATCAGTGCAGTCTTTAATTGCAAAGTCAGAACAACATTTACTTGGCTCATGGAAAAACACAAAAGACTCCAGGGAGAAGTTAGGTGCCCATTTATCTGTGATTTATATTACCCTTCCTTTTCCCTGTGCCATAATTCACTTGTTGGCCCCAACGTTGCTGTTATTGATGAAGGCAGAAGAACCTCATACTGCCTCCCTGACGCACAAATGGCGGGTGGCTGGCCACCAGATGAAAGAAGGAATAGATTGTCACTGGGCCGAAGGTCACGTAGGGCAGCTGGACGTTTGGCTGACCTGTGACCCAGGTGCTCACATGGTTTCACAACTTTCTGCTTGATTGGGTTAGATTAGGTGTGCTTTGTACCCCTTTCTGTGTAAATCACTGTGTAAGACAAACAGATGCAGGAACTCTCACAAACCAGATCACGTATTGTGTGTGTATAGCTGGGTTGTGGTTGAGACTTCTGAAGAATGGAGAATCAGTCTGTTGAAATCCTTTGAAGTTTTTGGACATTTTTGTGAGGTTTCAAACGTGTGTACCAAAGAAGCAGCAGCAATGCAGAAATAAGACCGAGCTTAAAACTTTCTAGATGCTTTGTTAAATTTCTGAAATTCTTTAACCCATAGAAAAGATGTTTTAGCTTTAATCTTTTTCAAGATGTCAAGACAAGGAAAAAAACTGGGAAAACCTGTAGCTGACCGTCACACTGAGCTGATATTTGTACACAGAAAGATGTGACTCTGATAAGCAGAGAAATAATTTTAGCTAGTTTTAGACTGTGAGAAGAGAAGAGATCCATTCTTCATATGTTTTTGATTTTGGCAAGAGAGGTAGTAGTGTGATCTCCAGGTCTGTACCCACAGGAAGCAGTCAGGTGCACCTGAAACAGATTTGTTTTGCCTCTACTACACCAATTTATACTCTGATAAAGGCTTTATCAGATTTTTACTGACAATAAAGGAAGGTTTTCCTTCCACCATCCGAGCAAAACTAAGCAACTAAAAAATATATGGTACTAGAATGGAATTCTACTCTCTCACATTCAAGCAACTTCAACTGTATGGTCTTTAAGTCAATCTGGTCCAAAACCTGGGAGACACCAGCAGGAGCTATTGCCCTGCTGGTGTAGAACAGCAATTGATGGAGCGATCTGGTCAGAACAAAATATAATGCAAAAGATTCAGTATCCTTTAAGTAAATATGCTTTGTATTTTACCAATTCAAAACATAACAAAAAAGGAGTGTATAATCTGATTACATTGACAGGGCTTTTCCATCAAGCTCAAGCAGCAGTCCCAGCTTAATGAAATGCAGTGATCATATTAAACTTATTTTTATTATTTTTAGGAAGCTGTGGCAAAAGTTTTCACTTTATTTGCCAGGGTTTTGCAATGTCTTGCATTAAGACTTTCGACAGTCCCAACAATTTGTGGTGGTTACTGAATCAAAACTTTTTTGATTATTTTTACGTTGGCTCGAAATAAGTTTTCAACAAAAATTTGTTGAGACCAAAAATGACAAAATGTGTTTCTCTCCTCTAGCAATTCTAAAAACTAACAATGGATACGAATATACATTTTGACCTCTGATTTGCAAATACAAACAAAGTGGAAAGCCAAGCCTCTTTCCACCAAATGTGCACAGAAGGCATTCTCTTGCACAGCTGGACAATCAATTAATACTGGAGCATATGTCCAGACACTTGATGATAACAACCCCATCCTATGCAAGTCTCATTGCTTAGCAAAAAGCAGGAAATGTAATCACTGGACAGACTCAGGCTTGTGGGTAAGTGCTTTTGGGTAGTATGTGAAGTGAATTTGAGGTGTGTAAGAATATACCATGAGGATCATCAGGGGGAAGTCCTGGCTAAAGCTCAGCTTTTGTGGAACCCAAACAGGTTTTTATCTTTCAAACAGATGAAATATGTTTGATTCAGACTTGTGTGTGTTCCTTTTAGGAGCTTGCGTGAGTGTACTCTTGTGGAGGACATGTTTACTGTAGAAGTCCCTTTTGCTGTGAGAAACAACTGAAGTTCTCACTGACTACCTTATGTATACTCAGAAGGGATTGTTTGAAATGAATCACATGAAGGAGGGGACTGGACATGTATACAAGATAAAATATAATTACCCTATCACCTAAATATTTTGCTGAGAACTAAATAAATATGCTAGCAAGGAAATGAAACCCGCCTATGGCTTTGGAGACTCAAAAGAATTTGTGTGAAAAAAAAACAAAAAAAAAACTGCTCATGAATCAGAGCAAACATCTCAGATGGTAAACATTCAAATATTGCATAGTAACCATACTGAACACGTCAAATAGGAAACAGGCTCTAACATAACAGAAAGTGTTGTAGTTTAGGAGGTGACGCAGTTTTACACGCATGTGGAAAATCTGAATGTGGAAATATGGAAAATCTCAGTATCACATTTTCCAGTAAGTTTGAAAACAAGATAAAAGGTGTAACGATGACGGAGTGCAGTATCTCTATCCATCTCCATGTGACAGAGCCAGAGTTTTATTCGAAGAACAGCTGTTGTTTGTTGTTGGCAGGGAACTGTTTGAAAGGTTACAGTACACGTTGCACGTGTGTCTGTGTGCACTCATCTGTCTTATCTGCACACGATTCTCTGTCCGCTCTGGACGAATCTGTGGTGACTTGTAATTATGTGACTCGGTGAAACAAAAGAAAGAGATCTAAACAGACACTCAGCGCTCCGGACCATCTCCATTGCCAGAGTGTGTTGTCTTTATGTGTCCGACCCACGTCTGAACCAGAGATGACTTCCTTCAGGACTGGACTTACAGTGAAACAGACTTTGCAAGAGAAACCACATGCACGCCAGCACCCGGCCTGGGCCGTCTTCATTTGTTTGCAGTGTTTATCATTTAGTGACAGGGTGTGTTTATGTGTATGGTTCCAGTAGGCCTTCATGAACCCAAACCACTGACTCCCACCACCACCATCACCTTGCAGAGATCAACATTAGAGAGTGTTTCAGTCCTCTTCCCCCAGGACTGATTACATTACTACAAGAGTAGCGTGGCAAAATTGTTGCTGCAAGGTTCAAGTTGGAGGTGGGTTGTTATCACCGCCGACTATACAGTAGGCTTACAGTAAGCTTGCATATTTGAATCTGTTACATGGATGATGAAATTCAGTCAAACACTATGGGCAACCATTTAGGACATGCAAGATCTCTCTTGAGAGCTGAAGTGAAGTGCGAACCCTGACTTGTTTGATGTGGACAACAGCATTGATTGAAAATACGATCTCCTCAACAGCAGAGGCCATATCTGATCTCTCAGATGGATGTGAGACTGACAGCTCAAAAATGCTTTTTAAATGTGTCCTTTAGATTGTGTAACAACTGTCTTCTGAAAACATAAACTGTTCTGGTTATTTATTTTGTTATTAACAATATATTGACCTATTTGTGGGTTGAGAATGTCAGACATTCTCATTGTCTTTAGGCTTTAGGACAGGCAGCTGAAATGGATGGCACCTCTTGCAGTTAACACGCTGTTAACCCTTTAATTGTGTAAATGCCTGATCTTCATTTGACTGAAAAAAAAACCTTTTACAGGGTTACAGGGGAACACTGAGTCTCCTTCAGGGAATGGCTGATAGGTTGACTGATTTGTTCATCAAGTGAACATTAAATTAAGTGCTGGTGCCACATGGCAGCAGAATTATGGTCAAGTTAAAATGTCTCTAAGCCACATCACAGCAGGAAAGTCTGTCAACTTCATCATTATGTGGACCTCCCACTGCCTGGGGTGAGAAAGCTTGAGTAATGATGTGAACTGTCACATAGTGGAGCCACTGCCTAATGCATTTAGAGAAAATGTAAGCACCGAGCTGGTGATCTATTGATTTCTTTACATTTTACATCACTGAAGTAAGTGGCTGTGTCAAGCTGTTTCAAGTACCACCCTTAAAGACAGGAGTTCTTCTATGTAATACTGTCACTGAAACCAGTTCAGTTTTGTATAAGACAAATGAGGTGTTATATACACCAAAAAAATGCAGTTTCGAAAACTTTTGTGTGTTTAAAATTCCTCTTGATTGGTTTGCTGCAAATATAGAATGTCTTCCCGTTAGGAGTTTATTTGTGTGATCCTCCTATGAGACTGGACAGGTCGAGACACTCAACATAAGCAACTATACTCAGTAACACAATACTCTGTCTTTGCTTTCCAAACTGTCTGTTTTAATTACTGTTCTCCAGCAAGCTGAATTAAAATTACTATGGCAGTATGACTGTCAGTAAACATGTTCTTCATTCTGGGTGAGTTCTGAATCTCCACACAAAAACCAACCACCTAAAAATGTCTGTGTTTTCTGGAAGTTGCCTCTTGTGCAATGCTTTTCCCATTACCCCCTGAAAGTTGAAGGCAGAGAGATGAAGTTTTGGTATTTCATTAGAGCTCTACTGGTGCTGGATAGTAACAGCTGCAGAGCTTTGCAAGACTGGAGTCCCTGCCACACCACAGATCTGGCTCCCTCTGCTGCGCTGGTAAACCTGACCGTTCCCAGTATTACTCAAACTGCTGACCTCAGCAGGGCCTCAGGGGCAATACTGTCAATGTCCACAAAGTGATTACTGCTTGTATATTTGTGTCTACATGTCTGCCTGTGTCCATATATGTGGACACAGGCATCTGTGTGTGATTCTCTGTGGCAGAGCAGAATGATCTGGTTCACGATCACCCAAACTATCATCACATACAAGACAATTTAAATCTGATTTAAATCTCCACTTTTTTACTCATCAGTAGTGATTATGTGTGCTGCTTTGAGTTAACCTTCAAATGCAAAAATTACATTGTGGTTGCATGGTTCTTGCTTTGGACGTCTCTATGGAGAATACAAATCCATGTCAAAGATGCATGGTTTACTGTCTCCTTAAGGATTTGGGTAAATGTGACTCCACTGGTCTTGTGCTGTTGAACACAGCGGTTTTTGTTGCTTGTTATGATCATAAATATACTGAAAGACAATTTGATCACATGAATGAAGGAGCCTGTACGGTAAACCTGGCTCACAAAGAGAAGAGAGGGTGAACTCCGACACCTCATCAAACGGGCTTGTGGATCTCTGGGCACCAGGGTCCAATCTGGCTCTGCAACCGCATCTGTGCTATGTTTGTGCATGCCATGCTCAGTGGGCATTCTCCCACCCACTGCAGGCAGCTGTAGCACTAGTCTAGCCCACATCAGTACTCCTGCACCCCCACATGCTGTGCATGGTTCATATTAGCTCCCCTCCCACCTACACAGACCCTGGGATCCACTGCCTGGCCTGCCTCAGCAGACCAGAGCTCAGTACAGTGATTGGATGGCTGTCAAAGGGATGACTGCCTGAAACAGAGCCAAGCTAGAGCCTGACAGGGCCAGCTCCATGGGTATCTGATCCGAGGTCACCTCCCGTGGTAGATGTCTTGTGAGAGTGGATCTTCTCAACGAGCTTCCAGCATCAGTTCACCTCCCACGCTGGACCTTGGGCAGGTCTTAGAAGCTTTTACCAAGCTCTCCTGGTGATGTTTGTGGTGGTTTGGGTTTATTGGAGGTTACTTCAGCAGTGTCCACTGATGTTGAATCATATGAGGGTCAATCATCATGTAATATCATGTCAGATTTGAAAATGCTGTATTTATTCAAAGTGTGTTCATGTTGCAGTTCGCTTAGACGTTTATTCTGTGCATTAGATTTCTCAAAATTTTATATGACAAAATCTACATCTGCAAGGCAGCTAATGGCAGAACAAACATACAACCCATAGAAATATTAAACTGGGGTAAGAGGAGGCTCCTCCAACCTACTTGTTTATTCAGAATGTCATTCAGAATGACTATTCTTCATTATAAATTACTCAAACTGAGCCATTTTCTCTTTGTTTTCTTTCCGTTGGCTAACCAGTGGTCAGCATGCAAAAGAAAAGAGCGGCAGGTTCGTTTCTCCCATTTGACCTTTGCAAAATAAACAAACTAATGTCTTGAGCGGGATCCTCTCAGATGAGTTACTGAGCTGCCTCTGTCATTCCAGGTGGCCAAGGGTTAATGCCACACACACCAGTACTCTCACACTTCCAGTGGGCTTTTTGTCATATTTATTTTTCCAGCCAAAGCAGGATTTTCCTTGAGAATTAGTTCTGATATTGTGTGTGAAGATTTTGTCAGTGGTGGCAAAAGCAGCACATTATGAAGTGAAGGCCTCCCCGGTTGTGAGCCTACACTAAGATCAGCAACATGTCTGGTATGCAGGCCTTTCCTAGGACCCCCCGCTAACCTTCCCATCCATGTGCTTCTCAAAATGAAATTGCAAAAGTTTTTTGGTTTTTTTTTTTTTTCACAAGGCATTTTAAATGAGAACTATAAATCAGATTCTCTCAGTTTACCTGTTGGGATCATGACTGATACCAAACACTGACTGGGTTACTAACCCAGTCAGTGTTTGGTACCAGAGGGCATTTAAAAACACCAAACAACAAAGTTGTTCTCAAGGTCTCTCATTCCTTCATGATGACCTTGGACTTGCTTGTAAACACACAATAATGCTATACACAGAATATTTTTTTATAAAGCAGCTACATAATGTGTGTCTATCTACCCTACTTCCCCATTCTCAATAGGTCTTTCTGTCATCATTTTGCTATAATTTGTTTTAATGAATCTGCACAGATAGTTTAAAAGCTAAAATATAGTATTACATGTCTAGTCTTGAATGGAGCTTCCATTTCATGCAGCTCTATTAGCGCTAACCTTTTTTTCTTTAGTTACACAATATTTCTCCTCTCTACTCATTTAGCCTTTTCTGGAACCCTTTTCTCCTTAAATGGTTTGATGCCTAAATCACTTCCAGATGTGAGGTTCAGATGAAAGACAGACACACCAGTTTTAGAAGAAAGTCTAATGAAATTTAAAAAAAAAAAAATGCAGGCCACCTAACTTCTAATAACTGGAGTTTGTCACAACTTTTAAACTGCAAACTACAAAGTGCGCCTGCATATATTATACAAGTATTGTGAGACTTAAAACAACTGTGGTATTTTGGAACCTGACAAGTTCAGAGACACCTTGAGGGAAGTCTGAACTCTATTATTATCTTATTCTGAAGACTTTACACTTTTTAGGCTGTTAGATTCTGTCTTTATTATGATACTACATATAGACCGAGTGACGGGGTGCTTGCTTACTAGATGTTCATTAGGGAAAATTTATGATAATGAATGCCAAGCTGCGACTTGATTAGGGATTGAGTTTTGAAACATCAGTCAGTCAGCTGGAAACTTCCACTTAATGGGTGGAATTCTTGACACTATTAGTCAACTGAAGTGCGTTTGTGTCAGCGCATTTGGATTAGATGTTCATTTGAAGTATTTACTGTTTTTTTTTAATAATTTACCTTCAGTGTGGTTTTCAGGTAATAACAAAAGGGATGTATCAACAATCCTGGAGACACTGCGTCTAAGAAGAGCACAGCACAGCTCCCTGAGACAGTGTCTTATTCTCATCAACAAAATAAAACAGTATACTCTTCTATAATGTAATGACATTTATAATCTTAGAAGAAGAAAACAGAAATTCTCAAAAATAAGCAAATGATTGGAAAGTAAAAATAGTCAGTTTGGTAAACAAGTCTTGTTTTCTGGAAATAGACCTTCCAAATTTGTCTTTGGCAACATAAAACATTTTAAGGATAATTCATCAACACACTGACCTTCTTCCCGCTTCAAACACAGAAACTCTGTCATGATGTTTTGACTCAATTTTTTTTTCCAGCAGTGTAGTGGTTCTGGTGAGTGATGTGTGAGAGGAAAGGAAAGAGACAGAAACCTTATCCTGTCCTGTGTCTGCACTCTAGCACCAAGTGTCATTATATCCCTGTCTGCTATAGTACCTCCCCTCTGTTCCTCTGCCAGAAATGCAGCCCTTAAACCACACTAACCTGCTGCCCTTAACCCATGTCCTCCTCATTTATGTCAGTGTGCTACACACCCAGAGAAAGATGAAAAGCTGCAGCTCACGGACCCATTGTTGATTTAGACACCAATACTTCTTTGTCTCCTTGTATCAAAAAGTAGTTTCTTCTACGCCTTAAAGGAGCTGAGACATACTCAGCTCATTCCAAAGGCTAGGACAGTAGGAGCTGTTGGGGCCATAAGCTTGGCAAAATGGTGCTTTTTTTTACTGCGGACCAGTCAAACAAATGTTGCTCAGTTTTTCCAAAAGCAGCCAAAAGTTACTTAGACTGGCCAACTGAATTACATGGGGACCATATAATTCTGGAAAATTTACTGTAAAATATTATCTGTTGTCATGTTTATCCTTCAGCACATATGTAATGGATTTTATTAGTGTTAGTCTACAGTTCTAGTCTGGTCAAACCATTAGCTGTGCAGGGACACTTGGAACCCATTTTCATAGTGAAAGGACAGTTCTGGATGACATGATTTGGCAACTGGCACATAACTGCATATTTTTTGGAGAATTCAGTGTGATTAAGATGGTTACTGACCTTGACAGTTATATGGTGTTTCACAGGGATACCCCAAAACAGCAGATGTGTTTTAATGGACATCTGGACAAAGAAAGTTCTTGACAAATCTGGAATAGATTGTTCATGTGAAGTCATGCAGGGATACTGAAGGAAGGTTTGTTAATTTGAATTGCTAATAATGAATACAATTCTATACAACTGTGTGTTCTGTAATCATAAAGAATGTGTGGCAGTGGTAATGCCAATGTAATGTTGCTGAGGCTTTTAGAAAAGAAATTATGCGAAGGATAATTGAGAGCTGATGTAAAATTTTCATTCAGTGGAGTCATGCTTGAATTGCTGTATTTGAGTGTTTCCTCTGAACAGAAATTATTTGGCAGGCCACACACAAAGATTTGCTCCCAACCAAGAGGATGTTTTTTCCCCCCCAAAATCGGTGGGATTTTTGATGACCTACTGACCTCTCCTGCTGTATCACCATCAAGCCAATTTCGATTTGTAGACAAGAAATATTAAAATCTTTCAGACAGATTGCCATGAAGTAGAATTTAATCAACACATGGTCTTTCCCTAGTGCCACAAACCTTTCCTTTTAACCATGAACGTCTCTGAGAGCCTCAGCTTCCTTTCATTTCCAAAGTTAAACTTGCATCCAGCTGATAGTGAGACATTCACTTTGCCATTTTTAATGAGTTGCACAGCATAGTGTTGCAGGCTTTCAGCCAGGTAATAGTGCCTCAGGGAGACCACTGTGTCTTCTTTAGCTTTCTCATACTTATTCTACATACATAAACAACTAGCTGAGAAACACAACAAGGCAGCTGGGATGATACTTGAACATCTTTCATTCTGTTTTTGCTGGGATGTCTTTTGAAATTTCATGACTTTAATCACAATTACACAAAGCAGTCAGACATCATAGGCCACAGTTTGGCAGTATTTAATGTCACCATTTTGTAGACCTTACACATGTCTTAAACTATGCAGTGAAGATTTCAGCTTTTTGTCTCCTGAGTAACCACCAAAATCTTTCACATATGGTTGGTCGGAGTCCAGACAATACTGTCTGTGCGGCAAATGTTTGGAGTTTTGATATATTCGTCAGCAATGTGTGGGCTTCTTCCTTCCACCGGGCCGGTGTGGTCTCTGTCTGGGTCTTTAGTGTGGTGGTGGACATGTCACAAAGTCTCTGACCTATCTGCTACTTTAGCGAGTAGTGAAAGAGGCCTTCAGGAGGTCTTCGCCTCGCTCTCCTCATCTCTGCTTTCCTTAGAAGTGATGCCAGGACAATAGAGGGAGAGGAGTGTGCACGGCTTCACACCAGCTGCGAAAGCTCAAAGCGATTCTCGGTCCAGATTTCTGCAACTCGACCACTCATTTGATTTCTTTGAGCCTACGCTTTCCTCTTTGACTGTACTGTCTTTTAATGATCTCCATGTCACTCCAGCAGTCTATCACGTGCTGCCTCTAATTGCTCTTGTGGAAGTCCCACTATTACAGGCTTAACTGGTCATGTCTGTGACATGTGTCATTAAAATGGTGTTTGATATTTATTGTTTGGCATTACTGAATTAAAATCTGGAAAGTTTCCGCTTGTGGAGAAAGGGCTTGTGACTGGGCTTGATATTGCTGTTAATCTCTGAACAGATTTTCATAAATTGCGGCATTACTGCAGTTTAATCTACTCATCATAAAAATGGCAGCTAGAATCTCTCTAGTGGGCGTAGTACTCAGCCCTCTCACCTCCCCCATTCGATAAACAAGGTACTCTTTATTCTAGATCCCAAGGGATGGAAACTTGTACCTGTTCAACATTCATGCTGATCTCTGTAACTTAAGTACTTCTTTAAACCCATTTCAGCTGCCTGGCCAAAGTGTCACATATGGTGCTTTAGAGCACTCTCCATGTAAGATAGATGCAGGCTCAATCATAAATTTGAGCTTAAGAGATTTAGAAATGTCATCCAGTATTTTCTGAATATTTCTTCATGCCTCAAAGTTGCAGAGTTTAATTTGGGCCAGAGTCACAGTAGCCACTGGTGTATGCTCATCTGTTCTTGGTTTGTTTGCAGAGAGTTCCAGGTGAATTCAAAGAAGATTTTTGGTGTAATCGGAGTGCAGAATTAACTTGGTCTCGCTCTTTTGCTCCACAGGCACCCTGAGACTGTGATGAGCAATGACTTTATCCCCAGTGTTTGTACATTTGTGTCTTTGCTTACACATCTAAGGTACACTCCAAGGACATGTGCACGCAGAGTTTGATTGATGTGTGTGATAATTTCCCAGTTGGCAAACATTTACATGCGCACTCCGTCATTTGTGGCCTATTTAGATTGGCAGAGATGCAGTCCTGATTGGCTGGTTTCACTGAGGACTACGTGAGACAGATTTGTTTGACTGGGCACTCTAAAATACGGGGAGCGTGATTAAAAACTACATCGCCTTCATTTCACCCCTTGTTGGCCTCAGTGGTTTCGACTCTACATCATTCATTTACTCAGGTTTTTGCACTGGCTCTTTCCACGCTGAAGCTTTTTTGCATGGCTGCACAGTGGAGATGGGGAGAGGAGCGGTAGCTTGGGCATATAAGGTCAAGCTGACATACATGTGTTTGCATTATCCACAAAAAAACTTATGAACAAGAACTGGAAAGCTGCAGTAGTAAATCATATACAAGAATTGTAATTCTGAAATTCAGCTCTAAAAATAGAAACCCACCAAATCCTGGGCTTGCTCTGTTCCAGGCCTGGCTCTCTCTCTTAAACCACAGAGCGAGGACATTGAACACTTTGGAGCATTCAAAAGCCTCAGGATCATTATTCCATTTGAAAATATTATACATAAATATACAAAGGCATGTTCTCTCCTGCGAATCCTGTTCTCTTGATTGGACAGTCAGTCAGTCAGAGAGTCTCCTCTGGAAGGCTCCTGGAATCTGATGGGAGAACCACAAAGTGCCCCAGTTATCTTTGGATTCCCCCAGCTTGTTTTACTGAGGACTGGGCCAAACGTTGCCTTTCCCCCGCTGATAAGACAGCTCCCATCATGCCTCACTCAAAACATGGAGTGTAGGGAGAATACTACTGGCTGCTGCTGATGATCTAAGATTACTCCTGCTTTTGAACTTTTAATCCAATAAAAATACAGTTTGCGTAATACCTATACATTGCAGTAGAAAGAGGAAAAAAGTCAGTGGGCAACCCAACAGACAAGCCTGCTGTATCCATGCCAAGATGGCTACAACAAAGTGGTGAGTGGTAAGAGTTCCTACTTATGACCGGAACATCTAAAATTACTTTTTTAGTAAAAAATTGTTCCCTTTAATTTAGTGTACGTGAATGTAGAGGAGCTTCTATCCGTAATTTACTAACTGCATGTGCATGAGTGACTGAGGAAGATAAGACAGCGAAAAGGGAAATAAAGAAGTGTACAAGCACATAGTGAAAGCATTGAGATGAATGAGGGGATGAAATGTTATGCAACATCCGAAGCAAGTTCTATATTCAAGACTTTGTGAGAATCTTGGTTCATCTGTTAAGATTTACTCTGTGTTGCTGATGAATCCTGATCTTTTTTTAAACTCAGTCTTTTATGGCAGAAATGTTGATACCAGAGGCCACTTTAGGTTATCCTCATTTCTCTGGTCTGGTCTGGCTAATTGTCCTGCTCGTTTTTCATTTGCATATGGTCTCTCATGTCATTTCGTATGGATGGCTGGCAAATTATAATCTCCTGGATAGACAAGCCTCTTCGTTCCAGCAAGATGACACTGATATGCTGCTATTAACCTATAAATGAGAGTGGAAGTGAAATCACAGTCTCTGCAGATTCCAAAATAGACTGATTGCTTCAGGCATTCTACTTACAGTGGTTAGGATTTATGCAAATGTGATTGTGTGGTTTATTATCTTATAGTACATTCCCCCAAAAATTCATTCGCTTAACTCATGGAACATATCGTTCTCAGGTTTTCAAACCACATGTGGCTCCAGATATCCTTGCCACTTTTTGCAGTACTTGGAGCACTGGGAGACGTGCAATTATTAAAGCACTGGATCCTCCTCATGTAAATTAATTTCATGGCATATACATCACTCAATCCCCCGTCTCTGCTGAGCTTGTTCTTCACAGAAAAGCTCAGTATCTCTGTAGCACACACAGCACCACTGCACTTTGCTCAAGCTGAAACCTCAGTGCAATGTGGATTGCCTATTCAGTCAGAACACACAAGTAAGTTTTACTGTGTATCATTATACTGTAGGTTCATGAAGCAAAAAGCGTTCCAACTCCCACCCCACCAAAAAAAACTTCATTTTTTTCTTCTCTTTTTTCTTTTTCCACATTTTTTTCTTGCATTTTTCAAGTTTTCGTACCATAAATATAAACGTAGGCTTTCTACATGTGATTTTTTTATGTACTGTATGTGGTTATACTTTGTTTTTATGGATGGTTGTGGCTAAAATGGAAAGCAACATGAAGTCTCCTCAAATAGCCTGTACCTTGAGTGCCTGCCATGAATTGGTCAGTCACAAGAGAGGAAATATTTTCCTACACATCTGTTGGGAAATGTTTGTAGCATATCTGCTGGCTTTTTTATTTTTTATTTTTTTATGTTTATTTATTTTTTTCTAAATCCAGATATTCACACTAAAATACTCCTTCAACTTTACCTTCAGCTGACACTCATCAAACAACTGTGAAGAAAACAAGCACATAAAGCCGTGGGGTTGTTATAAATAACTTGTCCCCCTGCGAAATGATAAAATATTACAGTAAACTGCTGCCTCCGCGCATTAAAAGATGGAGTAGCTTTCTTGTATTGCTCTTGGTTTCCCCTTTCCTCATGTGGTTTATTATTCTTCTCTTTGGCTTGCATCTCTGCCAGCTTTATAACTCCCTCACTCCTACACACCACTCACCCTCTGTTAGGAGTTACAGTCAAGAGTGCGGGGCATGCTCTCTGCAGAGTCCCCCATCTGCCATCTGCTCAGGAAAGAGTTGGAGCCTGAATCACCGCAGCCAAACCTTCATCACCTCAAACGAACGATTTCAATCTTCTCGCACTCATACCAACGCCATCAAAAAGTCGGCTTTTGATGATAAGCATGGCTTGCCTTATTTTTCTTGGCAATGTTCCTGATGACTACTCCGTTTTACGCAAAGGAGGCTCCCTGCTGCTGTGTGCTGGAGCACCAGAACATGATTTGAGCTTCTGTTTTCTTCCAATTAGTGTTTTCCTAAAAAGATTCATTTATAAATGATGGGAGCAAGGAGAATTCTAATCAACTTGTGAGGTTTAATCCTACTGTAATCTCTTATAAAGTGTGATCCAGAGCCAACACTTGCAAACAATTATGCCGCTGGTACCTAGGGGCCCGATCTGATTGGTCTGTTTGCCTTGCGCTGTCTTGGGAGATCTTGCAGTAATTGAGTCGGCTCCCTGGCTGATGGCTTGTGAGCTGCTTTTGTAGCTCCAGCACTCCCAGCCCTCTGTAGATGTGTGGTGTTATTAAAACCAGACCGCAAGCGGGACATTACATTAGGGTAGAATGTGCTGCACTGAAGCGTACTGTGTGGTATCCCACTGTTCCCCAGCCGTCCCTGTCACTGTCCTTTGCAGACGCCACTCCTGAAGCAGGCAGTTTTCCCTGTTGGCAGCCCTCCCAGAGCCTGTAGAAGTCATCCTTCCCGCCAACCCCTTTCATTCCCTCAGAGGCCCTTTCTGCCAAAGGGCCTGTTTGGCTCATGCTCTGGCTCAGATAAACAACAAAGAACAGATCCAAAGATGCTTTCACAAGACACCTGGTATGGTGCTCTTGTTTCGGTTTGCGGATTGCCATTT
The DNA here is from genome assembly GCA_037833715.1 of Toxotes lorentzi. Classification (NCBI taxonomy): domain Eukaryota; kingdom Metazoa; phylum Chordata; class Actinopteri; family Toxotidae; genus Toxotes; species Toxotes lorentzi. The sequence continues at coordinate 7,099,273 of JBBMJY010000026.1, read as the reverse complement.
GTCTTACATCCCTCTAATAGAATTTTGATTTGATCTGCTGTGGCTTTAGAGTAATATTATTAATGAATATGGAAACTGCTGAGTTTATCCAGTAGGATGTCTCCCTTCCAACCTGATAAATTTTAATTTTAATCCACAATGTTGGAATGTTTAACTAATAGCATGTTTTCTTCTCTCTAGGTGACTGCTACAGATGCAGACGGCGGCTCTTTTGGCTCCATTACCTACTCCCTTGGCGCTGGCATTAACAGCGCTGTTCCCTCTCAGTTCACCATTGGCAAGGAGACTGGCCAGATCTGCACTAGTGCTTTACTAGACAGAGATCAAGGGCCGGCCAGCTTCGATTTTACTGTTACTGCAGTGGATGGGGTGAGCCACCGCATTTTGAAATCATGCTTAATAAGAATCTATTGAGCCACAGAGTAATCCTATAAACACAGCAGCCGTGCTTTTCATACTGACAGAAGAGCGAAGACATAGCCAACTGTGCAGAAAAACTTTGAGCAGCCAAGTGAAAAATAAGAGCTTGAATGGCTCTCCATGGCAGGCTTACTCAAGAATCAGTATAGCATCCTGTTCACTTTATGCCAGATAATACTTAAAAAATAAAAAGTAAAAAATGAAACAAAATTACTGTGGTTATGTTAAAGCAATCAGATGGAGAAATGCTTCAACTGTCAGGCAGTAATATTTTAACAAGTTGGACTGCCGCCTCCCTCGTTTTTGCCACCTGGTCCAAATGAAAAGCCTTCACTGTATTTTCTGCAAATGAAAAGCCTATGAAACAGATTGTTTGGTTGAGGCGAGCCCTCTCACCCTCCACGGGTCATGACATATTGCTCTTTCCCGAGGGAAACTATCAATCTGTATCCCTGCACAAACCTGCTGGGACTATATTTTAGAGGGTTTGCTATACATCGAAATTTTAACAGGGTTTACTGCTGGTTTTTACTAGCACCATTAATGTGGCCTAAATCCTGCTTTCAGGTGTGTTTTTTTCTTTTCATGATTTAGTGTATGTGAAGGTATAACAAAAGAGCTTTCTGTTTCCTCTGCAGGGTGGACTGAGTTCAGTAGCCTATGTGAGGGTAGATCTGGTTGACATTAATGATAACAGACCCGCGTTCTACCCAGTCAGCTATGCTGTTAGTTTGAGCACGCAGAGCGCCCCTGGGACATCTGTTGTCAGAGTGACGGCCTATGACCCAGACTCGGGGGAGAATGGCAGAATTACATACAAAACAGTACCCGGAGGGGCCTCTCCGTACTTTACACTCAACAAAGACACAGGTTGGCACAAGTACTTATATTATATAGTACCTATTCCTGCATACACTGCATTTTTAAGATTACAGTTATTGATTTTGTTCAGGATTTGTAAAAATTCCTGTTTGAACTGTTTTGTAGGTGTGATCTCCCTGTCTCGGTCTGTCTACGGGAAGGCCAACTCCGTCATTCCCATGGTAATCTCTGCTCAGGATGGTGGTGGTCTGGCTGCCCTCGTCAATGCCAGAGTCAATATTAGTGTGGTGGCAGGGCTGGTAGCACCACCTGTGTTTGAACAGACTCAGTACTACTTCACTGTATCGGAGGACGTCCTGCGGGGAACAGTCGTAGGCATTGTCCAGGCCAGCACTAAGACAGGTGGGGACTACAGACACATGCTCTCTCTTCTTATTTATCACTCACTCACTCACTCACTCAGCCCATATTGAACAGTTCAGTACTCATTTATCAGTAACACTGGATCATGCTGAAAAGAGTTTCTTTTCTGCTCCCTGTACCACTTGTACAAATAGGTGCTGAGATACTACACACACCTAACTCTTAAATAACATCAATCAAAAATCCATTTCACAACTTTGTTTATACAGCCGTTTTCTGACATTTTAGAGCTATTACAGTCATGAGACTGAAAAATTACATCTTTGGAGTATACTCTTACTTGAGTGTTTTTAGTGCAGCCTCCCGGTTTGTGGTGACATGTCTCTGGTTTTTGTCATCTTCCTCTCTGTACAGGCACCTCTAAAGATATCTCCTACACCATCAGCTCTGGGGACCCTGCAGGCTACTTTACAGTGGATCCTGACACTGGGGCCCTAAGGACCAGTCTGCCCCTGGATCATGAAACCCAGTCAGCTCTTGATTTGGAGGTACAGGCCCGCAGTGGCAACCCCCCTGCCTTTGGCCAGACCCGTGTCCACATTACCATCGCAGACATCAACGATAACCCACCTGTTTTTCTGCCCTCGTCTTCGGAGTCTTTGTTGCTGCCAGAGCATGCAGAAATGGGCACAGTGGTGTATCGGGTCCAAGCTGAGGACAGAGACTCTGGAGTAAATGGACAACTCACCTTCGACCTTTCTTCTCCAAGTGGAATCCAGAGGACCTTCAGCATAGAACGCAGCAGCGGAGAGATCCGATTGGTGGGGAGCCTCAACTATGAGAATAGCCCCCGTTATGACCTCCAGGTGATTGCAAAGGATAGTGGAGTACCCCAGCTTAGTGCCACCTTCATGCTTGTGGTTCATGTCCAGGCAGAGAATGACCAGGGACCTGTGTTTGATACCCTCACCTACCGTGTGGAATTAAAGGAAGGTACTCCGATAAACACCCGGTTCCTGCAAGTCAGAGCTCTAAACAGAGAGACCCCTGGCTCAGGTCACTTTAGCGACCTGGCATATCACCTGCGTCCAGACGGAGATGCTGCAGGGTTTGGCATTGCTGCAGACAGTGGCTGGCTGTTTGTGAAGAGTGCCCTAGACAGAGAGGCCAAGGACATGTATCTTCTGACAGTGCTAGCCAGTGCAGGTCATGGACAGTTAAAGAAGACAGGCAGCGCCACAGTGCGGATATCAGTGACTGATGAGAATGACAACTCTCCTCGGCTCACACAGGAGAGGGTCTTCCTGGCTGTGAGAGAAAACCTGCCTGCAGGAACAGGCTTTGGTCACGTGTTGGCCACAGACCGAGACAGTGGCCCAAACGGACGCCTCAGCTACCGCTTCCTGCACCCTGACCGCCACTTCCAGATAAACTCCCACACAGGTTAATTGAAATTCTAATAGATTTCCAGTCACAACTGGTTTATTGGATCGAAGTCCTGACAATGTGTGATGTGTGACAATGTAGATTTCTTTTTTTGCATCACCTGCAGTACATGTACAGAAATGTGGAAGAGACAGAGTCTTAAATAACAACAAAACATCTGACTGTAATGACTTTAATAAAGCCGCATGTTGACAGAGGAGCTTCCGCAAGAAAAGAAAGGCAGCACAAATAATATTATTTGTTGAATTTTGGATGACTTCTAGATTATGTGAAATTTCTGGCTTTTGAAGATACTGAAGCATGTCTGACCCAAAAATTCAAAATGAACAGTTTCATCAAATCTATTATATATTTCTGTTGATTGAGCAAAAACAAAACCCAAAGTGAAATAACTGTGCAAGTTATTCCTCTCTACATGAGCTCAAAGATCCTCCATCCATGTGAAAAACAAGCTATCATGGTTTCTCTCAAAACATTTTATTTATTCTTTGTCATCGAAAATTTAAATTGTATGGGGAAAAAAAAATCAGTGTTTAGTCAACTCACAGAGCCATCTCTAAAAGATGAGAGACTACAGTTGCCTCTTCCCCACTGTCATAAATTAGTCAGATGATGGTGACAGCAGCACTAAGCATCTTGCTGGGCTCTAATTGGCCTGCTGAGCATGTTAGTCTGTGGGTGGAGACTCAAACTCTGATTTGTGATCAGTTTCTGGCTGAGTTGTGAGACTCTAGAGCATCTGCCAGCCTTCCAAAATTCCTCTACTTGTGTGTGTACACGTGTACATGAACATCTGCACACTGTGCATGTCTGTTACTTGTATGTCATTGATCAAAGCCTGCTGGCTCTTAGTCTCTCATCATTATTCCAGTGCTCTGGACTAGTGCCTCAGCATAAAAACCCTCTCATCCACCCACTTCTCTCCCCAGGTGAGATCAGTACAAGGACGACTCTGGACAGAGAGCAGCAGTCTAGTTACCAGCTGGTGGTTGTGGTACAAGACGGAGGCTCACCCGCTCGTAGCGCCACAGGCACAGCCTTCATCACTGTCCTGGATGACAACGATAATGACCCCGCTTTTACTCTCAGCCAGTCAGGCAAAAACCTCATCATACAGGTGATGCCACAAAAACAGACGAGCAGAAGATTTTAAAAAATGAAATGTCTTTCATGTCTTCAGTGATATCTGTTTGGTCTTTTAACCCATAGGTGACAGAAGGTCAGTCCTCCGGGGTTTTACTGGGCACGTTGCAAGCCAAAGACCCTGATGAAGGGGAAAATGGCACTGTATTCTACTCTTTGTCAGGTACAGTAGCTGCAGGAAGTAAAGAAAGTTCTCATCTGTGCACAATAATTATTGAAAGGTGTATTATGGGTATGTAAATGAGCATCATAAATTGGAACGTGGAAGAACATGGTAGTGCTCCTTGAGTTGTCCTGATAATGGATGAACACCATAAAGCATATCAGGACATCAGGTCTTTGGCCACCCACTCAGAAGAAAGGTTTCTGTTGTTTAATTTATTTTATTTTTAGATTGTTTTTATTTGTTTATTTCACTGTCTTGTATTCTGCTTGTTTCAGTGTGTTTTACTTTGTTGTTTTAGCGTAAAGTACTTTTTAACTGTGTTTAGACAAGTACTATGTAAATAAAATAGATCATCACTGGTATCCATGCGTGTAAATGCTGTAAACAAATGACACCATAGTTGAGTCAATTAGTAACTTAGGTCTAAAAATGACTTTGACTTAATGCTGAGAAAATGCTGCAACTGGCTGGCCGGGTTTGTGTATTCAGCCCTCCCACTCTCTCTCTGACTCTCTGACTCTCTGTCTCTCGCAGGTCCCAGAGCTGAGCGTTTCTCTTTAAACCCAAACACTGGTGAGCTGCGTTCATCATCCCCTCTCAGCCACTCAGAGCGAGCCGAGTACACTCTGACAGTGACAGCCACTGACAGAGGACTGCCCCCTCGCAGCACCTCCTGCTCCCTCACCATTCAGGTTAGACTTCCACTGGACCCTGGCCAGCACAAACACCCTCACTGCTTACCTATTTAATATCAAAGAATGGACTCAGGGCTGAGAGGATCCATGTCTCTGGGCCTCTCAGACTAACTGCAGACATATCAGCCTCACTTCTGACAAGCTTCCCTCCCATCCCCTCCCTTTTCTTCCCCTGTGAATTTTCAAAAGGGAAATTTCTATCTGAAATGGAAAGGTGGGTCTGAATCAAATACTCCCAGCTGGCTTATGATGAGGCCCAGCTGTAGACTGCTCTGATCAAGGTCATACTCAATGACTTCAACACTTTTTTTAATACAGTAGCTCTTTTTGCAAAGAGAGGCAGGGCTGTACACTCACGTAAAACACAGCATTGAAAGTAATTCAGTTATCATTTAATATAGAACAGAAAACCGACACAATGGAAGAACCCTGGAAGGATTATAGATTTATAGGTTCCAGGAAAATAGAGTTGCCATGTAAACAGCCCCAGTAGGTTTCAGTTCAGTTTTCCTCCATTCCAACATAAAAAAATGAAAGTCATAATTTGTGGTTAATTGGATTAAACAGTGAAGTGTTGTTCTTGCCTGGTGACGTATTTTTGTAATTTCCTTCAATCATCTTCTCAGACTGATTTACTAAATCCATCAATGATAGGATGGGACTCTACCAATTTATTTCTGGAACACTTCTTTTCCATCTAATGTGGAACCAATTTACAGCGTGTCATGTAAGATTTCACAACAAACACGGCTTATTGAGTGCCTACTTGCTGTGGGAATTGTGCTTTAGGATGCAATGCTGGAGTATCCAGATCACCCCTTCAGCTTACAAAACATTATCAATAACGCTGCTGAAGATTTGATCAGCAAAGCCTCCGCGTCTCCCTCTCCCTTTTTCAGCTACTTAATCCATGCTCGTGTAAAAAAAAAAACCTTTATTAAAACAATGTGTTGTGTGTTACTTATGGTGCTCCTTCCATACAAAGGAGGGAAGTAATAATGTCATAGTCTTTGAAGACATTTGAACTGCTCATCAAAGGAAGTATAAAGCTATACACAGTACAGGAATATGTCCCAGTGCTAAATTCAACCCCTCTCACCATATCCTTCTCTGATTGTGTTACTTTTATCATCTATTATTTTTCCTGGCAGAGATTTAAGCATCAGATTAAGTGTGATTAATGTTAGCAGGCGTGTTATTCAAGTCTATAAAAACCTCTTGTAACTGGTTTCATTTATTCCCAGTGAACACATACAGTACAAGAGGGTGGAGTGGTCAAAATCTGGTTTTGCTTTGCCTAAAATCCATGAAATATTTTCTTTCTTTGTATTGCAAATTGTAAACTGAAGTTGCCACCATGAATCTAAATGAAGAATTAGATCCACTGTCATGTTGCTTTGTCCTCAAATAGACATACAGTGTTTTTCTTCACTGCAGGTTCTCAGCATTAACAGACCTACTTCTAAGACCAATTCACTCTCCATATCTTTCAACTCTGTGGAGGAAGCCAAGCCTGGCTCTGTTATTGGCTCAGTTCGTCTCCATGACAGAGAAACCCCAGAGGAAGGGGAGGTGACCTACACAGTGGTTGGGGGTACTGACCAAGATGGAACCTTTGTTGTAGACCGTCAGACTGGAGACGTGTACCTAGCTCGCCCCCTTGACTATGAACGAGATGCGCGCTACACCCTGCAGATTGAGGTGGATGACTTCTCTCAGGCCCCTCCTAGCAGCACCCTAGTCCACCTGGACATTGATGTAGAGGACAGTAATGACCACGCCCCTCAGTTCCCCGAGGACCCAGTCACCATCGTCATCTCTGAGAGTATGGAACCTGGCTCTTCTATCTACACTTTCCAGGCAGCGGATGAAGATGGCAGTGGGCCCAACAGTGAGCTGAGGTACTCCATTCTTCACCAGTTGCCAAACACCCCTGGCCTACTAAACCTCAACCCCTCTTCTGGGGTTCTCTCCTTGGGCCAGGAGCTTGACCATGAGGTCACCTCCAACCTGATCCTGGTTGTAAAGGCAACAGACTCTGCCCTCGATCCCAGCCAAAGGCGCTGGGGTTCTGTCACGGCGAGGGTGTATGTAACTGACGAGAACGACAATCCACCAGTGTTCAGCTCGCCAACAGCTGTCAGTGTGATGGAAGACCAGCCGGTGGGCTTTGTGGTGTTATATGTCATGGCCAGAGATGCAGACCAAGGAGAGAATGGTAGAGTGACCTACAGCATCCAGTCAGGCAACACTGGAGGAACATTCAGCCTCAACCCAAACACTGGTAAGTCCGGCCCAGTGCCAGTGCAGAAGGTGTTGTATGCTTAATGTTGCAAGGCACAAACTAAGCACGTGGAGGTCAGACACCAGCAAGTAGTGTTTGCCTTTTTAACCACAGCTACAGTCTTTTACTATCCATACAATACTAAAATTCTATAAAAGTATATAATTGTTCTGTTTCTTTACATTAATAAAATTTTCAGTTTCTTCTCTATCTGTATATTTCCAGCACCTGGAAATTACTGTTTCAAGCTGAAATACTTTCTGTTCAAGTGAACGGGAAAATCCGTATCCATTCACCTCTGTTTGGGTCTTACTTTGTGAAGCATATGTGGCACAGCTAAATTTTACTTCGCTTTGCATGTGTATTCACCTTTCCACACAGCCTCCACCACAATCGCCAAACCTCCCCTTCCATAAACACACACAAACTCTCAAAATACTCTTACTTGTAAGTACAGCACAACTCTTGCTTCACCTTTCATGACTTATTTCTCTCAGTTGGAGGCCAGACAGACAGAGAAGCCTGCCAAATATTAAACACACACAAACACACACATACATGCGCTAGCATACACATGCACACACAACCCATCATCTGCTATTGTGGATCTATTCCCATGAAAGACCAAAGAGCCTCCTGCTCAGGCTTCTGGGAACCATTAGAGAAGGGATCAGTTACGCGTGTTTATGTGTATGCACGTGTGTCTGTGTGTGTAGGCATGCACATATGTGTGTGTGTGCTTGCATGAGACTCTGTCACTTAGTCAACACTGACCTTGGGCTGTTTGGTCCTGTGGGCTTTGTTGTGGTGTTTAAGACACGTGTCGATGTTGGCTCCGCCTTCCCCCTTCAAGTCGCCAACCAGGATGCCCCCCGGAGCAGCTTGGGGATGGAAACATTCAGGGTCTGTCATGCATGTCACTTCTGCTTCAGCCCAGTATGTGCACTCATCTTGAAGTGTTTTCATGCACACTGGTTATTTGTTAGAATCATGACAGAGTTAATCCTCTGAGCACCTGGTTTGCTCCTGTTTTGGGGTCAGTGACCAGAGACCTGGGACCATCGCTACACACTCTGTTTTCATTACTTTAGCATTACAGTTAACCACAACAGAAAAAACTACCAAGCTATTATTAGGAGTCTATAAAGTCACGGAGTGAGATACATTCCCATCACTCATTGTCAGAAGGGAGGCTATAAATATCACTTTTGGAGCAAAGGGAGAATGCAGTGGTGATATGGAGAATTACCTCTCTGCAAAAGGCAACACCATTCAGGGATTAACACATCAAATGTTGATAAATGACCTCTGCATGTAAGACAAGAAAGATGTGTTTTTGTCTGAGCAACCTCAGCTAACCCGCTGCAGTCCAAAGTGTTGGTGCCACAAACCCCACATAGGCTTAAGATGTTGGAATTGAAAACATCCAAAATAAAAACTTTCCCCTGTTTCCCACTATTTTTTTTCTGCCCATGTGTTATCAGTGACCAGAGGTACAACAGGATCACAGAGGAGTCAAATTTGGTAAAAATATTCCAGCCTGTAACTCCTACCAGATTAAAAGCTTAGGGGTAAATTATCTCAGACCTAGCAAGATACAAAGAGTGAAAAAGTGAAAAACATACAAAAAAAAGAGTTAAAACCAAAACAGCCATGGCCCCCTCTTTCTTTAACAGTTGCAGCTCATTTTAAAGCATGAAATTGAAATTGAATCAATGCAAGCTCTACCCTCTTAGGGCAGGATAATGAAAAGGCAAGGGTGCCCCTAATTTCTACGGAGCACGGCAGGCCTGGCTGTTGCGTGTCTAGAGTGTGTGTTTACTGCTTCTTTCTCGATGGCTGCGGCATTCTCCAATGGAAAATCTCGTAAACTGTGGCCAGACCATTGGGCTGTTACAGCAGTGGTGGTGGTAGCACTCAGGTAGGCAGAGCTGTGTGTGTGGAGGAGATTAGCTCTGATTTGGCCCTCACACGGCAACTTTTCACACTTGCTTTTTAAATCACTCGACTGCACACAAACGTGGAAAGTGGCATGTTTTATTGCCTTTGATAGCATGCTTTCATACTGTAGTTGTCGTGTGTAACTGCCTCTGGGAAACAGGCTGTAATAAAGTACACCCACCCCACACCCTCCCGTACACACACACACAGGAAATCTCTCCTCACATTTCACCCCTGATTCATCTCTCTACAGGCTCTCTGTCTATTTTCAAACCTCTGGACCGTGAGGAGCAGGACATCTTTAACCTCACAATAATCGCTGAGGATCATGGGATACCCCAACACTCGTCGAGCCAGCTGCTGTGTGTCCATGTGATTGATGTTAATGATGAGGTGCCCTGGTTTGAAGAGAGCCGGTACGAAGCCCAGATCTCTGAGAACCAGCCTCCAGGAACTAGTGTGTTGACAGTGTCCGCCTCTGATCTGGACCAAGGTGAGACATACAGTGTGCACTCACTCAGTTACTGTAGCTTTGGTTCATATAATCCTATTGTTTAATCAACAATGCTTCATTGTGAGCACTGATTTGGTAATTTGCAGTTCAAAATAAGGTTAGATTAAAACTCGGTTGGAAAGCAAAATTTGGTTGGAAAGTTTGTCTTAGACATCTAAGTTACATAAAGCCCTTGTTTCAATGTCATTTAAATTACTATATTTTCATGTGAAATAGGTCCTAACTACATGCTGAAATATATTCATAGAAATTCTGATTATACAGAATGCTGTTACATGAAACCTGAACATCTAAAAAAAAACTTTTCCGCCAAATTTAGCCTGGTTTTAGCCAAAACTCACTTTATGTGTGTGTGTGTGTGTGCGTGTGTGTGTGTGTGTGTGTGTGTGTGTGTGTGTGTGTGTGTGTGTGGATTATGTCTTAACAGATACCAAATTGTGCTGCTTCAGCACAAAGTCAAAATGCCTGTAATTATTCTCAGCCTTCATGAGCTGAGTATGTGTTCACATTACAGACATTAACAGTTGTTTTTAATTGAGGACTACACAGGAGAGTGGGGGAGGGGTTACAGAAAGGGAGCATTCCCTTGGACTTAGTCAGAAGCACATAAAACAGAAGGATTATAAACTTTCTCTCCAAAAGCAATTAGTGAAGTAAACAGGTGAGGTTGCCAGACTTCTTTCTGTTAGCACGCAATCTGGCATCCAGACACCTGAGGGAAGGCCGTCACTGCCAATTGCTTAGACAGCAAAACTAATGACAAACAAATAAGTATACAAGCTAATAGCAAGAGCTAATAGCTTCTAAATTGTGGTTTCTGTCAAGTATTTACAGATCATAGGAATCAATTTCTTTGAGCTTTGGTAACATTTTGTTATTGTTTTAAGTTTTTTATGATTCATTTTTAAGTTAAAGCATAGCCACTTTGTGTGTTTCGCTGCAGGATCCAATGGGCAGGTAACATATGGTGGTATCTCAGAGGAGGGTTTCCGCATCAACCCAGTGACAGGTGTCATAACAACCACTAAGTCACTGGACCGGGAGCTGCAGGAATACTATACAGTGACAGGTACTGCCCTCTAACACTGCCGTACACTATGACAGATAAAACATGGCTGCTTTGGAATACATAATAGAAAGGGTTGTTTTCTAATTTTTCAAATTATTTGTGTGGTATTCATTATCCAAAATCATTTTTGTCTTCTGTTTTGCCAGTTTATGCAAAAGATGGAGGCTTTCCACCCAACTATGCCAAAGTGACAGTGAGGATCAGAGTGCTTGATGAGAATGACAACGTCCCTGTCTTTGGACGTCTCTACTATAGCATAGAGGTGCCTGAAAACCTGGACGCGTTACCTCTGTTCACCCTCAGAGCCACTGATCCAGATGCAGGAGACAGTGGGGAGAAGAACTATAGAATTACAGGTTTGTTGTCATGTACCATTCAGTTTCTAAACAATCATCTCAACTTCCAAATCTTGTTAATTTCTGTTACTTTTCCATTTGTAATTGCTTTCCTTTCAGCTGGAGATCCATCGGGAGACTTCCTCTTGGACAGACGATCAGGTGTGCTGTCCACGTCAAGGCCTCTGGATCGGGAGAAGAGGGCTGGGTACACGCTAACAGTCACAGCTCAGGACCAGGGCCATCCTCCCCTCAGCAGCACCACCACTGTGGAGGTTACTGTTCTGGACATCAATGACCACAGCCCCCAGTTTCAGAGCAGCAGCTACACTGCAGACATTTCAGAAGATGTGCCCATTGGATCACTGGTCCTGGAGGTGAAAGCCATTGACCTGGACAAGGGCCCCAACAGTCAGGTGCTGTACTTTCTGAGCCGCGGCTCGCAGAGCATGTTCATCATAGATCAGAACACAGGCCGCATTATCACAGCAGCTCCCCTAGACAGAGAGAGAACTGCCTCTTACACCTTTGAGGTGTGTGCTACTGACTCCTCCCCAGCAAACCCACGTAACTCCACTGCTCAGGTGACTGTCTACATTCAGGATGTGAACGACAATGCCCCCTTCTTCATTCAGGACCCACTTATTGTAAACATCTCTGCCAACAGTGTATCTAGCCGCCGAGTGCTGGCTACCATGAGAGCAGAGGACAAGGACTTTGGGGCTAATGGCTCTGTTTTTTATCGTTTTGCTAACCCTGTGAGGGGCTTCACCATTAACTCGCTGACCGGAGACATCCAGGCTACAGAAAAGCTGCAGATTCTGACCCAAAGCCAGAGGACTTTGATAGTTCAGGCTATGGACCAGGGCAACCCGGCTCAGTCTTCCCTTGGGGTTGTTATCATTTATATTAGGGAACAGAGCTACAGGGGCATTCGCTTCTCTCGCACAGCTAGAGATGTCAGTCTGCAAGAGAACGCTGCTAAAGGTTTGTGTGATATAAAATTTCAACCTTTTTACTTGGAAATTTGTGATTTTAAAAAGTAGGAAAAAACTGGAAGACGAATGGAAATTAAAAAAACGTAGCAGTAAAATGTTTCAACAGAGCATGCTTTTCACCTCATAGGTACAGTGGTAACACAGACTCAGGCCCAGTACCCTGATGGCTCTCAGACTGGTATCAGCTACAGTATTTTCAGTGGAAACAGAAAGCAGTCTTTTGGAATTAACTCTATTACTGGTGAGTGCAGAGATAACAGTTTACACTACAAAATTATTTTTTTCCAAATCTGCAGTGACTGATTGTTATTTTTGTGAATTAGGTGAAATATGGGTCGAGAAATCTGAAGGGCTAGACTTTGAGGAGACCCCGAAACTCCGCCTTGTGGTGAAAGCTGAGACAGCATCCTCCAGCTCCTACATGGCTGTCAACTTAATCCTGCAGGACGTCAATGACAACTTGCCACGCTTCCAACTCCAGAACTATGTAGCCTACATTAGAGAGGCACAGGGCTACGATTTTCCCATTATCCAGGTGCAGTAGTCTGTCCCCCACATGTTTATTATGACTGGCCGTTGTTTAAGTGTGAAGTTGCAGAATAGAAAAGCACTCAAGCTTCAGAAATCTGGATAGTTTCAGCGCTGTAAAGAAATGACTGTTCATTTGGCTATGTTCTCAGTGTCCCAGCTGAATATATAGAATAATTTTTGTCATGTAGCCAGATCCATGTAGGCCATTTTTATGAACTCTTGACTTCCAAGTCCAATATTACTCACTACTTCATGTTACACTGAAACAGCTGTGTCAAATATTTCTATATTTTCATTACTAAAATGGGGCGGTAATTTCCTCAGGTTGTGGCAGATGACCTGGATCAGGGTCAAAATGGTCAGGTGACCTACTCTATCAGGTCATCATCCATGAGTGGCTTGTTTAAGATAGACCCACTGACTGGCAGCATCACCACTGCAGCCATAATGGACAGAGAGATCTGGACCCAAACAAAGTGAGTTTTGCTCTTTTTTTTCTCTCTGTCTGTGCATACTGTTATGTGGTTCCCCTCTGTGGTTATTTACATTGCCTCTAAAAGGAGCATAAACCAAATTGGCATTGGATTCTATGTTTCCAAGTTTCAACTGCACGAAGAAAGTATTCTCTTTTTTTTAGCAAGGGCTGCTCAGAAAATGGTTCCAATTATAAAAAGAGAACAGAAAAAATGGGAGAAAATGCAGATGCACTGATGATCATATTCAGAGCCTATCAAAATCATGTTTGCCTTGAGGACGGTGTTTTAAAATCAGATTTTAAACAAATTTACTTTTATTGATTTTTTTTTTTTTTAATCTGTTTTTTTTTGCATGGAAACAGTGAGCCATATTTATTGTTTAAAAACAAAGTAACTTCTAATGCTCACTCTGCAACAAAAAGAGGCTGGTCTTGGTGGGGGGTGGAACATTACGCAACCACATTCATAAAAAGTTACATGTTCAGACAGTGACATTCATTTTGTGGCACCAGGCTTGTTGTTACGGCAACAGACCGGGGAACACCTCGACTGGCTGGCTCTGCTACCCTCACTGTGATCATCATCGACCTCAATGACAACAGTCCCATGATTCCTCTGCCTCGGGAGATCCGTGTGCCCGAGGGTAAGTCAGCTTCACAGAGGAAGCGAGTCCAGTGATCTTATCATAAAGCCTCACCTCACCCTGCCTGGCAGCTCACTCTGCTGGGCTCAGTGAGAAATGTCTGACCCTATTATGAAACAAGCTATTGCCAAGTTCCTCTGTTCATTTCCTGTCTATTAGATCAAGGCTTTCCAGAACAGGATATTTCTTAATAAAGAGCAAAAAAAACATTTTTTTCACTTAGAGTCTCTATGCTTCATTTCATCTACAACCTAAATATTTGCTCTTCTTCTCCTGCCTTCCCACCTTATTATCACACATATACAGATACTCTGATTGGCACAGTTATCACCCAGGTAACAGGGAATGATGTGGACTCGGGGCCAGCCCTCTCCTACACATTACACTTGGATACAAACAGCCAAGGCATGTTTGGGATTCATCGTTATGGAGGAGGAGTGTCTCTGACTGGCCCTCTGGACTATGAGGAAAGGACATGGTACACTCTGACTGTCCGCTCATCTGACTCTAAACATCAAAGTGAGGCTAACCTTACTGTGTTGGTGGATGATGTGAACGATAACACCCCCAGCTTTACCCAAGACTTGTATCAGGTACAGCTCCCTTCACACCTGCATACACACATTTTAGAATATTGACATATTTGTTAAATTGCTTAAGTATCTGTAATTGATAAAGATACATTTACATAATGTTTTTCTCTTAAGGTGACTGTATCAGAGCACCTCCCAGCAGGCAGTGCAGTCATCACAGTAACAGCCACTGACCGTGACTCTGGGGAGAATGGGAAGATTACATACAGAGTCATGTCATCAACTAGGGGCTTCTTCTACATTGACCCAAGCAACGGTAAGATTATTGTGTGCACATGTTGGTTGGTTGTTTAAAACCATTTTCTAACCAGAGCTCCCCTTAATTACCCTTCATAAAAATGTTATCCTCTAAGGCTCTAGTTGAAAGCACATTTGGGGTTTGGACGTATTTGCAACAGGCATTGCAAAATATTTAATCATTTTGTTCATTACAAGTCAGTGAAAGCCAGATTTAATGTTATTTGCCCGAGATGTTTTGCTTGAGATAGCATCTAAAAATAAGTGTGTTACAAAGAAGGAATCTTTTTGCCTCAAGGTATTCTGTCCCTTGTTCAAGTGCAGGTCCTCAAAGAATGTTCCATGAAACATAATGTGCTCAAACCTGCTGCAGTGTTTTTACAGATGTAATTGCATTTAGATTATTTATTTGAACCAACCATTGGTATTTCTATAATAGCAAACCACCCAGACTAATGAACGACTGATAATTAATATGAAGAACTCTAGACTGAAGATTAAAATGAAGTTGCTCTTTTTATGACCGTGCTGTGTTTCCTCACAGGAACTCTGTTCATCAACCAAAAAACAGAGTTTGATTTTGAGAATCCCTCCATCCTGGTGATAATTGAGGCGCGGGACCAGGGCACTCCATCCCTTTCATCCATTGCCACTGTCCAGGTACAGGTGTCCGATGTCAATGACAACGCCCCCATCTTCCACCAGTCAGAGTACAGAGCCACTGTGTCTGAAGATGGGCTTCCTGGATCAACTGTTCTGATCTTAGAAGCCGTAGACGGAGACCTGTCTCGGGACAACTGTGGTTTTGATTTTGCCATTGCCAGTGGCAACTCAGGTAATGCCTTCCAGATTGAGAGCAGCGTGCGCTTCTTGGAAGGGCAGGGCTTCCAGACAGTTGGCAGCCTGATCCTGGTGGAGAAGCTGGACTTTGAAGCAGTGCCAAGTTATAACCTGACTGTTGTGGTATCAGATCGTGGAATCCCTCAACGTAGCTCCAGCGTGCCTATCCTTATCAGTGTTTCAGATGCCAATGACAACCCTCCAGCTTTCAGCCGAGCAGAGTACAGTGTGGTACTGAGTGAAGGTGCAGCAGCAGGTACAGAGATCTTGCATCTGTTTGCCACAGATCCAGACTCTGCTGCCAATGGAGAAGTGCAGTACTCCATAAGCTCAGGGGACGAGACAGACCTTTTCCAGGTGGACCAGTGGACCGGAGCCTTGAGGCTGCAGAGACCTCTGGACAGTGAGAGACAGTCGAACCATATGATTGTTGTTCAGGCTACTGATGGCCAAGGGCACTATGCTTTGGCCCCAGTCAGTATTGAGGTGAAGGACATCAATGATAACCGGCCCTTCTTTCCCCTCAAACTAGTAACTGCTAGCATCAGGGAAAACCAGCCCCAGAATGCCTTAGTCACCATGCTGCATGCAATCGACCATGACAGAGGTGTTTTTGGACAGTTGAGGTACTACATGTTGGACAGCTCTAAAGAGGGAGGAGAGGCCTTCCTCATCAACCAAACTTCAGGAGAAGTACGGACTCGCTCTACTTTTGACTTTGAGAAGGTAACCTTCTTCCATTTTGTGGCTGTTGCCATGGATGCTGGCAACTATTCTGCCACTGTAACAGTGCAGGTTTATGTTACTGGGGAAGATGAATATGATCCTGTTTTCACATCTTCAGAGTTCTCATTCGAAGTGCCTGAGGGAGCAAAGAAAGGTCAGATCTTTGGCAAAGTACAAGCCAGAGATGAGGATGGAGGCGTAGATGGCATTGTCCTCTACTCTCTAGCAGACACTTTGCCTTATTTTGAAGTCAATAAATCAACCGGAGCAATTTCCTTAAAGATGGACAGCTACAGTAGACATGTAAGTCGTTCTAAAAGAGAGGTGCGTCTGATTACGCTGGACGTGACTGCTCACAGCCCTCTGGAGACGTCGCGCATAGCAGTGGCTAAAGTTACCGTCGATGTGACCCACACATCTTTCGGTCTTACTACAGATATGAATATGCTGCTTATCAGCGTCATTGCAGTTTCACTTGGGACCATAGTTATACTAATAATAATTGCCGTGGCACTATTTTTTGTTAAATTGAGACGTCAGAAGAAGGAGCAAAAAGCACAAGCACGAACACCAACATCAGGCACTATGCTGCATAAGCTTGAGGAAACAAAAATAACAGCAACTGAAATGATTTACCATCAGGCCCTTCCTGGATACACAGCTGGTCAAAGTGGCAGCGTTGGGGGTCCATACACTCGTGGAGGATCCCTGGATCCCTCTCACTCCAGTGGGCGTGGCTCTGCAGAGGCAGAGGCAGCAGAAGATGATGAGATCAGAATGATTAATGAATACCCACGAGTGTCAAGTATCTCCTCTTCCATGCAGGAGCGCATCTCTGCCCGAGGTCCAGACTCTGGAATCCAACAGGATGCAGATCAGCTATCGGACGTGTCCTGTGAGCCTTCCATAGACTGGTTCAAAGGGAAGAAACTGGGCAGTCTGAATGGTACTTTATTAGCTGGCCAGGTGCCAGTTTACAGGGATGAGGGGGGTGGGTATGTGGGCGTGGGACGGGGACTTAGCATCTCCCACCCTAAAGACTATACTTTCCCAGAGGATGGAAAGCCTGCTGTGGATGGCTCCCTGACAGCCATTGTGGCCAGTGATGAGGAGTTGAGGGGCAGCTATAACTGGGACTACCTGCTAAACTGGTGTCCCCAGTTCCAACCCTTAGCTAACGTTTTTACTGAAATAGCACGTTTAAAAGATGAAACAGCTCCCCCTCATCCTCGTAGATCATTTAATCACAAAGCAAAGGCAGAGCCAAGAATCGACCCCCCACCTCTCATAACTTCTGTGGCCCACCCAGGGGCCAAAACTGTACCTCCAAAGCCTGCCGTAGGGAGGACGTTCCCCCACTTGGCTTCTTTACGAAGATCTCCCATCAGCGGCGAGGGATCCATCTCCTCGGTTGCCATGTCTCCAAGTTTTTCTCCCTCTCTCTCACCACTGGCAGCACGTTCTCCTGCAATTACACCCTTCAGTGTCTCACAGGGCCCCTCTGCATCCATGATCAGCACAACTGAACACAATTTGGAACACAGCGAGGAGGCGGAGTTGAGGATTTAAATTCTAAAGACAAATCTTAAAGGTGAATTAAAACATCATTGCTGTCACAGACTTATTCTACTGTATGACCACAGGGGCTGCAACCTGAAACGAGTCAATGCTAGTCTCTTTTTGACTCTCCTTCCTATGGCAACAAGTACACAAGGTTATACTGAGAAGTCCAAATAGCTGAAGTTGTGGTGCTTACTGGAAAAACTCAACTACATGACTAACAGGCCAAAATGGACCATGCCTTTTTTATGTGTGTGTGAAAGAAAAACCTTATTCTTCTGTTGATCAGTGTTAATTTGCACATCCAAATAGGGATTCATACATGATGTCAATATTTTGTACAAAAGCATTGTCTATATTTTTATACTTCTATGTGGTTTCTGACAAGAAATGGCATTAAAGTGTCAAAAATGGTTGCTAAAACCTGAGAATATATTTCTATATTTGTATATTTGTAGTTTGTACTGTATACTTGTTTGTACTGTAAGTTGGTTTTATCTCTTGTAATTCTTAACCTTGTGGTTTTAAGCTGTTCATTAATGCTTTATGAATTTGGATTTTTGTAACAGATTATTGTAAATATTTATAGAAGAAGAGACATGCTTGCTTGAACAAATGAAACATCAGTCAGAATAGTGAATTGTGTGATCAGATTTTCTACAGATCCAGTGTTTGATCTCACATCAAAAGGTAATCGTGAATGTGAATTGTTGAAAAGTTGTCTTAGTCCTCAACACAAGTCACTTCATTTTCTGCAAAGGTAAATGAAACTTGACATCCAATGATCCTGTCCTTCAGGTGCCCTGGCTTTAATTTCTCACTGCAAGCCTTACTGCTTTTCATTTTGCATTGTAAAAATAATTCATGTGATGCAGAACATTGAGCAGCTATATATGTAAAACTGTTTGCTCTATCAGCAGCCTAATCATTCCAGAGAATGTAAGCAGATCTTTAATGTTTCTCAGTAAAATATTAAAGAAACATTACTTAAGCTCTAAATCAGTGCTATGTTGACACTGAAATTTGCAGCAGGTTTTCTGTCCAGATAATTTTTTTTTTTTTGTACAGATTTACAGCCAAACTGTAATGAATGTTATTTGTCCCACATTTGTCCCCTCTTTTCAATAGCACTACTAAGAATTCTAAATGAATTAATAAATTCTACATATGGTATGATGGAAGGATGAAAAGCTGTATATTTATGAATGTTCAAACACTACCAGAGAATGTTAATGAGACATTAATGAGAAGAAATTCATGTCACATACATGTTCAGCCATAATTCACATAATACTTGTACACAGATGCCTATGCCATAAATATATTCATGATCATAATTGTGTTTTTGGCACCCATTACAAAATAAAATAATGTGTAAATTTGAATTAATAACTACCTAGAGCTCTGTTCTTGCCTAAATGCCGATTCCTGTCCTTCCAATTATTATAAAAGTATTTTGTTTGCTTAATCCCCTGTTTTAGACTCTCCATAACATTATATATTAAGCAACACTAACATTTTACAGTATTTTTTATTTATTACATAGGTAGACCTCAGAAGCTGGGAGATTTGGTAAATTATTTACAAGGATGCTATTTTGACCATGGCCAAATATACATGAACACTACCTGTTTGATAGAATGATGGTACCTTGTTGTTTGTATTGTTTTGTACTGAACAGTATTACCTGCCACTTACATTTCATGTTTGTCCAGACTATTTGTATAATGGTGCCATAAAGAAGAAAAAGAAATTCCTCCACATGTTCTTGCATATCATACTAGGCTTGTCCAGAGAAATGTTTTGAGCAAAGTGCCTGATTAAAGTACTTATGTGAGCACACTGTCACCTGTCCCATCTTTCTTAGCCCAGAATAATGGTCATGTATGAAAATGAAAAACAGTTATTGTGCGCAGTTAATCCATAAATGTATTCAGAGCTGTATGATTTTAGATTACAAGTGAAAGAGCCTAAAGATTGAAGGCGTTGTAAAAACAAAAAAACAAACCAAGTGACATTTGCTAAAGCATAAGTCATGAACAGTGTCCTATAATAAAGTAGACTCCTCTGAGCATTGATGTTGTGTCTATTTAGACACCGTCAGGAGGCTCAACAGCATTTTCTGACATCCCAGACTCCAAAATCTAAATACAGTAAAATTCACCAGCTCTGCCCTGTAACCTTGGGCGTATACCTTGTATAAACATTAAAAGTCAAAACTCCCTATTGTCCCAGGGGCAATCGGATAAATGGTCAAATCCAGGCCTCAGGCAGCCCAGTTCAGTCCCAATCTTAAGAAAACATATCTCAAATAAATAATACTGGATTTAATGATAGCCATTAAGTGTTATTTAGAAATTGATAGGTATATATGATGCAACACCATCACAATACCATTACCAAGTAATGACTTTATGGGTGCCCTCATTTCTATTGAAAGCAGCCATTAAAAAGGTCACATTTCCTTCTGTCTAATGCTCTTGCTGAACCTTTTCCAGCACAGATTAAGACACAACACAAGATGTTGAAATAGCACACACTGGCAACCAAGGAACCATCAGTTGCTTGACATGAAATTCCCAGTTCAGCCTTATTCCATTTGTATGCTATTTGTTTGTTCAGATTAGCTCCACATTAACATGGAGCCAGCCTTATTTCCATTCTGCCTTTTTGTTCTAAAACCCATGCATCTATTTTGCCAAAAAAAAAAAAAATCTCATTCACATAGTCGTTTGCAGCTCAGAAATCATTCATCATGTAATACTGACCACACCAAACCCCAGGTCAAATCTCAGATTTTTATCTTTAAGCATATACAACTGACGTTCGCTCACAGCAATTCTTTTATTATTACTCTATCTCTGTTAATGTCCATGCACTTTTCTTTGTTATGCTACTTTAGAAATGTCAGGTCATATAACACATAAGAACAACAGGGTAAAGAAAGCAAAGTTAAGAAATCTGTGTGTCTACAAACAAGCTTTAGTATTATTGGAATGTTTTCATATCATACATAAAACCTCTGTGGTTACAACTTAATACTGGCTATTAAGTGATACAGTGATGTAACAAAAAAACCAAAAGACTAAAAATTATGATCACTTGTGTTACGCCAATGAACTTTTCAAGAGCAGAAAGTTCAAGTAGTGTAATAATCAAAACACTTCTCTCTAGAAATGCTTTTGTCAGAATTCTTTTGAACATTTTTTCTTTTAATGCTTGTCAATAACGTTGATAAATAGTGTTATTTTTTTAGTATCCACCCACACCTGTCATGGGAACTCATTGCATCACTCTCATGCATGTTGCCCAAGGCTGGACAACACTCCTGCTGCCTGATTAAACAGAGCTGAAACTGGACTAGCACTGTTTGTCTGCTCCAAGGCCTGCCTCCAACTGGTTATGGGGCTGAAACCTAAACCCTGTGGTATTCTGAGCAATTACACACACGCTGAGGCGAATTCATGTGAGTATTTTGTGTTCCTGGACTGGAAATATGGGCGGAGCTGACTGAATCGGACAGCCCGTTGATGATACACACAGCCTCAGTGTCATTGCAGACTCAGGTTATGAGATGAATGCCGTGACCCAAACCGAGCACCTTGAATCAGAAGCCAGTATATACACACAACAGAACTCAGATGATATGAGTAAGAGGGCAAAAGCCAAGTCATTACTCAGAGCTTAAATTAAAGGCTCTGAGTAAACCAAATGAAATCTATCATTTTCCCTTCAACACAAAGTGGATACACAGGAGGCTGCTCTGTTAACATTCAATCTTCTGTGCCAGGTTGCCCTTTTCCTTTCACTGACTCAACTTCTGCATCTCTTATAGGGCTGTCAGTGCTGTCATGGTCTTATGATACTGAAAATCCTCGATCTTGCAGTTTTATTTGCTATTCACCGTAAATAATACTTCATATTTTTGTCTATTGTGACTGTTCATGATAAAATTGTTCACATCAGTTGTAGAGGTTTGAGAAACACTGATTCTGACAGTGGCAAGTCGTAGGAAATGTTACAGAAACTACTGACAACTGGATCCTCTCTCTATAGTAAAATAATGAAAAGTGAAAAGTGTTCAAATTGCCATTTTGGCAGCCTCACACCTTTGTAAATAAATCACTCACCTTCACCACCGTCTAGCTTCGCCTTCAGAACGGCTCGACCTCTCTGCTCACCTTCCCGAGCAGCTTCGCCTGTCTGTCTTGCCTCCAGGTTGGCCTCCCCAGCGTCTCAGCCTGTTTGACCGGCTTCCGGGTTATCCGCCAGAGGTCTCCTGTTCCTCTTGTCTGTTCCCTGATTACTGGCCCTTGGATCCTCTCCCCTTGCCTTCCTGGCTATGCAGCAGTAGCTATAACAAAAAGACTCAAATAATTTCTGATAAATTTAAATGTTTTTGTGAAGCTTTAAGAGGCTAGTGCCTCCTGCCCCAATTAACATTGTTCTTACCATTCAGGCTTGATCTCTACATAGGAGGTTGCTCATAAAATTATATTATGACTATTAGTCATGCTGGACAAGAATATGAGAACAACACCCAAGTTTGCAAATACCATAATTTAACTTTGAAAATTTGAAAGCAATCTCATTTGTATTCCATTTCAGTGTGTTCATTAAGCTACCTGGCTTCATGCTGTTCACGCTTTTTCACAGAGAAAGGGTCCATCTTTTGAAATCCTTAAACCTGTTTGAATACAAAAGTATTGTTATTCATATTGATCAGTTTCACACAACTAATTTCATGCATTGCCAAATGATTTCCCTTTGTTACTGGGATTTTCACATTTATTTTTCTCATGCAAGTTTCACAGATGTCTCTAAACAAAAGGGGTCTATGAATGTCTGAAGAGGATTTCAGTGTTTTTATTAACTTACGTCATTGATCCATAGCAGCAAAAAATCTTTTGATTCCTATTTTTAAATTTCATTTCATGCTAGGTTAGAGTTTGATTAATGTCCATCAGTGCAAGTGGTCCATTGGTGCAGGTTCTATTATGTATTTTACCGTGTTGTTTATAGTACATACTTACACATTACATTATACCTATACATTTAGTATATAGTGTAGGTATAGTGTGTCTGTCTCAACCACTTTCTAGGCACATGTTGGGGTTGAATTTTTCTAGACATCTGTGAACTTGATGTGATGGAGGCCTGGCTGTGCGAAAGCAATTCTTATATCAAAACAGAGTGCCCGGAAAGGATTGGAAGACATTTAAAATATTTGGAGCTTGTTTATATGTTGATGGACAGGAAGCTTTATTCTTAAACAGAGATACTGAGCAAAAAGGGAAATCCCAAAATCTCAACTCTGGTCGCTAATACTTCTTTATTTAAGAAACACACCACAAATGTATGAATCACAATCATTTTGTGTTTCAGTGATGTGAAAACCTTAAAAAAGGATATATAAATCTAAACAAACATCCTTGTGGTGTTCACTTTGACATTCTACAGTGGTTTAAATAGTTGTGCTAAACTGAAGGTCAGGCCGTTAGCTTAATTACTGGGCTGTACTTGTCTGACATCATTTACAAAGAAAAAACAGATCATGTGAAAGTGAATTTACACTCAAACCTGCACATGTGCAGTGTTGAGACATATTCAAGAGAAGATCTGTGCTCATTTAAAAAGGCACTGGGGCTCAGGATGGGGACCCCAGTGTCACATGTCAGAGTTTCATGAAGCCTGCCTACCTGCCATTGAAGGTAGCCAAAAAAAAAAAGAACCCTTACTCAGATCTTCCAGAAAACCTTCATGCTCTTTAGCAGCAGAAGGCTTAGCCTTGAAGCCATAATGACTATGACAACTGGAGGATATAATGGTTTTAACATGGCTTCTGCAGAAGAGCTTGTGCCATGGGCCCTTCTCACTGTCTTATGTTCAAAAGCACTTTCTATAATATAAAGGTACCAAAATAGGCAGACCTTCAAAGGTAGTTAACCAGGGCTTGATAAAGTCTCTCTTTTTATAATCTAGGCAATGATCTCATCTTAATGACATAGTATATGATGTGACAGATAAAAAGATGAATAACAGCTGCACAGATCAGTCAGTAGTTAAGTGAATCACAGTGAAGGATATGGCTTATGGATATAAGGAATGGGAATCTTTGCATTCGGGTGTGAGCTGCTTTGTCTGCAGGCCCTTTGGTAAGGATCAGACTCTTCTCTGGAGAGGCCCAGGCTACTGTCCAGTTAAAATGAGGCCAGACCAGAGAGAGGTCTCTCTGTTCATGCTTGGATTACCCATAAACCTCTCATACCTGCAGCTTGCACGGAAGTCTCTGCTCCTTGTTCCTTCAGCAGAGGGCCAGGCTCCAGGGATGCTCCATCCTTAGCTTACCACAATCCTTTCTCCAAACACTCTAGAGAGACTTTTTTCCCCCCTCCGATCCTCTTGTCTCTTATGAGTTCTGTTTTTTCCTCTGCTTTCTCTTCAAGGTCTTGCCAGGCTACTTGCGTGACTAGAGGGAGTGGAAAAAAAGGTTTCAAAACCCATTGGCACGCGAGCCCCAAATCTATTTTTGGAGAGCGTTCTTTTTTTCTTTGAAAACAAAAAAGCCACAGGGAGAAATAGGCAATACCGGGGTGAAGGGGGTCTGTTTCTCATTTGGCCGGGCCTGCCTCCTGTCCTGCCCCGCCAGCGTCAGAACCACAGCACTATGGAGAAAGAGGGTGGCTCAGACTAGGGAGGAGAAGTGTTTTTCCTGCAAAACCGCGGCCAAAACTATGGACCCTCATCTTAGCCCTTGTCACTTAGCAACCATCCCAACCTGTTTCCCATTACTAGGCCATCTGCTTGTGTTTCAGGCTTTACTTTGTTTTGATTTGTTTCGCCCCTTTTTAACTTTTGTCTGAAATTCGCCATGATTAAATTACTGCCTTTAAATTCGTCCTTCATCGTTAATTCATTTTCATCAGGCATTGTTTGCTAGACCTGCTGCAGAAGCATTTACTGCAATGCATGCCTTAGCTTAATTCCATTCTGCCTTGGTGATTTGTTGCAGTTATTGTGTTCAGCGGTTTGTGGAAGAGACAGACCATGAGATAGAAATTCAATAAATTATGTATGAGGTGTTTATTGTGTGGGAAATCTGAATATATTCCTCACTATTTTGGTTTGTTTGTAAAGCAGTATATTTAGTGTAGGGTTAGAACAACTCTGAATTCTGTGCATTTAACTGGAGGCTGCTTTGAATTAACATCTAAATTTCAGACCCATTTCTTCACAGAAACTGTCGTGACTGCAACAGTGATGACGGTGGACAGCAACAAAATTACCAGCTGTACAGCAAATTCAGATGATTCAGGAAAAAAAAATTCCACCCCCTAATTTATTTGACAGCAACACAATTAACATGAGCATTATTTTACAACTGGCATTTGTTACCCTCTTTGATTGTTGATGAGGATGTTTGTTTATGCCAAGTTAAAATATCCTTTGTTGTTTTAAGAAAGGCTAGAAAATAACATGGGATCTTGTCTGAAAAAAAAAGTAATAAATTAAAATGATGATGATGTAACTGTTTTTAAGACTTTTATGTGGAGCTATTAAGGCTGACAACTAATCTGAGTTTGTAATGACAACAGTTGTAATTATGCCAATTTGGGCAAAAGATGCTGCAGTCTGTCAGTCTGACAGGCCAAAACATTATGGTATGAATGAAAATGGAGAGCTTTGTGGTTGTAGAGTATAATGACTCACAGCAGTGTGCTGCGCGCTGATGAAGTGTTTCCCATCACTGATTCTGTGATGGGAAATTTCTTGTAGAGACTTAGGAAAACCATTGTGTCCTCAACTGATTCTTTCAAAACAAAAGCCTCTTTTCCTATGTACTGTACAGCAGCAGAGTACGTGGTTAAATATCTTAATGTGTTGGTTTAGACTATCAAAGCCCAGAACAATGACTCCTTGTTATCCACTTGAAAAGTCTAAAATGCAAAATTGTCACTGCTGGTGCATGGTGTATAGTGATCACAGAGACATTGCTATAAGGTCAAACATTCAATTTTTCAGACTATACCTCCAGACCCTTAAACCTAACTCTCACGTGCTACGTATGTTCTTGCTCCAAAGGAAGAGGAAACTTATTGATGTTCAGTATTGATTTGGCCCCTTGAACTTTGACTTAAGCAACGCATATTTGATGTCTTCAGTCTACTGAGTGCTTTCCTGTACAGCATACATGCAAGAAGTTACTCCATCACATTTCCACAACTGTGTTTGACAGACGGTGTCACCTTATCTGAATAACATCTGGGTAAGAGATTTTTCTACATGATGCTCTTTTTCTGAAGCAGGATGAAGGAAATCAAATCATTCATTTCTCTGTTACTGAAGAAATCAAATTTGATTAAAAAGATGAAGTGCTCCACTCTATCGAAATTGGATTATGATGAGAGAAACAGTTAGATACCCCATGATAAATCATTTGCATGACCGTTTAAAAAATGTATTAGGTATGTTATTACCAAAATGGAAAGCTCTGCTGAAGGTCATAATGACAGTCCTGTTTTAGTGAGATTTTTGAAAGACAAAACTACCCTTGGTTGAGGTTTTGGAAAAAGCGTTATTATCTCTGCCTCCTCTCTATCTATTTATCTACCTTATCCCAGGCCAAAACAAATGAGACCAAAAACTAAATGAAATGTTCGTATTTATTTTTCTTCAACAAATCTTTAACCCCACAGCATTTCATAAGGCTTAAAATCTTTTCTAAAAGAAATTGTTTTGTTGTCCCTTTGTTTTTGCTTGAGAACTTTCCATGTTCATCTAACCTTGTTAGTGAGAGTTGAGATTATTTTATTAAGTTCAGTATCACTATGGGAATCTGGCTCAGTGTTGGGCAAAACCTTGGGAGAGTTAGATTGATTGACTGAATGCAAACAGATCCCAGCTCAATTTTTCTTAGTAAATCGAAGAAACACTGGTAAGTCCACCTCTGCTATAAGCTGCAGGCAGCTTCAGAGAAAAACATTGGATATGTTGGAATCTCTGACATTTCCCAACATAACGATCAGCCCACCTGCAAGTCCTGTTGAGTATACAGGTGCTGAGGGAGAAAGATTATAAAGAATCCAGGGGAAAAGTGGCCTCATTGTAGCACATAAACATACTTTCTAGACAGATTTGGTCTGATAAACCAACACAAATCCAACTGAGGAACTCAGCACTCAACACCTGCTTTAGCAGATATCTCCACCTTCCAGCACTATCAATCCAAGGGACATAAATCTAGGACTATGAAAACATGCACTGACAGGTGCAAGTAAGAAGACCAGAAGAAGGCATGAGTTATTTTCATCTCTCTTCTTATTAAACTATCATCTATTAAACTGTACATATTTTATTTAAGAAATATTAGAATTACTGTGTCAATACATTCAGCTCCATGCTTTACAGACAACAAAAAGAAATGTAAGCTGAAATCTTGGGAATCATCCAAGACGGGTCAAATCAAGGGGGACTGGACATAGTTGTAGATACCTGAAGACGTTTCATCTCTCATCCAAGAGGCTTCTTTGGTTCTTACTGACTGGTAGGGAGTCCCAGGAATTTAAGCTCTGTGGGGTCGTTATCAAAGACTCGGATGTCACTTCATTAGTGCTCCTGGCGATTGTGACATACGGTCATTAGAGTCGTTTGGATCACCAGAGGCTAACACCTTGAAAAGAATAGTTAAAGCTGATAACACACGGTGACATTTAAAATCCCGGCCAACTTGAATTTGCACCTCTCCTTTAGGTTACAGTTGGACAAACACACTGCACTCAGATTTCCACCAGCTAAACCTCATCACATTCAGATTTGCCTGGTTTCCAATTGTAAAACTCAAACATGCTTAATATGATCATGACAGCTCTGACTGCTCCTTCACAGACGAATGCAAAATTTTCATAAGCCTTTAACTCCCACTGCACTGAGTTTTCCCAGCTTAATAAATGAAGAACCTTTGTTGTTGGCAGATTCATCTGTTTTTGATTGATGACCCTGTAAACAGACTGGGAAATCTA
Organism: Toxotes lorentzi; assembly: GCA_037833715.1. Taxonomy (NCBI): domain Eukaryota; kingdom Metazoa; phylum Chordata; class Actinopteri; family Toxotidae; genus Toxotes; species Toxotes lorentzi. Next base: position 7,071,452 of record JBBMJY010000026.1, on the reverse strand, counting down.
AATAATGAAAACAAATACAAATGGGCTGGTGGCAGACAATAGACTTAGTAATTTTAATATGTTTATTTAAAAAGTTCACACGCTTCCACTGGAAAACACAGTTATGAGAGGCTGAACATTTTCTAGTCAGCCTCCTGATTAAAAACATAAAGAAATATCTCATTCCTGATGCTAATTAACCTCCTGACATTAAAATACACTAAGGCCTGAAAGTGACTTCCTGGCAATTTGGATTTAAAACGTGACTAGCAGACTGATGAACAGATTTCTAGATCTTTGTTTAGACCTGTTGCCTTTTAAGGTCTGGCTTTTAATAATTGTGTTTCTGCTCTGTGTTGATGGCATGGAGCACAATAATGCGGTTTTTGCCTGAGGGATTCTAGCATGGTCCCACCAGATATGAGCACATAGCTGCCAGTCTTGAGGTTTGAACAATGGACTGGCATACTTAACCTCATCATTCACTGAACACTTTCTCTCATTTGGATTTTCAACTTGGCAGTGGGTAAAAAGGTGGGATACAATAATAAAGTTGCAGCCAAAGGGGCAACAATAATTTATGATGATCCCCGATGATGTTTATATCAAATACACACACTCTCTACTGCTTTGAGTATTATTGTGGTGCACACAATAAATTGAGAACATATGGCAGTGCTTAGCTGCCAAGTGTTTTTTTTTTCTAAGGCTTACTATCCTCACAGCTCAATAAGGAATGGTGAGATTGCTAACACTGAATGGGGATGTTAGCACAAAGCTGTGCAGTCACAGAGGAGTTACTGATGAGTGTGCCTTCCCCGGCTAAAACTCTCAAATTTCCCTTATTGTCATTTTTATTCAGTACGCACAAGAAAATGCAGCTCAAGTATTTTAGCTGAAAAAAAATGCATGTAACTTTCCACATTTAAACTTTCACATAAAACTGCACAATAGGGCCCTTCAGTTCTTTGGCAGTGGTTTCTTAATTTTCCTATTCCTGGGAAACAAGAGTTCAGTCATTGATTAGTTTTCATTCTAATCAATGACTGGGCTACACCTGGGATACCAGGTGATTGCAAGTAACTACAATTAACAACCTTTTGATATACAAACCAAACAGTACTCTGGATCCTGAGGACCAGCCCTGAAAACCACTTCTCTTTGAATTCCCTCACTCAGCTTTATTTCAATCAAACCCTGTGCTTGCAACAATACTAGTAAATGGTCCACTGTAACCTGCTACCACCTTCTCCATATGGTCAGTCACACCTTGATTTTGCTGGTTTAGAAGCTCTCCTGTCAAAGTTTCAACAAACTTATCAGTTTGGCCTGTTTTACTGAATGCCATGAAGAGCTTGTGAAGAATTTCACCAAGCTTTTATCTCTGTCTCCTTTGCCTACATCTGGCCAGCTACATCACATTATTAACTGGCTTTTTCACCTGTCCTTTGTGGCTGCATGCTTCAAATTTATTTCCTTGTTTCTGTCGGGATTAATAAACCTTAATGGCATCAGAAAACTTTAAGAACTTAGATTCAGTTGTTGTCTAATGTGAGTGCTTGTGTTAAATGACCAGTCAATAAATTCTGAAGGGACAGAAATTTCCAGTCTTGTGTTTTGATTTAATAGGATACTTCTTGTCTGTTCTGCTAACACCTCTCCGAGCCATTATGAACACCATCCACATTTTTCAAGATCAGATTTTTCACTTTGAGAAACTCTTGGTTTGCATCTCCAGCTAAGCAACGTGAAGTGATCAATCACTTCCCTTAAAAAAAATGAATCGAGGCAAAATGGCTCCTGGGTGAATTGCTTATGACATTGGAAAATGAAGAATTGTCTTTCCTGATGCTTTAAATGGAAAGTGGACTGAGTATGCTGCAACATTTTGCCTTAACTTTGTGCTAAGCTGTGGAAAAAGTTCTGTGTTAGTTTAATCACCACATGGGAACATGGAGGTTTTTATGACCACCATGCTGCTGGTTATTTGTCAGTGGTCTCACAAATGGCTTTGGAAGCCACAGCTACAAATAAGTAGCTGAATAATGAGACATCACAAAAAAATGAATAAGACAGGGAAGGTGAGAGATTGGTAATGAAACAGTATTTGGTGTACAACATTCATTAGGAAAAATAATACTGTACAGTAATTTGTGTTATTTCAAATGAAGTCATTTGCATATCCATGCAATGACATGATGATCTATTAAAATAAAAAAAGACAAATAAAGCTAGCCAGATAACAGGATAAAGGAAAAACTCATATTCATTGGAATCAAGTTTGAAAGTACTTTTAGGCCATTTATGTAAAATTGTCTTTTATTTTCTCCAAAAAACAATTGTTGTATTGTTTCACTGAACATAGACTGAACTTTCTTCTCCACACTCTGTGTTTGGGTCAGGAGCTATGATCTCTATTTCTGCAAGCTGCTTAGATGTGGGTGTCGCAGATAGGCGCGAAAGAGCCTCTCCAGTTTCCATTATACAATACCCTACCACATGCTTTGTGCACTTCATTTGTCTGTGAGCGGCTGGTTGGCTTCAAAGGTCAAATTATACTGTGCATGAGTGTCGTGCATTTATTGGAAAAACACTGAAAACCTAACCTATTGTTTTGATGTGAAAAAAATCAGTTAGAAAGAGTCAAATCTAAATGTCAACAAATGTGAGTGTGTGTATGTAAGTGAATAAACGCTGAGAAAAAAGGCTCAGCTGAAACAGCTGTAGTATGAACATGGTACTCATTTTTATTCAGTTTTTTGAGAATTCTAGTAAATGCTGTGCTGTGTTGTATTAAACACTCTGTGTGTGGCGACTGTGCTTAATTGACCCCCTCACACTCCTTTTACTTTGTCATTCTTATTACTTTGTTCTAAATAGGAGCTGGCTGATCAAAGGTTAACAAACCCAAGTTTGGTGAATAAGTAAAGGTTATAGAATAGGTTTTATAAGTTATGTCATTTTTAGAACTGCTCTGCCCAAATTGTTCTAATCAGACAGAATAAGTGAAAACACCTGTGTGGGTGTGCAGGGTCTTCAATGTGGCGAAAGACAAAAACAGCATGTACGTGTTATAATTTAACTTAATTTCAAAGAATTGTTTGCATAAAGATGGAAATTGAAATCTTTTAGCACATCACATAGTGTAGGATATGTTGTTTGTTGTATGTATTTATTAGATTGCCCTTAGCTTTTATTCATGGTTCATGTCCTTCTTGGTACTTGTGTTTCTGTCCTTCTCAGATGTAGCAGCTGTACACGTGTACAATGTGGCAACAATACCCTTAAAAATATACTGTTGTGTCTGCATTCTTGGGTGATATTCTTCCTCTCTGCCCTGGGGCTGTCCAGTCCAGTAAGAGGACTTCTATCGTAAATCACCATTCTACCCAGTGACTGCATGGTGAGAGTAGTGGGAGCCAAGTAGTTTGAACTTCACTTCTCTAGCCGGGCGTCTGGAACAAGCCCAGCTACTGAGAGAGCTCTGAACAAGAGCGGCCTGCTTCAAGTGGAAAGTATTCTATCCTACAATCCCATCTGCTTTCACTTTGATTCCCCATCTAAGTAGATAGTGTCTACAGCTTGAGGACGATTTTGTGTTTTACACTGCAATTCACTTCAAAAATATTGATGTTATGGAGATTTTCTCTCATCATCATGAGCTGTTCACTGCACAGGGTCTGATTAGAGCTTGGAGTAACATACTCAGCATCTCATAAAAGTTATGGCTCATAATTGCAAAAGTTTTTACTGCTAATAGGAAACTATTAAGTTTGAGACTTTAAACTCAGACAAGAATGTCATTGATATCCTCAGAAACTGCCTGCTTGTTCCTTTGAGTCCCCTACATTAAAACAGTCTTTAGTGCTGCCAGAAAAATAACCCACACGAGAACTGAAGTTTAATCTCACACACAATGCTTATACAGATGGATAATATTAAACATTAAAGACATAATTAGACATAGGTCTAGTATGTGTCTTGACCTAACCAAGTACTGTTTGCGCCTAAACAGAACCGAACCATGAACAACAACTATTTCTGGCCATCAAGAGATCAATGTTTCAGCTTGGTCGTGATGTTCTGGGGTAAAAGAGAAGCATGATTTTTTTAAACAGCCTTTTAATATTTTTTAAATGTTATTATTATTTTATCCAAATACTGGTTGGGCTGTTTTCTATTCTTAGCAGCACAAGCACTTCTCAGTTGTCTCTGCTGTTCTCTGTTGTCTCATCAATTACTCAGCAACTCTTTGTTAGTCTGCTCACAATTTATATGGAATGTGATCATTTTAAACAGCCAGCCATTGCAACAAGTTTACTAGGATTTGAACACATAGGATTTATGATTGTAATATGGAATTCCAATTGATAACTTTGGCCATCTTTGTTTTGACTCTTAAACAAGGGGTTGAAATACAATAATTTCTAATAAATTGGATTTTTAAAAACCTGTATGTGATCCCTGTTTAAAGAAGGCCCAGACTGAAACAACACATAACATGAAAAAGTAAATCAGTGTAGGTGCAACATGAGTGCATGGACCTGGTCTTATCAGGGATTTGGGTTATGTAGAGTTAGAGATTAACTTCCTACAGTTGTTAAAGGTCTCAGTGATCTTCTCTTGAATTGTGTTGATGAGAAAGTGGTGCCCTGATTTGCAAGTCTTAAAACTTCAAAGAGTGTCCTTTCACATTCACAGAGAGGGAGGTGAATCATGAATCTCCCTTCAGCCTGTGGAAAAAATAAAACTAAATAGGCTCATTCAACCCTTCTGGGTTCTGACCGTTTCCAAGTCTTAGCAACCTCTTTTTGACACCAGTTCCATCTATTGCCTTGTCAAAAAAATAAATAAATAAATAAAATTGAATAAACCACAGAGCTCCTAAAGCATCCAAAGAGCATCAAAACGCACCCTAGAGACATTTACTATTTAGACTGACCACAGCTGTCCAACATTGTCACATTGTCAGTCACATTAAACAGTTGTTTAGTAAAACATTTCCAGAAATTTGGACATAGTGCTGAATGGTGCATCACTCATGGATACCACAAGAAAAGACAAGCTCACAATGGTCTCTGTCCAAGTGTAACTTATATGTAATATTCAGAGACAGAATCTGTCACTTTACTTCGATTACAGCTTAACTATTCACACGCTCACACATTTTTATGTCACGGCAGCATCTCATGAACTCACATTTTCCCACACCAATGTATTACCATGTAAGGTGCCATGTACGGGCTGCTCAGCAAGAACAGTTTGGGATTCAGAGCATTGTTCAAGGATATACAGAGTAACAAAGGATGACCTGCTGCTACCCCAGGAAAACCCCAGAGGAATGAATTTCTATTATGGAATGGTGTGAGAAACCAGAAAAACTGAAATTGTTTTCATTTGTGTTTTCATTTTGGGTAAAATAAACAAACAAAACCATTACTCAACTGGCTGTCCTGCACACATGCAATTCAGAATTCAAGGGTACAAAGCAGAGCTACAACAAACTTTCAAATACAGACAAATAGGGTATATTTATGGAGACCATAAGCAACATGTAGTACTTTTCTATCCATTATCTCTTAATCTACTGAGTTCTTAAGCTACTGTATGAAATTTTAAATATAGCATCTCATTGCACATATTGTATCAGTACCAGTGACATTTTTGAAATGTGTCCTCTGCAGTAGATTCTTTCTAAATGTGTCAGGGTTCAGATTCCTCATTTCAGACTGATTTACATATTACTTTGAACCCTGCAAGACACCAGCCAGGATGTACTGTACCGCATAAAAAGTGTATGAGCCTGGCAAAACTTGGACTTTATGTGTTCGTGCAGTTCAAATAGGGCCTGCAGTTGAGCCACTAACCAACACAGGCACATCTGTGAAGCAGCTTTTACCTTAATGAGTGGCAGCATTAGTATTTGGTGTGTGTGGCTTTGGGAAAGATACCAGGTGGAAGGGACTCAGAGGTCTGAGCTGATGGGTGACAAAGGGTGCAAGTAATCAACACACGTTGCTCAGGTCCACATCTGTTTTATCACACCTTGCCTGTATCACTCCTCGCTGTGATTTAGGGGGCAGGCCGCCTACAGGTGCTGTTCCACTTACGGCATGCCAGAGGAATCATGTCCCATGTGACTGAGAATAGAAAGAATAACAGAGGTCAGATCAGAACCAGAAAAACCTTTATTAATCCCCGTAGGGAAATTCTTTAGTTTCTGCAAATATGTTGAACAAGTGGCTGCACTTTCACTAGTTTCTGACATTCTATAGAACAGTTGATCAACTGATCAATAAAGTTATCAGCAGGTTAATCTCTGATCTCTGAGTATGAATGAGCAGGAATAAACACATGGCACATACCTTTGCTGAGCAGCAGAGCTGTGAAGACAAGAAGGGGGCGGGGGTGGGGTGTAGTGAAGAGCAGTCAGTAATAACACACATTCAGTGGAATCACAAGCTCGTCTTAATAACACATCAGCTGCACAATACCTTCAGATGAAAGTGCCAACACAGACTTTCAAAGAGCAGCAGAAACAATACTGAGAGGGCCGTTTAATTAAGGCTCCTGTCTACATCACGTCTCATGATAAGAACTCACTCACAAACAAACAGATCATCAGTTTCTGATTTTGTGTTTACCATTAGTAAAAGTCTCTTCTCTTATCCCTCCATCCTGTGCTCAATCCATGTGTTTGTCAACTCAAAGTTCATAATGCAGAACTCTTGAGGAAACCACAGTGCGCTGGGTACTTGCCTGTTGCTTTACGGTACAACTGACATACAGCGGCAATATCAATGATGAACTCCTGTCTACGTTTCATTGGAGCAACACAATCACGTGTCGACGTCCACTGACCAGTAGCGACCATAAACCAATAACTCCCTCTTGTGGCGAAACTCCAACATTACAATGCCTCTACTGTTTCCATTAAGCCACAATACATAGTTATAAATAAATGGACATCGAAGCAAACTAAACAATTAACAAGCAGTAAATATCAAGATAAGTAACCAAATATATAGGGGATGTCTGTTCTACAATAACACTGCAGTGGCTGCTTCTTAGGCCATATAAAAATCTTCTTATTCAAAGAAACAACCCCCTCTCTCCCTCTGTGTTGCTGTCGTGACAGGTAATGGATGAATGGATGGGTCCCTGACTGAGTGTCTAGCTGTGTGTGTGAGTGTGTGACTTATTGTATAAGATAATATTGTGGCAGAGACGAGGCGAGAAACCACGTTTACGGAGTTTATTGGGCTAACAGTGAACACACCACAAATCAAAATACAAGGGGACCTCATCCCCAGCTCCATTCATTTCACTCCTGGCGCCTACGGCAATTACAACACACAAGGGCAACCATGGTGTAATTACTACGAACAGAAATGAACAAAACAGAATAACCAACACATAACAAATACACCACATTCAGTCCATGGGCTCCAGGGAGATGGCAGTCCCCTAAGTCCCTGGCGGCGGCGTTAGCCACTCCGGCTAGTCACCGTTAGAATATGAACCTTTATCCCTTTAAATACAGAATATATAAAACAAAACGGCACAAAAATATGTTGAAGTTTGGTTGAAATAGCAACTTAGCAGTGCTTATTTACAATACGTAACAGCTAATTTACACAATTCCACTAACCACGAAAGAACTTGTGTAAATATAATTTCTATTTTCTGTCATTTCTGTTACATGGTCCCCGACTGAGTGTCTGGTTGTGATATTAATTTCACACATAGTTGTGTTAAATATAATGGTTAATATAATAGTTTTAACCACTCGCGTTTTTACATTTTTGTCGCTCAAAATATGCGTCACAACCGCCGATGTGCGACACCCGGCTGCTGAGATTTTCGACCCCTGGTAGGCAAACGATGGACAAATCCAAGAAAAGAAAAGTTAAAATAAAATATTTTAATTGGCTATTATTTTTGCAAATATATATATTTTACATTGTTAAGTGAAATAGTCCTTTTTTTTATTCAGGTTGACAGCTGACTGCACGCTCCAGTACACCTGATAAAATGATGGCGGAACACAGAAGCAGACGGTATTTCTGGAGTTCAAAATGTTTTTGTTACATGCAGGAGGCGTGGGAGAGCCTGCCTCAGGAGGAGGAGGAGGAGGAGGAGGAGGAGGAGGAGGAGGAGGACAGTGAAAAGGTTTGTTTTCATTCTAAACGCTTCCCTGTCCGTTTCCTCTGTAATCTCATTCAGCACTTTGTCATTAAAACCACCTTTTTCTTAATTTGTATTAATATAAAGAGCCATATTTTTTCACTGTATATTTTTCATGACCTCTAAAAGTGAGTGATAATGTTAAGTAATGTGTGTGTTTCCGGCTAGAGAGGCAGTCACAGAGGATGAATACTGTGTGATTTACTGTATACATTCATATTGCTGGACGTTGTATTTGTTGTCTTTTGATCGTTCTTCTTAAGATCTTCTGCTCTCTTCTTCTGACTGGTAGACTTGGTCGGTGATACACGCACTGTCTCAAATTTGATTTAATTCACTCTCTTGTGCCCAAGAGAGATGAGGAGTGCAGTGGATGGATGCCTCATCAGAGAGGTTTCCATTTAGACATCAGCCTGTGCAAAATACGGCCTTGAGTCTTTGACGAACAAGATCATCGTAAGTGGATGATTACTATTTCTGCATCTTGTTCTTTCTGCCTGCAGGATGTTTGTGGTGAGCCAGGTCAAGCCAGTGAACAGGCAGAGGAAGTGGCAACCAGCTCTACGTCCAGTCTGACCTCTGACCTCATCAATCACCGATCCTAACCATGTCCTTCCTGCTCTTAAAAGTTTCCTCAAGCAGCACATGAGATCCAGGTTAGACACACACCAACCCTAATTTCAGCCACTTGTTTATGAGCATTGGATTACTCTCCATTATGTATGTGTCCCCATGCCAACAAAGGCAATACTACGGTTGTTATCTGGACTGTCTGTGTGATTTGAACATGAAATGCGATGGAATAGTGATGCTAATGTGTTCCTGGTGCTTTCTACCACCCTCAGGTCGCCAACAGAGCAGCTCTCTGCGAGTAGAAGCCCAGGTTAGTTCAAAATACTCTGGGATGCAGCAGAGAACGCACCAAAGCAGTACCTGTTAGTAACAGCTACACAAGCACATATACACAAAGAAAACAAACATCCATCAGTACTCAAAATGCTTTTTGTCGAGCCAGGTCTGTCCTCACAGAGTTCTCTGAACTCATCCCTGAGACTGAGAGTCTGAGGCAGCAGAACACAGAGCTGAAGATGCTGATGCAAAAATCACACAACCCAAACGTATGTGTGTTTGTGTGTCATACTGTGTTTCAGATATTCACTGAGGGTGAATGTTGAAGACTTTCCACAACAGCAATGTAATGTATGTAATAATGCAATGCAGTGTTTTTATCATAAAGGCGTAATATAAAGCTTAAAGGATTACAATGAATCGACATAAAAATGAACATTTTTTAATAGAAATTCAAATGACGTGATGGTCCAAACATGGTCTTTCCTTTGTCACGTTTGATGCTAAATTCAATATCTTGTTTGTTTTATACAGTTTCCTGGACATTATTTTGATTTTGATTGAAAAATCAAAATCAAAATAATCAGATGAATCCATAATAGTTAAAAAATACAAATTGGCCTTAGAATCTACAGTAAGAACAGAAATGAATGTGCTTCTTCATTAAAGTCATCCATCGGACATTTTTATTCTCCTATAGGTGAGTAAAGAACTGGAGAAGCTATAGACTGTGATCAATATGGAATCAGCAGAACATGTATGAACATGTACATTAAATCAGTAGTATTTGTAAAGTGTACAGTATCTTCATGTTAAGGAATAAAGCCTCTACTAAAGCATGTTGCGGTAACAGTTTTTATTTTTACAGTTGATCAAATACAAATGCGACTTCCTGTGCTACACACAGTGTATATAAGCAGCATTGAAGAGCTTGTGGCTGAGCTCTGAGGGCAGAGAGAAGAAGAGCAGAGCAAGGAAGAGCAGAGCTAGCATAGCAGCCAGCAGCACCACACAGTGCAGCTTCAAGTGCCTCCAGGCCTGGATACACATTGTCCTCACCGGGCTCAGCAGCTACGACATGCTGGGGTTGGGACGACTGCACGGAGAGAGTCAGACATAAAACGGCAATTCCAAACAGTACCAAAGAATATGCATCTTAAAGAGTATCATTTCTATTTTCATTTCTGTTACATGTTTGAGGGACAAAACAATGTATTTAGGGCTGGGTATCAATTGATATTTTTCTAAACTCATTCTGATTCCATACTTGACGGTCATACTGACTAAAACAATACAATTTGGTTATATTATGCTTTTTTAGTTAGACGGATATAAACATGTGCTTCTGAAATGTGAAATGCTAAGTAAACACAAGCAGCTGTACAAAAATGAAATGGTTGTTCAGTATCTGGCTCTGTTGTGGTTTCAGTGTCCACAGGAAACATTTCTTCAGTTTCTTAGACTTGTTTTCCCCATTTTCTTCTTTTTCAAAGATAAATACAGCAGCTCAGACCCAAGAATATTCAAAGGTTGTAATCAAAGCCAAAAGGGTTCTACAAAGTACTGTATACATGCTTTCACTTTACGTTTTATGGATTATCTCATGAAATCTTGAGCCAGGTTCTGCTCAAGATTTCTTCCTGTTAGAAATGAGTTCTCTGAAGCGCTTTGAGACTATTTTGATTGTGGAAGGCGCTATATAAATAAAACAGAATTGAATTATGTGCTGCTACATCTACATATTTTTCAGTGAGTCCTGCGCATTTTAGGCATGAATTAACGTCCACATATAAGTATTTATAATAAGTCATTGTGTATCACTGAAGCACATGTGCGCTGTGTACATTAGATTGGAAATATTAGGAAACACCCGGTTAGCTCAGTTGGTAGAGCATGAGACTCAATTTTTTGGGGGTCGTGGGTTTGAGCCCCACTCTGGATGGCACCACCTCCCATGGGCACCTTCTGTGGGAGGTGCCATAGGACTTGGGTGCATTGTGGACTCGGAGGGAGTTTCCGCCGCGCCTGGACCTGGACCCAAATAAGTGGCAGATGATGACATGACATGTTAGGAAACACTGTAAAAAAAGAAACAGTACAGTGGTACAAAGGCATTGGCCAATAGTCAGTTGAGTTATTTCTGTTAATAAAATTGTTAAATGACTCATGTAGGAAATACTGTTGGGTTTTTTTTGTTTGTTTTTTTATTTTTTTTTATTGATTGATTAATTTATGGGGATTGTGGGTGTTGGGGGGTTGTGGGGATTGTGGGGGGTTATGGGCATTGTGGGGTTCTGGGCATAATGAGGGGTAGGGGTTTGTAGGGATTGTGGGGGCTGGGGGGATGTAGCTTGATTTGTGTGAGCTAAACCTTATCAGAGATGGGTGGTAAGGGTACATGCCCTGACATCGGCTCAGACCCATGTTTGGTTGGGACACTGCCTTTTAATGGGTCTCTGGACTTGAGGACACGTCGTCCATATTTGGTCCTTGTCCATTCTAAATATGGAGGTGCGGTTGGAGCACAGCTTTGTTTAGGGGCAGTGCCACTGATGAGCTGCACTTTATTTGAAGTGGGTGCTAAGTGTGTGCGCTCTGAGGTGTGTTCAGACCTCTGCTTGTCCACACCCTGTTCTTTGAGCACAGGTTTGTTTTTGGTTGATCTTGTGAGTGCGAGAGCTTTATAGCCGAGCCTGGATGCCTTTGAACACATGGCATAAAATTCATTATCATGCTCTTCTATCTTTTCAATTATGCCATTTAAGTACTTAGGGTCAGGCTTTGCTGGTTTTGCAGAAAACAATTTGGTATAGAAGCGATCCTCTCTTTGCTGTGTTTCAGTTGCGAGGATTACCGTTTGTATCCTGTCACAGATTTCTTCAGTGTCTGGAAGTGGTGATGAGGGCGGTGACAGTGTAGGAGACTTGAGGAAGAGCTTTTGGATGTTTGTTGTTTCTACTTGCTTCTGGTCAGCATTCTCCTCTGGGCAGCGTTGTAAATCATTCAGTGTCCATTCATCTCTCCCGAAGACACCTACGCAATAGCCTGAGTTGGTCCATAGCCGGACATTGCAGTCCAAACCTGCAGTAACTATGTTTTTGCAAGCTGGATCACATTTAACACTAACTACTTCCGTAGGGTGAGCTTGCCAAGAGTTCAACAGTGGAGGTGGACAAAGTGATACACGCCACCCATTTATTTCTTCAGATGGTCCTTCATCTGCCTGTTTTTTAAAGCCGAATTCCTGAATGTTGCACAGATGAATCCATCCAGTACTGTCCCCAGTGAGTAGTATTTTTTCATTGACATCTGTCGCCATGGTGGTAATGACTGCACCCTCGTCACGCAAACCCCTGAACTTTACTAACAGTCCTCCCTTGCTGATAACAGACCAGGCATGGATGTACCCATCTGCACAAATCAGCAGTGTGGCTGTGCCAAGCTTGATCTCCCTGGTCCTCAGACATTTTATAAGAGGACTGATATTCATTCCAGTCCTTGTCACAGCTGTAGATTTTTTATGGAGAGGATTCCTCCCAGTGTCTATGGTATATTTTTGCTTCTTCTCAACAGCTAGACTGCCAGTCCGGCCTTGAGGGCTTCGAAATACCATGTGTGTTCGAGGGCTCTCACTGACATTAAGCCAGTAGAGAACCTCGGCAGTGTTTATATCCCAGATGACAACATTTCCATTGCTGGAGGCAGTGACCAGTCTGGTTTCGTGCACGTCCATGGAGGAAATGTCATCTAAATAATCATGCTGCAAAAATCTGTGATCACCTCCCTTCATATCCAGGTCAAAAATAATTTTGGAGTCCTTTCCTGCCACGAATAATCGGTTGTTTATACAGGTGAGACCTGTCACCTCCTTTGGCACGGTCACAGGAAGAACTTCAAGCTCTGTTCCACTGTTAAAGTTCCACAGTCTCACTTTCCCATCCTCTGAAACTGTGATTAGTTTGCGCTGTGATTCGTTAAATGACATGGCGGTGAGTCCAGCAGACTGATCTGGAAGAATGTTAAAGTGTATGACAGCCTCTCCTGTTAAGGTGTCCCACACCGACACCACGCCGTCCTGGCAAACAGAGACGACTTGTTTGAAGACGTTGTGGTACAGTGCAGAGCACAGGGGCTTGCGGTGGGATGTTAACGCGCTTTTAAAAATGTCTGTTCCTCTTCCAAGACATAATCCTATTTTTGTGTTGGCCAGGACTAACTCGTTGTTATATTCGTTGTAACAGATGCTGGAGATTGGGCTCAGTCCCATACCATCAACCTGGAAGCTTTGTTTACACATCCAGCTATTCGTGGTCCACACACGTACATTCATATCCTCAGATAAACTGATAAATATGTTATCGATTTCATTAATTGTGATGTGGGTGATGGGTTTGACGTGTCCTTTTAATTTATCTTCGTAGTATGTGGTTATGTGAGGAAGCCACAGCCGCAGTACGCCATCTGTACCCCCGGAAATCAGACGCTCAGCTGAAGGGCAGTGTACAATGCATGTGAAAAACCCATGATCTCTCTTACTCTCAAACACTCGTTTTGAGACATTTGTTTTGGTGTTGAGTGATTTGGGGAGACCAGTGAGGACCATCGTCTTGCTTGAAGTACCACAGATGGCAAACGCGTCAAGTGATGGGAAGTACTGGATCTGACTGCAAGTGTCTTTAAAGATGGGGATTTTGGCACACAGAAAGTCTTCAGAGGGGTTTTCCAGCAGGGTTGAAACATACACAGTCTGATATTTCTTCTGAGAGACATGTTCGTATGCCCTTTGGCAGAAGAGCCCTTTTTCCTTTATGTTATAAGAGACAAACACGTAGAGAAAACCTCCTGTATCCCCATAGGAAAACACTGCTTCAGTGCCATTGGACCAGTAGTTCATGGCTTTCACAATGTTTTCTTCCGCTATCAGAGAGTGACAGAGTCCAAACAGGTTGGGGAACTCACTGCATCTATAGAACAGCAGTTCTCTGTCAGATGTGGAGACAGCCACTTTTCTAATTTCTGGCATGTACACCATGTCAGTAACATACATTTTCTTTTTATGTGAAAAAGGAAGTGTCTCATCTGTTGTGTCCAAAGGAACGGTGGAATGGGTGGCAAAACTGTCAGTCCAAAAGCTGAATACACCTCCATAGTTAATGGAAAGGTATTGACCTTTCTGGTATGTCCTGGTTCTTCCTGTCTTGATCTTTGAAACATCAGCTTCTGTGGTGTCCGTGGAAGGACAGAATAGCATCCGCACAATGTTTTTGTGGTGACCCGTGGGTATAAATGTGACAGGTCTGGGAAAGATTTGGCTTTGCATAGTTACAGTTCTCCTAGATCGGTCTAGTTCGAACTGTAGTAACTCACAAATGTCCACAGTTGTGTCACAGTCGGCATCGATCTTCATGTGGAGGACTTCGTGCTCTTCTTTCGTCATGGAGATGCCAAGCTTCTCTATTGCCGCACGGAACTGCTCCAGGTCCAGCCCTCCAGATCCATCAGCATCAACCTCTTCGAATGTGCTCACAATGGAAAGAAGTTGTTCTTTGCTAATGAGTGCTGTCATTTTCAGGTCCATTGCGGTCTTTGGTAGGTCTTCCTTTATGTCTTTGTGCTCTTGTGTCTTTTGTCTTTGTGGTCAAAGATCTTCTTCTCTGTGCTCTTCTCTTGCTGCTTCAATAGAATACACCAGTGACCAGTGTCCAATTTATTAGGTTCATGTGTCTTTGAACATGAACCTGGGTCTGCCATCATATCATCATGTCTTCTGACATGATGACATGTTCAGTGACATCATGCCATCATGATGTCACTGATCCAAATGTGTTTGGATCCAAATATGTTTGGACACTTTCATAAGTCTATGAAAGTGTGACCGAATGATTTTACCGCATTTCCCCCAGGATTTTAATCATTAAGACATCAACAAGCATTATTTAAGTTGTAAGAGAATAGTTTAACCAACCTGAAGAGTTTTTCCTGTCTTTTTTCTAAACATCTTTTCAGATGATGAATAAATTAGTGAAGTGTAACTGAGTTTTTGGAAACAAAGTTGCTTGTGTGCATTAGAAGGACTGATGTGCAGAGTGAGAAAACACAAATGCAGATACTAACACACAAGGGCAATCAGAATCAGAAAAACTTGTATTAATCCCCGTAGGGAAATTCTTTAGTTACGGACAAACTCCCAATTGAAAATGAAGACATTGCAACGCAGTACACAGAGAAAAATAAATAAAATACAGTGAAAATAAAATTGACTATGAGGGAGTTGTCTTTGTTTCACATGCAAAGAGGTTCATTCTTATGGAAAAGGACTTATTATATCTCCACAGGTCAGTTTGGACATTTACTCAGTCTTAGGCAGCATCATGTGTCACTGTGTGACAAATGAGTTAGTTTGTTTAATTCAGAGACAGAAAGAAAAAGACCAAAGTGTGAAACATCCACAGCAGAGAAGAAGACAGCAGTGTGTTCAGAGTTGATTTCCGGAAACATTTTGTCTAAATTTGAATCTTGTAGTGTTTTTTGTAATCGAGTAGCTCAGAGCAAATCCAGTCACTGTCTGCTGCTGCTGCTCTCTGTTATAAATCATAAAATGCAATATATTATTTAAAACCTTTTATACAGTTGACATTTTATGACCGGTCTCCCTTTGACTCCCTGTCTCTCTTATGAATCAACATAAGATGAAGATTATGAAGGTTTATAGGAAGTAGGGGAAGTGGTCTCTGATACATCACCACTACAAGTGTTTTTGCAATACGTAAGTGTGGTGTCATATCTTATGTGATTGACAGGCTTATGTGTGATCTGTTATTCTTTTCACACACTACACCCACACTGTGGGAAATGAGAACATCTGCCATTTTTAAAAGCTGTTATCATGACGTAATTTCCATTACTCAGTGACTCCTGGCTCAAGGTTTGCAGTAATTAAGATGAATTCATCATCCATGTGTGAATATTCAATTAGTAGAACATAAATGTAATTTCTAGGAGACGGGGTTGTAATACTTTTCATCTCACACTCTTCAGTGAATCCTCTTTATGAGTCTTTTCTTTTTCTTCGTCTCCTCACTGTTATTCTCTTAAATTTTCTTGCGCTCCATCTTCTCCCTCCTGACGTCACATGTCAGGCCACAGACTTTTTTGTTGGTTACTACTCACCAGTATTGGCAGGAGAATTAGAGACAGGATTACTCTGGAGTCCTTCACGTTCCTCTCTCTGTGCTTTGATGGCTACAAAGTATATTGTTCTCGCACAATGGAGATCTTCTTGGAGTATGTTTGGGGAGGTATGTGGGGAACGGGGGCCTGCTTTTTTTTCTTTAGTATTTATTTAGTATTTATTATTTATTTTATCTCTTTTGGGTTTTTTTTTACCTTCACTCTCCTGACCCCAGGAAAACGCTGTCTCATTTTGTCTGCACTGCGGTTGTATGTACAGCAAAGTGACAATAAAGCCTGATTTGATTTGATCTGATGACTACGTCACAACAAAAACAGATGTGGCACTGACACTGAAGTATCTTTCTCTGTTTATTTTTTTATTTGTCTCTCATTCATCACAAGTTACACTTATTCCTCATTGAACCCATAAATGTCAGAGGTTGAGACAGGAGACAGCATGGACGTTTCAGTAAGTAGTTTCCTAGGTTTTCCTTGGTTTTTCCTTTTATATTAACAAATATATACAGATATCCCAGGAAGAGCATTGTAATAATAATTAATCCTTTCCAATAATAACAATAAATTTAATAAATACTCAGTGTTCTTAACCAGATGAGGAGAATGAGTTTGGGCTCACTCTTCTACCAAAGGGATTGTCGTGATCCCATACAAATAATAACACACACACACACACACACACACACACACACACACACACACACACACACACACACACACACACACACACACACTCATGTTCACACTCACACTCACTTAGAGAAATTTGCACAGTCAAGTAAATACCGTCTGCAGCCAAAATGAACTGTCCACTGTACGAAAACAACTCCGGAGATAAAAGTTGATTTGTCAGCCGTGACTAGAGCAGCTTGTGCCGAGTCCACGAGTCCACAGAGAGAATAACTAGTTGCACAATATGGCTCCTAAAGTGCCACTGATGTTGAAATACAGCAGGTCAGAGGAGAGAGTATGAAGCTTCAAAACGGCCCTACACAAACATGAGGTTGACGTTGAAATCAGGTAGCTTGTTTCCCAAGTGTTTCCTTTTTTTTCCCTTTTTTTTGGTTTTGCGGTATGAATGGGATCCGTAAAGAGTGCTACTGGCTGCTAGCGAGGAATGTTTTCATCAAAAAAACGTGTAAAAGACAAACAGATGCGAACGTGTGTGGTCTTATTTTGAAGAAGTGCTGCATGTCACGTACAGCCAACCACTCACACCTAAAATAACATGCACTGAAAAAGCACCAGCACACAAAAAAATTAATCCATTTTGCTCATTCACACATGTACAGTATGTACACATTCACACATAGAGAAACACACCTGGTCTGCCAAACCAATAGAAAAAACATTTTTGCTAACAGGTTTAGGCAGGGATGGTGCAACCACTGAGAAAATAAACTCTCTCTCTCTCTTTTTTTTACTGTACAAGGCCGAGGGTAACACCAGTCCGCCAGTGCTTTGAGAAAACGGCTTTTTTTCCTGTCTCAGTCTTGGAAGGAAGAGGACGATGATCCCGATGCAGAGAGATGACACATGAGGATTTGACAAGTTTATGGGGAGATGTTTTTGCACTGGCAGAAATAAAACTGTGCAAAATAAGAACAAGGACACTCTATTAAGAATTTTAAACAGCCCAGCTCTTTTGTTTTCTTTTTTTGTTTTGTTTTTTTTTCTCAGGGAAACACTCCTGAAACAACGAATGTTCAGGTGAAACAGTGAATGATGAAAGATTTTTGTGGTCTTTGGAGTGGCAGACGGAAAAGGTGCAGGCAGAAAGTGGGCGGCTACGCAGACAGTCAAAAGCACAAGCAGGTGGATTGAAATGAACAATCAGCGAAGTCAAAACGTGGCCTTATACATACTTGAATGGCTTTTGAGGGTTGTGAGTCTTGAAGGAAATGCAACCTGGTCATGGGGTGCTTAGAAGCAGATAGAGATGGCTTCCAAGTAGTGCGGTGGTGAAGCAGGTGGAAGAGCATACTACAAGGCTTTTAAGAGGCCTCCAGGACCCTCAGTGTCATGCAGGTTAGAGAGCACTATCAGGAAAAGGCTTGCTATAAGGATTTCACACCTTATCAGGACACTAAAAGGGCACACGAGAGGGATGGCTTCCAGTCAGTGCCTAAAAACATGACAAGAAGTAGGATGTTTTTGCAAACTTCGGTGAGTGCACTTTGCTCGGCTCAGACATCAGAAGGCGTTCTTTATTCAGCCCAAGCTCTAATGTCCTGGAACAGAACTGAATGCAAAAAACTTTGAATTGGAAATGTTCACTTCCTGTTTTTCACTACGAGTATTGTTGTCCACACAGAGTGGCAGGCTGCAGCTGTCCACACAGAGGGACAGTGTGGTCCAAACTCTGGCCCTCCATGTCCATGTCCATCAGGTTGGGTCGTGCGGTGCTGGCACTGGCGCTGCTGTCCCCTGAACCAAGCGGGCTGTCACAGCTGCTGCCCGGTGACGAGCTCAGGGTCCGGGAGAGAGAGCCCAGCTTCCAGGGGTCGGCTCTCATCCTGGCCGGTGTGGGCCGAGGCCGGGGGGCAAACTCCAGTGTCTTGGGTCTCTCCAGGGGGCTGATGAGAGGATCCGGGTCAGGGATTGGTGGAGCGGGGGCTTTACGCCGATGAGGGACTGGGAAGATGGTGGAGGGGTCGGGGAGGCGGGGGATGTCCAGGATGTCCTGTGTACCTGAACATTATAAGAGAGATGAATGCAAACAAACAGCTTAGCTGCTGAGACTCTGCATTCATGAGTTATGTCAAAAATAAAAACAGTCCATCAAATCAAAGTCTGATTAGTTATTGGTTATTAGTCATGTTAGATCAGGCAAGAAGTCATTTTATATTTATGTTCCATACACCCTCCAGTCAAATATGTCCATCTCTAACTAGGAAGTCCACATGTTGTCCAGGTGGTTTCCTATATTCTGTGCAGCCTCCTGTAGTAATATGGTTTGATATCATACAGGTGTGAACTGATTTAATGTTTGACTGGAAGGTGATGTGATGTGTTGTTCCTTTAACACTGTAAAAAGCCTGTTCTGTTCTGACCTTTGTTTGTGGTGATGTGTGGTACCCCCGGTGGAGGAGGCATGGGCATGCTCCCATCCGACGGCGTCCTGTGGTGTCCCAGAGTTTGTGCTCGGGGTCGTATCGCCCCGTCTGAAGGGGTGCGTCTGTGTCCTCTGTTCAGGGCCATGGCTGCAGATACGTGGGTGGGCGTGAGCGACTGGTTGGGCTCCTTCTTGAAGCTCTCCGCCCGCAGGTCTAAGAGCGGGTTGAGCGCAGGAGCTGGAGGTGCCGCCGGTGTTTTGACCCCTGTCATCGGGGTCAGGGGGTACTCGTCTGGGTCAGAGGGGAGGAGGGACTTTGTGGAGTTGCAGTCAGACAGAGAGGACAAAGAGAGGAGTGTAACAGAGGGAGAAGGGTCCATGCAGGGTAGCGTGGAGTCGTGATGTCTGGAGAGGGAGAGGGAGAGGTTTCGGCTGGGTGGTGAGGTGCTGCGACGGAAACGTCCCGTCCGCTGAAAGAGACCCTCCTTCTTCTTGCGCTGCTCCTCTCTGAGGTCCTGCTCGTCCTGAAGCACCTGGTGACAACATTGGGTCACATTAGCATGCTGTGGG
Organism: Toxotes lorentzi; assembly: GCA_037833715.1. Taxonomy (NCBI): domain Eukaryota; kingdom Metazoa; phylum Chordata; class Actinopteri; family Toxotidae; genus Toxotes; species Toxotes lorentzi. The sequence goes on along the minus strand of JBBMJY010000026.1, from coordinate 7,051,621 downwards.
GCCACTGGGGGGTCTTACTGTGAGAAAACATCACCAGGTTGGATAAAAGGCTAAAAAACCACAGCACATATTTTAGCATCACCCACTGTGAGAGCTCATTTTATTCATAATCACCAGGGCTACTGATAAAGTTTTGCCAAACCAACTGTTGGGACTGACAAGGTTAATAAGGCTACAATGAGTTCGGTTTGGGGTAACTTGACCTTCTGTCTTCTGAGCTTCCCCTTTTGAAAAAAATGTTTTGATTAAAGGCTCCCACACCCTGTTAAAGCAACTACAGCAAAAGATTAAATCCATATCATTACTTCCATTGATCCTCTCACTCTGAATCTGCTCTGCTAAGACCCCCATTTGTTTCGACACAGTGCTGGAAACCGGCCACGCAGACCTCGGCCCGTGCTGACTCGACAGCGTCGCATGTTTCCTGCTGATAGTTTGGCAGCTCTTTCATGCTGCAAACATCCTGTTCTGTTTCATTCCAGTGGTGATCTATTAGTCTAAGATCTGGAGACAGCAGGTGTAAATTGAGTCAGAGTACGTCACTGGGATGCTGTAGGACAAGGTGCGCTATCCTGTTATATGAAAAAGGGCTGACTGTGGCTATGAAGGGGTGCACCTGATCAGCAACCAATCTGATTAGAGGCCTGATCTGAGCAAAGAAAACACTGTTAAACGCTACCAGCTCGAACTCTTTACTCCAGGCAGATTCATGCTGTTTACTCAAAGTATTAGCAACTGTCTGCAGGAGGAAACAAACATTCGTGCAAACAGGGCAGGTAACTATACAAGTGAATATATTAATGAATAGTTATTAATTAATAGTGTTAATTAATAACTATTCCTCTGGACCTTGGCTCTATAATTACTGCTGCTGAATGATGACTGTTTCTTGACAATATTTACACAATAGCTTATCTTATTTGGTGGTTTGACTGCTGCAAATATACATCTGGTAGTTCCTTCTGTTGAGGTTTTGTAAATGAAAGCTCAAATAGTTATGAGATGGTTTACAGTTTTATAACTCTGCTCTTTCTTAGTTTATCTCACCTGCAGTTTTCCCAGCTGCAGCAGGTCTTGTCCGAGTGCGACAGACGCGAGCAGAGAGGCACAACCTAACAACAACATATCACTCTTCTTCCTCTGGCTGCAGCGACGGAGCGAGTCCTGGTAGCTCACCCCCAACCCCAGGCCTCCAGGACCCTGACAGGAGCTTGCATTAGACGCTGCAACAGCAGGCATCATGTTGGGCCCCAGGCTGCCCCACAGAGACCCCGAGTCCTCCATAGCCCCGTTACTGCTCGTCTCTGAGGGCAGCAAGGACCCTGGTGACTCCTCGAACTCACCGCACTCTTCTGTTAAAAGAGAAAAACAGGGAATAGAAAAGGTTTAAGATGAGGTCTGAGCTAGTGATGCACAGCTTAGACTAAAAAAAAACAACAACAACAGCAACGCTCACCCATTTCATTCAGGCTGGAGAAGCCGGCAGTCATCGGTGCATGTTTGGGGGATTTGCCCAGATTTGGTGCACTGGACGACCAAACTTTGCAACCTTCACCCAGTGATTTCAGCCTGCAAACAGAGAAAGAAAATGCATTAAACCAAGTTTTCAATAAACCTACAACCAAAACAAATTTTAAACCTATTGACTGAGTCAGCAGGGGGCACAAAAATAACTTATCTCCCTGACAGAAATCAGTAAGAATCTAAATGTTTCATGTCATTTGAGGACAGACAAAATAAACAACATAGATTTCTTTCACTGAATTTTCAAATGTAACAGCTCTGTAATGAGATATTGATTGAAAGGTTGTATTTCTCTGTGTTACGAGCAAAAATCTGTCCAGAAAAATATTAGAAAATTTTGTGTCTTCTACTGACCCTCACAATCCACTTCTTGTCACTGCAGTGTTGTCAGGTACATTGTGTTTTGTGATATTAACCCACTTTCTAATCTATTATAATCTGTACTTTCATAACTAATATGTAAACTAATACGTACTTTTCCTCCCCGCCGACCCTCTCTCTCTGGTGGGTGGAGCTCGGTCCCCACGTGCGTCCTTTCTTCTTGTTGGCCGTCAGCTCTTCCTTCTTACACACAGCGCTGCGTCCCCACGTCTTGCTCCCATCGCTCGGCGTCACTGACAGACAGTGCAAAATGTAATAACGTATCTGTAAGTGTGCCACATGTTGCAAGATATAGAGATTTTTGGGTCACGTCTACAACCACCCAGACTCAGCAGAGGAGTAAAATGGTGAAACCTTGAAGCATCTATTTATTTAAATAATTAAAAAAAATACTGCTAGGTTACAGAGGGAATAAAACTAAGGCTCATTCAATTCAAAATTTTACATCATTGCCACTGAATCCCCACCAGGTCATACAGGCTATGTTTGTACATACTCTTTAGACATGCCCAAAAATCCAAGATTCACTGTTCTATTGTTTTTGCTGTATATGTGTATCTTGTACTCTGTCCAGTGTGTATGTCCAGTTCTGCACGTTTTAGGAGATGTTACTGAAGAACTGAAGCCAGACAAAAATATGATGCATATGATGGGACGCCTGGAAGATGCCTGGAGAGGAAATTACACCCTCCCTCTGTAGATTTCTTTTATAAATGCTTCAGTGAAAGGATGAGGTGGAAGCACATGGATTTCTATGTGGTGGTTATACCTGTACATTTTATCTCAGGATTGTATCGTTCTAAGAAACCACCTTGCATTTTGGTCTGTATTTGGATAACTGAGAGTTGTACTTTAGGGGGTCATGGTTGATCAGCTTCAGGCGTTGCTGAGCCATAGCTTTTATTTTGCTCAGCTATTTTGTGTTGTTACAGTGTTGGAAATCAACATAATAAATCTGAACTTTTGATCGTGGACAAAGTGAGCGTTTTTTGAAAGCATGTGTCATTACAGTACAAATTCTCACAACAGCAGCACCTCAGTGGCAGACAGTTTCTGATTCCGGATATTTACACTCACATCGAATGGCTCTCAGTCGGGGTATGACCCCCGGGCTGGCAGGTGGGGTGGTGCTCTCGCTCCCCTGGGTCTTCCTCTTGTCCACACTGGGAGACGCCTGCACTGTGATCTTATGCTCGAAACCTGAAGGACACAATGAGAGAAAATGTGCCAAATTATTTTTCATTAGTCAAACATTTCCATAAATTCTAGTTTTGAGAACAAACAACAGGAATAAATCGAACACTGATTTGATTTTTTTTATTTCTCATATTTTCATTGTTTGTACTTGTGAGTCACGTGCCTCGTTTACTCACAGCAGAACTTTCTTTATGTTTCTGCCAATTTCCTATTATTTTACCCCTATTTATCTATGTAGTCACTATAAATATATTAGACTGTTATTCATCTCCCATGTTAATAATTCCAGGAGATTTAAATATTTCACACAAACAATTTTTTTTTCTTTTCTATTTGTATATATTCTTGCAAAATAATAGTGAATAAACTGAAGAATTCTTTTGCTCTTAGCTTAAGAGCAAGTTTAATTCCCATAAATTTGATGAATCAGCCCCAGGTTAATCCAATTTAAACAATCTGCAGTTCCTTCTTCTACCCACCAGAGGGCAGACTGATGCAGTTGCTGTCTCGGCCCAGTTTCAGTAATCTGCTCTTCTTGAAGTGGCCCTTCCTCTTCTTCACGCTGGGTTTCTCCTGGTACATCTGATGGATGATGATGTTCAGCTCTCGCTCCACGATGTCGATCTCCCTCTCGGCCAGCTCCTGCTCTCGCCTCTTCAGCTGCTCCTCCTGCTCCCTCTGCTCCTCGGCTGCTCGAGCCAACGCCTCCTCCCACGATCTCAGCTCCTTCAGAAACGTGAGGAAGAAGAAAAGGAAGAGGAGACAAGATGATGAGAGAGAAAACAGAACAGCAGAGGAGGAGGAGAGGAGAGGTGAGAAGGATATGAAAAAGAAAGGAAAGGAGAGGAAGAAGATGAAAAGGAAGAATACAATAGCAGAGGAGAGGCGGTTGTTAGTATGGCAGCACCTCTTCTAACACCTCTTTTTGCAACAAACTTGTTAAGTTAATTCTAATTATCAGAAACACCTAAAACAGATTTAAAAAAGAAATATCTGACTTAAAAACAAACTTATTTGAACTTTTACTGGTAATTTTCTTAATTAATCAATTGACTTTTTTGTAAAAATTCAGTGACACTAAAATTTTGTAGTTAAGTAAATACTTCCACCACTGCTCATTCACAGTCCACACTGCCATGCATTGTCTGGAAAAAGACTTCACTGGTCTGAGCTGATAAGACCTGACTGGAGCTGTGTTTTCAGATCTTTCACCTTCTCTTTGGCCCTGAGCTCGTCGAACATCTGCTGGATCTCCAGCCTCCAGTCTTCTTGTAAGGAGTGGAAGGACTCCAGAGGCATCTGGAACATGGCCGACTGCTCGATGGCCAGCAGTCGCCTCAGGATGCTGGTGAACGAGGGCCTGCTGTGTGGGTTGGGGCTCCAGCACTCTGAGAGACAAGAGGGGGGGGTGCTGAAGTGAGTTTTATAGGTGAGCGATAACAGGTGAGCGTCTTGTGTTATGTGTTTTACAACCCTAATCAGATTGTTCAGCAGTAGACATGAAACTACAACTAAACCTGTAAGCTAAACTGCCATTACTATGGTAATTTTGTAATTATTTTACATAGGACTGCAACTAATGATTATTTTAATTAAGAATTAATTTGCTGAATATTTTCTCCATTACTTTGTTTGGCTTGAAAAAAAAACTGAAAATAGTGTGGAATCGCAGTTCGCCCTGAGCTCAAAGTGACACCTTCACAATGTTTGTTTCGTCCAGCCAGCAGTTCACCTGACTCCTTCCTTTACTCCCATCATAATTACTATGGCCACTAGAGGGCTTTGCTACATGACTATAAACAGGTTTGTTGAAATGACTGATGTTGAAGTAAAAAAAAGCAAAAACCTAACTGTGGGTCGTAATATGCTACTTTGACAAATAACCTATAGGGTCGTTTTCTTTGGGAGGACAGTCTCTGAGTTTCAGCAGACTTCTTATTGATTTCTATGTTTTGTTTCTTTGTCTAACAGCTCTCATGAAAAGACATCAAATCATCAAATCCCTCCCACTAATTACCCCACCCCGTCTGTGGCTCTCAGCCAGTTAGTTCCTACTAAATACAAAAATCTTTAAAAACAGGTCTCAGACATTCATTTATTTTAAAACAGCTCGGTAATTTCCAAACATAGCTGAGCACTGTAGTTTTTACAAACTTTACTCAAAAAGGAGTCAGTAGTACCTTTGCAAGGGCCTATTTTCACATTTCACGCTTTCATGGATATTTACACCAGCAGTGTATTTGGGTCTGAATCAAAATGAACTACATTGTCCATGTTCATCGTAATGAGGGACCATGTGCAAGAGCGTGAATCATTAATGTGTTTTTTACTAGTTTGTGGAAAACATTGGAGCTTTATGGCTGAAAGGAATAAACTATATTAAGCTTTACACACAGATAATACATGATGACAGAATAAATGCATTTATGGTTTTTGTATTTTCATGGGATTTGTTTACAGTAAGAAAAATGCAGACTATCACCATATTGATCTTGTAATTAGCCCTAATAAATAATAAATATAGGTTAAAGTCTATATACAGCAGAACATACAGTCAGATCATCAATATAATACAAAGAGAACTGAACCATGAATTGCTGGTCTGTTTTTTTTTTTTTTCTGGCACCAGGGGAAGTGGAAGAGAGCAAGATGGGACGGCATATGGCAACCATCATGAGCCAAACCCTGACTGACAGTGTTGCAGATACATGGTGCACACCTACAGTAATCTGCTGAGCTGATCAGTACTGACTGTCCAACACTAAAGCACAGCCATAAACAACAATCTACTACAGGTCTGACGCAATTCATGGCAAAAAGAAAACAGTGTAGACAATCATCACAGTGCAGATGCAGAGAGTGGTTTCACGGGCTAAAAACATTTTTTCAGGTAACATTCATTTATTAGGAAAGATAAATTAGCATAAACAGTATGTGGATAAAGTCTGAGCGGGAGGAGATGAAAGTGAGATGATGACAGGAGTAAACAGAGTGTAGAGAGAAGCGAGGGATGACAAAGGAGAGATTAGCGGATGAACATGGATCAGATGAAGTGGAGTGAGTGGGGCGATGTGGAGGGAGGTGGCTGAAGTTTGCTGCTGTGCTGAAACAGCTTCCTCTATTTTTTATTTTTAATTAGACATTAAACCTGGTTTGCAGTTTACCTGCATATAAAAGTAGCTTAAGAATAAGCACATTAAGGCAATTTGGATATAAGGCAGGTGTGTGTTTAAACAGATATGGCCTGACTGTGAAACAAGAGCCCGTTAATACTCTACCACTGTTAACAGAGAGCTGCCGGGATTATTTGCAAGGTGAAAAGGAGATATCCAGCCCAGGGGAGCTCAGAAGCAGGACTGCATAAGGATGTATAAAAAGCAACTTAATGAATCTTCATCCATTTTAACTCTTAGTGCACTTCTCAGCTCCAAGACACAGTGAAGAAAGGGTTTTAAATTCATCCACTCTAATCCACTCATGCTTGATGACTGAAGTACTTGGAAGTGTTTTACTTGCCAACACTAAATGAATGGGACAAGTAAAACTAGAGACATTTGTTCTTTCTATTGCACCAAAAATCACGTCCAAAAAGTATTGACTTGGTTTTCTTGGATTTAATAATCTCTCAAAGTGTCCAGGCGGTTGCCTGCTTACCTCCTAGTAGCTGAGCAAAAGGTTCAGGGCAAGTTGAAGGGATGGGAAGTGTTAGCTTGTTCATGGCCACACCATAAGCTACAGCCAGTGCATCTATCTCCCGGTAAGGAACCTCGCCAGTCAGCAGCTCCCAGAGTAACACACCGAAACTATGACGAGAGAAAACACACAAGAAAAATGTATGAATATGTTCTTCTGCTTTTTAAAAAAGTTTTTATGTCACATCTGACAACAAAAACTATCCTCAGACAGGACGAATATGACCACCTCTCCTCAGTGACCACAGTCCCAGACGTAGGTCGTGTTATAACACTCTACCCTCTGAAGAAGGCCACGAGATGCGGCTGAAAGCTCCAAAAATGTCCAGCAAGTTAACTTCATACTACCTCATAAGAATTTTTTTGTCTAGCATGAAATTAGCTGTCAGATACAGGCAGAACGGGATCATGACGACAAGGTTACTTTATACCAGTGGCTATAAAAATGTCTCAAAGACTCCACATATTCAGGATGGAACTTTAAACAAACAAAAAAGTAACGTAAGTAATGTTCTTCATAGTATTTCTATTTCTAATGTAAAATAGATAAAATTAGCTCCTCTCACGGTAATAAAGTATGTACTAACATCTGTTTTTAATTGCAGTTGCTGAGCAATTCAATTCTGTTAAGCCATGGATACCAAAAGCTCTCAAAGCAACATCACAAATAAGTCCTGTCAATTTTAACCTGCTTTCCTGCCACGAAGTTTCTCACTGTACACACAGATGAAACAACAAGTACCTCCACACATCGCTGCTCTTGGAGAAGAGGGAGAGCTTGATGACCTCTGGGGCCATCCAGGCGTAGGTCCCCGCTGCACTCATCTTGGTGGTCTGGTGCCACTCTCTGGCCAGACCGAAGTCTGTGATCTTCAGGGTTTTCCCGCTCAGGTCATCCCGCTGCACCGGCTCCAGAATGAGGACTGAGGTAGAGGAGGCAGGGTTAGGGACAGAGAAGGAGAAGCAGGAGGGCAAAGAGCAACTTGTGTTAAAAGGTAACAGTCTTGCACACACAGTACCTGTCAGACCGCAACACAGAAACACAGATACTCCTTCTTTGTTTTTGAGATATCTGAACACTCTCTGAAAAGAGGTCAAACTACAGAGAGGGATAAAGAAGAAATACAAACCACAAAAAGAGTTCCAGGAGTCAGGAATTATTTGAGTATTAATCTCAAAAATCAAGTGGGTTTTTTTAAACTACGTAACCAAAGATTTACTGATTCTAATTTCATAAATGTGAGTATTTTCTGGTTTTCTTTGTTGTTTATGATAGTAAATTGAATATCTTTTGATATATTTGATAGTTTTGGGCTGTAATGACCTCTGTGTGGGCTTTGGGAAATTGTGATCGACATTTGTCTCTGTTTTCTGATATTTGTATTGTAAGTTATCGAGTTAATCAATTTACTGTGTACAGGAAATAATCAGCAGGTTAATAGATCATGTAAACAACTGTTAGCTGCAGCCCAAATAACAAAACAGTAGTAATTAAAATGTATAATAAACTGAACAGGCTGTTGAATCAGCAAAAGTCTTTTACAGACAACCACTTAAATTAAAATGTATTACACCACTGAGACTTTTTATAAGTGTGTTTGTAGTGGCAAATGTATTGTATATTGTGTTTTTATGGTGCCAAACAAATACTAAAAACCAAAGCATGAAATCCAGTTTCAGGTCCAGTTTCATTACCTAAAACAGAAAAATGTTCCACATACAAAAACAGAATGTAAACAGTGTACATATTGAATAACACTCATGTTTACAATACAGGTGTGGTCAGACCAGTGTGCTGTTCAGGTTTCTGCTATGGGACATAACCATCACTTCTGGTCCAGCAGTCTGAAGTGAGAGCGTGTGTGTCTGAGTATAATTTCCATACAGTGACATTTCAATATATACCTGTTAAAAGTCAGGCTTTCACCTCTTTCATCCCTCTATCTTTCTCTCTATTTTTCCTCCCTCTTCCATCCACCACATACGACTTCCTCCTTCGTTTCCGTGTCACGGCTGGCTATGGAAATATTTAGAGTGTACACAGTTCAAAGGCACTGGGAGCCAGGTGGGTGTTTCTTTCTCTCTCACTTATCTACAGGCGTATGCAAAGGGTGGTGGAGAAAGGCTGCACACACAGCGGCGTCTTTGTTTACACACACATGCACACACACACGCACACACACGCACACACACACACAAACCTTGCACGTGATAAAGGTGTGCCTCTCTGTGCTCTGCTCTGTCCTCAAACTAACTAGGAGACCAGTTTCTGTGATAAAGAATTGATCTCAGGCCTGTCTGTAGATATTTCTATGGCCAGGAGGAAGATAAGTAACTTTACTTATGGTACAAATACCATACAGTAAAAGTAAAATTAGTTGTTAAAAGTTATTTGAATGCATTAATTTTTAATTTACTTTTTTTTTTTTTTACAAAAGGTCCCTTTCACTTACATTATAATAGATTATACTGGATATTATTACTGATGCTTTAACATGTGAGCAGTATGTTGAGGAGGTTTAACGACTTCATATTACTGCTGAAATTTGTTTGCTGAAACTGTTAATTGATAATTTCGTTGATTGGCAAGTATTTCAATAATCATTTATTCCCCTCAGTAATTTTTTTTAAAACTTTTAAACACTTGCAGGTTCCAGGTTCTCAAATTTGCAGATTTACTGCTCTTCTTTGTCCTATATGAATATCTTTGGCTTTTTGACAGTTGGTTGAATAAAACAAGCAGCGGTATAAAGAAACTAAATACATTTACTCAAGCACTGTACTCATACGACTGTACTTGTACCTCAATTGAATAGTTCTATTTTCTGCTATTTGATACGTCTACTCCACTACATTTATGTAACAGGTATAGTTACTGGTTAATTTTCAGATTAAGTTTTTACATTTAAAAAAAAACGTGATGAGATGAAATTACAAAACACAACACTTTGTTCAAGATCCAACCAGTGGTCCACAAAAAAAAATAACAATGTGTAGTTGGAGCCTCCATCAACTTGCAGATGTCTGTGAAAGACATTTCCCCTCTAAACTTCTCAAATGGTTTCACTCAACTAACAGTTTGAGGCCCAAACAGGTGAATCCAATATTTCACAAATGACAGCTAAGAATAGAGAGAGGTCCAAGAAATAAATACAAATTTCTGTTCAAAATGTTTCTTCTTACAAACCTCATTAATCATCTGAAGAAGAGGTGTATAGAAGCATAAGGTGGGAATAGTAAAGTGAAGAAGTACTTAAGAACAGTACATAAGTGTTTTTTTCCACCACTATGCTGGAAAGGTAATGTGGCTGCATGTCTAGTCTCCAGACAGCAAAAGAGTGCGGGCTGCTGACAGTGATAATAAGCTGCCGTCATCCACCAGCTGACTTTTTCTATTCTGATACTGTCGTCTCTGTGAGGGACAGCTGTCTCCTCAGGGCTAACTCTCTCTCTCTCTTTCTCTCTGTCTCTGAGAAGCAAAAGATGGAGCCAGACAGACTCAGACAGTACGAGAGGTCAGGATGTGTTTGCATGCATAGAAGGGTGTGTCCTCCTCATAGTCTACCTTCCCTCTGTGTGTACAAATATGGAGCACATCCATAGGGGGAAAAAGACATTGAGCCAGTAGGTGGCAGGCAGGGTGGAAACAGAGAGGAAAGAAAAAGGAGAGGCTGACGACAGAGCGGGGAGGAAAACTGAATGGAAGCACAGGAACTGAACCTGTGACTGAAGCAGCTCTTCCACCTGCTCCCTGCTCTGCCTCTCTTCCTGATGTAATTATAACATCTTCGTGTTGCTTTCACACCTCCAGAACATCTCCATGCTGCTTCTTAACACCACCTGCGCATGTTCATTCATCCTGCCAGAAGTTTTCCACAACCACCAGCATTTCATCCATATGTCAAACACCAAGATCAACATGTTTGTGTTTCAGCTGGCAGCACAGAAACATACAGCACAGCGACACACAGATAACACCCACAAGGGTGTGGGAAGCATCACAGCACATTTCATCATGGCAAAGAAAAAACGTCCTCAAGGATAGTGTGGCTTTTAGACAATGCAATGCCAGCGCTGTTGGAAATGTTATCTCAAAATAGAGTCCATATGAGCGAGAAGAAAGGAAGAAATACTCCTGACAAGCTCCCTGGTTACTACTAAGCCTTCCATAGCAACATGCATTGTGGGAAATATCACAGGCCTGGATGTGTCATTGATTAATCACACACCTTCAGTACCATAAACATAGTGTGAGAGTTTAATACTACAGCACAGTTCGATCAGATCAACAGGAAAAACTGCTGCTGTGCTACCTAAACGATTTCACTGTTCCACTCGTGCTTATTGTGCAGTCTGCAGTGTGCATACTCATATCAATTAAACCCATAATGCAGTATAACAACATGAGCAATGCACCAGTTTATCATCGAATGCAGACTTGTAGACTGCAGGGTTTAAGATGCCATTTGGGACAGGGCACAGTTTCACAGCATGAAACGTTATAGCATGTTGCAGTTTTGGACACACTGCAGAAACTGCTATCACTGCCAAGTATTATTGATCAGCTGTCAAAAACACCCGCTGATTGGGGTGTGACCAGCGAATCGGGTTTTCAGTCCAGCAGCAGTTTTTTGCTCCTTGTCATTACGTGTTGATCCAACCTTTACACTCCTGCCGGTCATTCCTCCATCTCTGGACCCTGACCTCTGTTGAGAAATGCCACTGAGTCACTGTTTAAACACTGATAGAGAAACAGTCAGAGGGGTTTTAACCTGACTAATGATCCTCCAGACTGGTTAGTCAGTGCAGTAAAGCACAGGTGACACATTAGCCTACAGTCCACTCAGATATTTCACCGCAGAGGAATGCAACCAAAGGTCTTGTCATCTCTCACAATTATATATATATATATATATATATATATATATATATAAATTCTTATGTTTCAGTCTTATGTCTTTATTGTTTATGCTCTATTTTTTACAAAAAAGTACACTGACAAAGTGTAAAAAAAAATACTATTTATGATTTCTTTTGATGAATATTTGGAGTATTTTATAATACACTTTACAATACAATACAATATTTGTTCACTGACCAGTCTAACCAAAGTGCTGTTGTCTCTCTGTGCCTTAAATAAACTATGTGATGACAGAGCAAGAAATCAGCTGCCAGAGCTTTGGGCTTGGTCACCTGAGCAGTCAGCTGAGAGATTTATCTTGTCTGATCAGCTGATCACAGATCTGTAGGTGGTTCAACCTGTAAGGGCTTAAAGCTACTTTCATTTTTCCTTCCTCAGTTCTTCAACCTTTTAGTTCAGGGATGAGATTTGGTTTGGTTAAAGTTGGGGTGGGATAGTGAGTGTGAAGACATAAAGTATGTGTTTGTGTAAGTTTTCTATTAAGGTTCTGAGGTTCAAGTTAAGGCTTTATTTGCAGATTTCAACTATTTTTTTGAAGCACAAATTTGACAGATGTGTATTTTTATATTCTTTTTTCTCTTTTGAAACCTGCATTTTAACAGATGAATAAGATGGTGAACATGAACAGATTAAAAAACTGAAGTGTTTGTTGGTCAAAAGCTGATGATGGCGACTCTCCAGTGCTTGTACCAAGAGATGAGGAACTTCACAAATGCAAATCATCTGCGTGTGACCTCATGTCGCTCAACTCTTCAGTCCTACCATGAACAGAGAGGGACACATAAAGCTCGACCTGTTAACATACACACACTCTTCATGTTATTTTGGCTAAAGATCAGCTGCTGTGTCATTAACTTGTTGTTATGACAACAAGGGCAGAGGTCGTAGATGCTGGGAAAGAGGAGGGGACTCAGAGAAGAGAAACCCTCATCCCTCAGCCCCTATGAGGATCCTTTTTTTCTCCCTCTATAAATTTTACACATCAGAGGAGGAGTGCTACTCATATTGTAAAAGCAGGTGTACAATGTCTTCTGTGGCTCTGGAGGGAGCTTTCTAAAGTCTGATAAAATGAGTCTCATGATGTCATAAGGATTTGGGACTACCAATTTCTGTATCAGCAATAAGTCTGAAATACGTGGGTGTTTTCAAGGAGGGTGGGTCTGGTAGGGCAGGATTATGGTCTGTCAGAACTAGTTCATAAGACGTCCTGTCCAACAGCCTTGATTGCGTCAACCTTTTTTTTTTCCCAAGACAGAAACAGAACTAAAGCTAAATAATTATGCAAAAGATGGACAGACACAGAAAAATGAGAATATTTGAGAAGCAAGGATGATTATTTCTGCCACCACAGGAAAGGCTTTTATTTTTTGTTTCCCCTCTCTCCACCTCTAGCTTCTACTCTTTCCCCTCATTGGTGTCTTTCTTCCCCTCCTCTTCCCCTTCATCCTGAAACAGGTGTAGCCTGCAGGGTGGAACAGCTGTTGCTGCGGTGCCAAGTCAGCGAATCAGGTTCAACGCTCTAACAAATCCCAGACGGACTCCCCTGATGCCTCCCCCTAACATCTCCAACAACGCCTCCACAGCATATTCTGCCCACCTATCCGCCTGCACTTCGAGAGCTGTTGTTGTTTAGGTACAACACCACCATCTCAGTGCTGGTTCCAGCCGTCTGTCTATGCTGGTGCGTAAGAGCACGTCAGTGTGACAAATACAGCGACTTGACTGGCATGGCAGCGAGGCGACGCAGATGAGATTCGGGCCTGTGGGATGCTGAGCAGCCAGCCCCCCCCACCCTGCCTGCCCTGCAGGCTCCGTTGTATTCGTTTCTGTTTCTGCAAAGATCAAAACCTTGCCAACAAAAAAAAAAAACAACCCCCTCCAACCCTACCGCCTTATGACTGCCTCATCATCTTCCCATACCCTCTTTTCCGCTGACTGACTGCTGTTGCAGCTGTCGCCAGCCTGGCGACAATCACAACACACCGGGGAGAAGAAATGGAAGAAGAGACCCAGGGAAAGAATGAGGGAGGAGGGAGTAAAAAAAAAAAAAAAACAGAGAGTAACTGAGAGGTAGATTGTGTGTCTGTAATGTGGGAGATGGTGATTTTTTTGGGGGGGGGATAGAAGTCTGAGGGTGAGGGATTGAGGGATGGGGGAGGGGACACAGAAGATGAGAGAGAAGGAAAGAGGCAAGAGAGGGAGAAAAATGACAAGAGGGAAGAGAGATGCAGAAATGAGGGCAGAAGAGGAGAATGAAATATTGGGAGGAAGCAGCTGAAAAAGGGGGGAGTGTCAGTGCGGGAGGGTAAGAAAAGGCAAGAAACAGAGCGAGATGGGGGAGAAAAGGCACAAGGACAAGTAGAAAGAGGGAAATAATGAGTGGATGAAAAGATGCGGGCAGCTAGAGGTAAAGAGAGATGACTGGAGGGAGAGCTTTTGTAATTTTCCTGGCAGCACATACCAGATGTCTTAGTACCTCAATAGGTCTCTCCATCTTTCTTTCTTTCTTTCACACATCTCCTCCCTCGTCTCTTTGGAGATTTCAAGCAGGGGAAGACATAAAACGTCTCTCCAAACACACAGAAAAAAACATGCAAATTCTACAATAACGTAATACAGCGTGAAAAATTCAAACAGACAAATACATCAGATTTACAGCTTGACAACAAAACTGATGCTTCTCCATCACAACTGTTCAGTTTTGTTATCAAAAACGGTATGTGGTGGCAGCTTCACTAAGACACTGCTGATAAGACTTTTGCTTATCACATCTGCTGCATTTAGAGCATCTTAGTAAATAAACAAGAATCAATTAAGGCACAAGAAAAAAAAACAAAAAAAGATGCGATTCTTCCCGTTCCCCCATGCTTTGATACAGCAGTTGTAATGAGTATGCTCCCATGTCATCGATACCCCAGCTTGGCTCTACTTGTACAACCAAAGGCCATCAGGGCTCTAATCCTGAGCCGCAGAGTGGCACAGTTTCACCCTGCAGCCATTCACTTTGTCTTCACACAAACGCAGCTGCCAGATTCGTGTGACCAGGCAGCCTCTCTCTCAGAAGAGACAGAGGTATTAAATGAGTCGGCTTTCTCTTGGCTCTTTTTGCGTGGAGTGTGTGTCTGTGAGTGTGTGTGGTATGAAAAAAACAAGGTCTTACAGGGTGGGAATTCGCAGAGAGGTTTGAGTTTTCTTTTTATTTCATGACTCCTTCAGTTTGACAAAACCAAAATTGTTTTTATATGTACCACAACTGCAAAACATTACTCTTTATGTCACAATAGAGATCAAAACAAATGTACTTCTCAATTTCAATGTTGGATCTTGTAATTTCAGGCATTTCCGTCAACTTAAGAGGAAGGAAAAAGAAAACTGTGCTTGTTCCCCAAAACAGTTTCGGGAAACAGTGTGGCTCTCTGACAGTGAAAGAATCATGTCCTGATCATTTTGCTGAATTTTATTTCCAACTAAGAGATGGACAAAACCATCATCAGACATAAGAGGCTAATGAGCGTGCTCTGATGCAGGTTGAATGACTGGCTTTATTAAATCTCTTAGTATACTTATTGCACCCAACACAGTTTTTTGCTCATTTTAAAGATCTTTTTTTTAAATTAACTTTTAAAGATGGCAATTTTCTGAACAAGTGAAAAACTGACATGTCACTGTACAGGGTGTGATTGAGAAAACCAATAACATAATCATATCCCCAGCAGTCTTGTCTGGTGCGTGTGTTTTACTTCATTTAACATTCATGAGTCCTGAATGGACCTGAGCTCTCAGTTGGTATTAGGGGAATCAACTCAAGTGTACAAAATGGCAACATGTTTATATGTCAAATCTCTCTAGTATTGAATATAAACGATGAATAAAACATTACATTCTAGTCCTGACTCTAGTGTCCATGCACTCCCAACATGCAGTGTGCTGTCTGTTGTCTGACTGAAGTGTCCTCCACTTGACCTCACCATGAAAGTGGGAGAAGGACCTTTGGCTCGGGGGACACCCAGCGCCCTCTCTGCTTGGCCTGACTCCGCACACTCCGTGCCAGGCTGCTGGCAAACAACAATGACCCTCTAACAGCAGAGTCAACGGCCACCAATCATACAACGGCACAGGAGGTGCCAGTGCAAGTGTGTTTTACTGTGTTTATCACTTTGTCTGCTGAAATGTATAGCTTTGCCCCCGTGTGCTTTTCTAACTGTGGTGGTGAGAAACACAAAGTAACACTGTGTTGATATTCAGCTGCATCTTTCTGGAAAACATTTATCAGAAACTTTGACCTCTGAAGTCAATTGATAATCTAGACTAAGAAAAGTAACTCAAATCTGTTGTTTGTTGCTCTCCCTGAGCTTTTTTTTCCCATCTAGTTACACTTCAGACGACCTCTTGTGTCATTGCTTCTCAGTCCGACAAAAGAGCTGAGGTGAATTTGAGGCGATGCACAGGGCCACAATTAAATAATGAACTTTTGAGCAGTGATCAAAAGCGGCAGATCAAACCACACAGAACTTATGCTACAGATCAGCATCAATGTGGTGTGTTTGTAGCTAAAACTGTTCCTCAGCTGTATTATGTGATTTATAATGTTTAGAAACATACAGCATGAGGATGTGTAAATGTATGTCAGTATGCTTGGCAGGTCCACGGGGAGTTTGAGCTGCACTGCAGTAAAGAGAGCAGAGAGTCATCACTGTTAACTGACTTCAAATCCACTTTTTATTGACCAGTGGAGAAAATAATCATGATGTGTGTTTGTGTGTGTATGAGTTTGTGGGCGCATGCATGTGTATTCATTAATAATCATGGAGCCATTGACTGGTGTCACTGTTTGGTTTAACTGTGTCACTGTAGCACTCTCTCTGTCTCTCACTCACAGAGACAGACTGAAACTCAGCAGCCTTCTCTTCTGACAGCGAGGCGATTCAAACATCTGTTAGCAGCGTGGCCGAGTTCACATGATGCCAAAGCACTGAGCACAGTCCAAAGTCCTTCAAACAATCCACACTCGGACACACTGTTTTACTGCAGTTAGTTTCTGATCAAGGACAGTAATGCCCCCTCCATCCCCTAACATGCTTTGTCAGTCAACTACTGTTACTGACTCTCTGAATCCCTTTTTATTACCCCCTAGAAGGCTGGCTAAACTTGTGTCTTGTATGTAGGTGTATGTTGTAAGTAAATGGCGAGAACAATAGATGAGAGAAAGAGTGTAGTCAAAAAACAGTAAACTCAGGCCTTACTGAATACACTATAGGCTATATCATGTTTAGAGGCAGCTGAGTTAAGGCAGCTATCAGTGAAGAGTTTCAGTCTCTCACAGGTTTTGTCTCAGCCGGTGCCACCGTCAGAATAATATTGTGAGTCTAAAATGAAGTACTATCTAACTGATTATGAGGCAGTGACACCAAAGCCTGATTTTTTGAAAAACATTTGATGTTTGAAACAGTGGAAAAATAAACTCAATCGGCGCTGCAGTGCAGATACTGAATCTCAACATGACATGACATCTGAATGGATATTGCCAACATAGAAAAAAAATCTCTCCCAGAAAAGGATAAAAGCATCACTGCTGGGTGTTTTTGTGGCTGTTTTTTTATTTTTATTTTTTTATTTTTTTTTTTTTACCACTGAATTTTGGGTGAATTTGTTGCTTTAAGGGAGATGAGACTAAGAGTCTACAGCCACACTGGTGAGGCTGGACTTTGAGCCAAATGCTAATATCAGCATGCTAACATGATCACAGTTATCATGGTAGCATGGTGATGTTCAGTAGAAATAATGTTATTTTGTTTAGCATGTAACCATGCTAACATCTGCTAATTAGCACTAAACAGCGTTTCTGGGAGTTTTCTGGAACAGACGTGAATCCTCTGTTCACAGTTACGTCAGGAGATTTACAGGTGTCCTTGAGAAAAGAAAAAAGATTTGGTTTGCTATATGATTAATGTGAAACTGAAGACAAAGTCCACTTCGTGTTTTATTACTCATTGAATGATGATTTAACGGCTACACTATTTAGTAACATGTCCTTCATATTGATGAATTCTTCTGGATTAATCATTCTAAGAAACCTGCGTGTGTTTCAGGGAACAGGACGAAGATAAAGGTATTTGTTTGCATGATGTAAAAAGTTGCGCTCATGTTTGAGAAATGTATCACAGCTGCAACAGTTTTTGTTTGTTTTTTTTGCCTTGTAAGTCCATGTGGGTTGGGCACTTCACCGATAGTGAAAAACGGCAGCCTACAGTCCATGATGGATGTTAGCCTTAATCTGTAGCCGGCTGAGAAAGAATGGTTTGACCTCCTCTCAAGTTGGCCTTACGCTTCTCCCTATCCCTGCCTTCATCCCTCCCTCCTCCCCCTCCCCATCCATCTCTCCATTCCCTTTCCCAACCAAGCCTCCAGGGGTTTCTCTACAGCCACTGCATTCCCTGTTCTACCCATCCTGCCTTGCTTCCATCCATCTCTCTGCTCTGTCATTCACAGCCTACAGTCACCCCTCGCTGCCTCAATCTCCCATCCTTCGCCCCCCATCCCCCCTGCAGTGACTCCTGCCATTGTGAGCCCTGCTCTCGCTCTGTCTTGGGCTGCTGTGTGAGAATGGGGTCATTGTTGCTCTGTTGCAGCGTTTGCGTGAGTGTGTGTCTATGTCTATGTTCGTGTGTGTGATAGTAGGAGTGTGAGTTCTCTGCCCCAGCGCCAGCATGTCCTGCTGTCCGACCTCCATACGCACACAGGCCTACATACTCGCTGCACATGCACTGAGCTTGGAAACATGTCCAATTAAACACAAATTAAAACACAGCCTGTTGTTCTTTAATCCAGTTTTAAAGCTTCAGATTGATTTACACTAAAATATTCTTAAACTTTATCCTCTAATACTTACATAATTTAAGACAGTTTGGTACTTTAATCTAAATTCACTGGCATAACATTTTGTAATGTAATGACGTTATTTTTGTGAAATGTAACCTAATATTTTTAAAGTTTTACCAACTGAAAATGTTTATTTAGCTTTTTCAATTGATTCAATAAGCTAGATGACAGTTAAACCTGGCAGTTAGCTAATGGGTGTAAATATTATGAGAGAACTAGTTTGTGTTGTGCAACCTATTGTTATTTATTGATGCCTACATCTTCAGTTAGGAACACTTACATTAGACACAATGATACTGAAATGAGATTTTAAGCAGGGCAAGTGCAGTAATAGTTTGGTAATTTACATGGAATTTAAACTTAAATTTTTTGTTTGTATGCTTGCTTGCTTTGGTTAATGAACCTGAGACCTTGCTGTCAAATCTGAAACAAACCTATGCCCTCAATCAACCGGAAAATGAAGCCATATCCATACATAACATACATGCATATCATTCCTCAAACCCACGCCTATGAAATACTCCCACACTTCAGTCCAAAAGACTCTGGTGTGATACCGGTTTCTTCTCCTCTCTTTGTGCCCTTTTTCTTCTATCGCAAACTCCCACTAGTCCAGTTAGTCACGGTCTCGGCCTCCACCACTCTGTCTCTTTGAGGGATTATCAGCCAGCACTGGCCACCACTCTAATCCTTTCCTCAACAGACTCACTCTTATACTCTCACACGAACAGCCAGACACAAGGTTTTCAATGACAGCGACTAAACAGCATATCTTGCCTTGCTAATCTGTTAAGTAGCTATTACGGCACCTTTGGTCACTAGTTTCACACATCTACTAAGAGAAAAAAAAGAAAACCAAAGAAATTGTAGTTTCAGTAAATTAATTTGTCTTTTCTTGCTTCATAAATTAAATACTCGAGCTATGAGTAAATAGTATATTTGGCAAGCCTGCTTTGAGACACAGGGCTCCCACTATTCAGATGATTGACTATGTAAATATGGCTTCCATTTGAAGCTACAGCAGATAATGTCAACTTCACTTCTGCATTCACGTTTAAACATCACAGAAACCTTCATCCTGGACCATAAAACTACCAATTACAGTGGCATTCATTTGTTTTTATTAACTGCTGAATAAAGGGGAGGGGAGGGGAGGTGATATATAGCATGTGCTCAAGGGGAAAGATAAATATTAGATATAAGTTATATGTCCACAGTGAGGCATAGTGTGTATATAAGAGCAGGAAACAGGTAGAGATAGGGGCCGGCCCTGTGTCTGTCTGTCTGTTGTTAGCAACAGGTGATCAGCTCACCTGTATTGTCTTACCTGCAGCTGACTCACAGCTTCTACAGAGCTCTACACAAAGTGTCAGTGACGCTCAGTGCCTTAAATAGGAACTATGACTCAGTCCTGATATCCTGGCAGAGGAAATGAAACAGATGTGTTGACAAAACAATCTCAACTCAAGGATACTTACTTGCTTGTTCTGGAGCTTTTGACCGTATAGAACGGTTCTTATAAGCATACAGAGTTTGCTCAGTTGCCAGGAAGCTGTAGATGTTAAAAATTTCCATGACTGCGAACACCTCCTAAATGAGGACTGCCTGATATGGTCAAAAGGACAGAAAGAAAGTTTTGTCAGCTGCTGTTTTCAAGGTCAAGAACGAACTGTACAGCTCAGGGTGATATCTGTGTATAATTTGTTGTTACTATAGCATTTATATCAAGATTAAAGTTTGAGCTTTAATTGTTAATTAACAGCCATGGATCATGGGCAACCATGGACATTGCAGCTATGTGGAAACCATTCGTCCACCAGGACACTCCCCTTGTCTCGTATTAAATCAATGTACTGTATCTGTCTTGTCTACAGTGATCAAAAGAACTCTGAATCTTGCCATCCTTTCTACTAGCTTTAATCCCATGTGTCAATCGAGCAATGAAGGAGGACTGGTGCCCTATGCTTTGAGAAACTAGAGGCTGATCCAGGATCAGAGTGACAGGTACGGCATGACCAAGGGGGCAATGACCTGCCAACCCACAAACAAGCTGTGACATCACTCTAAGGAGGTCATGGTAATCAGATTATCCCCTGTTACACAAACTCCCTCGCTAACTCCCCACTGTGACAGCAACGCTAAGCGCACAGAAACACACACGCTCACAGACACGCCTTGAAAAACGTCAAGCGGGGATGGGATAATTTTAGAAGAAAGCAAGTGAGTGAGCCAAAAATAAAATTCCCTGTGTTGTTAAAAATTTCTCGCAAAGCTTCAAACACACATTCACTCTTTGAGCAGCAGCATCACGTTTTGCCACGATGGATTCCGAATTCCTCGGTGGGAGAACGAAGACTGTTTGCTAAGCGCAAAGGCCGGCTGATGGAAGACAGAGGAGAAGCTCGGGGGCCTGAGCTGCTCAGTAACCACAGTGATGCCAAGTGGTCGGCGGTTTGAAGAGGACACCTGAGACCAGCGCACCTGGACAATGAGCTGAGGTGTAACCCTAAACTGAGATGAACCGCTGTTTATCCCCCACGCTCTCCTTCTCTTGTTCTTTCCCATCAGTCTCCTCTCTCGCTTCATACATCTCCACTCTCTCTGGTCCCCGAGCTTATTTTCTCTCCACAACCTGATCTATTCCACCCTGTTATTCTCCCAATCTTTTGACTCACAACTTCTCTCCTCTGTCTCTGTCTCACTGTTCTCTGACGCTTTCCCCTTCTGGGCATCGCCGGGCTAATGCAAACAGCTCTCAGTGTGAGTGTGACTCATTTAATCACATACTTAATGATCAGCACCCACACATTTTCAGTGAGATTTGTCATTCAAAGGGAAAACAGGGTCCAAGCACTTCCTGAGACATTCTTGTATTTCTTCAGTTGCTATTTTCACACACAATACTCAAAATTGTTGGGCTGACATTTTGCGCAGCAGCTGACAGCAGCTAGCAGCTGTATGACTCAGTGACACAGAAGCAGTACCCATGTCACCATGGAAAGGCAGCGTTATGGCGTTGTTGCCAAGGCTGTGCTGTCCAACGCTCATCTGATCCCTCATCATTACTGTTGGTGCCGCACAGGGAGGAGGGAGAGGCAAGAGATGGGAATAGGGTATGCATGCTTGAGAGTCAGACATGATCGAAAAGTGGGAGACTAAAGAAGACCAAGTGAAGGATTGAGGTTTAGGAAACATTGAGGTCGATCAGCGCTGAGTGTGTTTAAGCTACACTCTCTTCTGCTGTCCCTGTCTTTGAAAGGCCTTTAGTCAGCATCCTGCACACTCCACCCATATTTATGCACTCCCTCCCCCATCACTCATTTCACTTGGGATAAACACACATAGTCTGACCTGCACGTATACACACACACACACACACACACACACACACACACACACACACACACACACACACACACACACACACACAC
>JBBMJY010000026.1:6925915-7029496 GCA_037833715.1 Toxotes lorentzi | reverse complement strand
TAGGGGGGTGTTTTTTTGGGTGGGAAAAAAAAAAGGTCCCAAGGGGGGTGACAAGTAAATGGAGAGGGGTTTTTGGGGTTGGAGGTTTGGTCCCCCCCCCCCCCCCCCCCCCCCCAACTCACACACACAGACATACCACTGGACCCACTGCTAGGGTCGCCCAAAGGGCACATGAAGGAAAACTGAGTCATTTTATAACCAGAGGGCAACAGAGGGAAGCACAACTTTGTATTGAGAGCAAAGACAAAAGAAGGACTTCAAACAGCCTTCAAGATGAAAGAAGACTGTTTGACATGATTCTTATTAACTTTAAAAGTTACAAACCATGCTCCGTGTTACTTCAGGATAAAACAGCAGCGGGTTACAGTGTTCGAAGTGCAAAACACTCTGCTCAGCCTCCCAGGAACATGCTGAGGTGTTGTAATGTTAGCTGTGATGTTAGCTAGCATAACTGCTAATGACAGAGAGGGTGAGAGCACGAGGATGGTGGGTGGTGTGAACCTCCAGTTATCTGCCAGTGTTACCAGCCAATAGGAGAAAAAGGGGAGGCCAGGCAGTAAATAAGCAATTGATATTCAGCTGAAAACAATATTTGAATGAGTCTCAGAGAGGTGGAGTGTGTTCACACACAGGTTTTTTTTTTTTTTTTTTTTTTTTTTGTGATACTCTTACCGCAAATTAAATAAAGTATGAATGAACATTTGGAAAAGGTTTCAGAAATGGAGTTTGTCAATGATTTTTAAAGCCAGGCTATTTGACTCTGCCACACTGGTGACATTTTGTGGAGTGTGGAGCAAATCCCAAAAAATGTGGCCGGTCAGCTCCACCAATCAGAGGTCGAGTATTCACATAAGAACTGTTTATTTAAACAATGTGGCGTAAACCACTGATAGGCAGAAGCTTATATATTGTGGTAACATTTTTTAAAAGTGAAGAAATAAATAAAATAAAGGTCACGAACTTCCCAACTTTACTTTTGTATATTTGCACAAGTGTGTGTTGGCTCTGGCCCCTGCTATGCTCCCCCATTCCTCAAGATATTTTTGACACTTGGCTTCAAAGTTTGGCCATGTTTCTGGAGCTCCTACCTGGCACCCCGCGTCCTATACATCCTGTGTGTTATAATTCTCTTCGGCGCTCTCTTTTACCTCTGAACCTCTTGAAGTTTTTTTTTTGTTTGTTTTTTCTTACTCCCTGTTCATCCCTGACTCTTAGCATCTCCAGTTTTAGCCTTTAACAAGCCATCCCCATGCCAGGAAAGGTGTTTGCTGGCTCATTTCAGCATGGGGTACATTTACCAGTAGGTCGCTTGGCAGCAGCCATAAAGATATTACAGATTCATTTGTTTGCATGGTGCCTTTGACTAACTTCACACATTAGCCCATACTCCCCCATTGCTTATAGGTCCAATTAGTGGGGAAACAGTCTGGGCTAATGCTGCGTCTAAATTAACTTTTTTCCCCCTCTTTTTGGAAATTATAAAATTAAACTAAATCCCCATTTTCGTAATACTCCCCTCAAGTCAACAACAATGTGTGAGAGAAACTGAATGTAGAAATGTCTCTCTATAGTTTAACCTCGTTTTGAGAACATCACAGACTCCATTCTGGGGAAAGGGCAAACGGAAAATGCTGCTGAATTTCTGCTTTGATGTAGAACAGTTCTATAAGATCTCTGTGTGTAAAGTCAACAAAGGCCAGAAAAAAAAAAAATCTTCCTTGAAGTCAGCACACTAAGATATTTTGTTCACTCACATCGTTATGCACTGAACGAAGTCCACCATTAAAAATGTTTCCCATATTGAGGCTGTCTGCCAAAACTAACAACCAACACTTACGTAATATAGCATTTCATCTAATTTAAGAGCATGCACAAGGTTGCAAATACACACACAAACCTTGTAGGACAACTCTCCTGCAGACTTAATGTGTTATTTAAAGATTTATTTTGAAAGAAAAAAAATGCTCCTCAAGATGATTATCAATCGTTATTATAAAGTATCTAAATACAGGCAACTGAGGTATATCTGTCTTTCTACAGGTGGAGTGTGTGAGAGAGGCAGAAATAAAGAAAGCCTGAGGGAGTGAGCGACAGTGATAGAGAGACAGAGAGCTTGCACAAACAATGATGAGAACAAAACAGAGGAAAACAACACTGTATAAAGGCTGGAGAAATGTTGTATACCGTCTGAAGAATACATGATCATGGTGTCATCATTCATGGCACTAACTTCTATATAAAAAGGCAAAGGCAAAATTTCCCACAATTACCAACTTTGTATCACAGCCTCAGATACATTTTAACATAGAAAATAAATCCATACAAAATGGTGAATTTGAATCCACTAACTTCATACAACCTTCTGCATTCAGAAAATGCATGCACTTTTGAAAGGTTTATTAGGTTCCGGGAAAGACTCCCGCTGCAGGCAGTTTAAATAGATAAGATAAACATCCCTTCAAAAATTTAATTATATTGCGTGTCAGCTGACTTTTGCTTCAGGGTGTAAAAGAATAATTAAACAAAAAGTGCACTTCATTTGACTAAACCAAAATCAAACAGAGAATTCAGTACACCTTTCTGGAAGGAATTATTCAAGATATTCACAAGATATTCATATATCTTGTGAAATGCGCTTATTCATTGGCAGAGTGTTTGTTGAGAAGAGAATACCTCTCTCATATCCATTAAATATAAAGCTACAGCCTGGAGAAGGTTATCTTAGCTTAGCTTAGCATAAAGACTGGAAACAGGGGAAAACAACAAGCCTGGCTCTGTCCAAAGGTAAAAAAAGAAAGAAATCTACCCATCAACACAGAATATTTAAAGCTCACAAATGAACATGTTATGTTTTGTTTGTTTAATCCATACAAGGATTTAACTCCTGGAGTCTTGTCATCACTATTAGGTTGCTAGGCAGTCAGCAGAGACTCCATGAATGTGTTTTTACACTTTAGTTTTTGTACTGATTAAACAAACATGATGTAAGGTGTTAATTAGTGAGCTGTAGAGGTGCTGGTAGGCAATATTTTTCTCCTTTGGACAGAACCGGGCTAGCTGTTTCCAGTCTTTATGCTAAGCCAAGGTACCTGGCTGCTGGCTGTAGCATACAGACAAGACAGTCTAAACGTCTTTGTGAAAAAGACAAACTATTCCTTTAATGATACTTTTTTTTTAATCCTTTGTTCTCCCGCGGATACACAGACACACTCTCACACAGAGTAGCACAACAGATCATGTAAGGCATACCAATTTGCTTGACGAACAGTGGGCAGCGATCATGATGACTTACAAAGACTGGAAAACACACAGAGACATACAGAAACGCACAGGAGGCTCAGTGAATGTATAAAAAGAGTCTGTCGATTGTCAGCTTAATGATTCATGACCAGCTGTCATCTTAAAGGCAAAAAATTCATTTTGGTTTATTTGACATACTGTTAATGAACAGCAGTCGCCTGTCAACTGCAGTTAAGTTATTGACATTAAATATAGAGCAGTATTGTGTAATATGTGACGACGATTAACTACTTACCGATCTATTCATCAAAATAAATTCCGATTTTCTGTAATAATTTACCTAATCTAGTTCTATGTATTAACAAAGAGTACAATACGAGTACATTGTAGAGTGTATCAGCGTGTAGATGAAGGCTGAAACCAGCTGAGGTTTTATGAGAGGCATTCAGCTCAGTCCCACATACAGTACAGTGGTTCAGCCCTGTTACATGTGTATGAGTGTGAGTGGGTGTGTGGTGTATTCATATGCTAGTGGGTTTGAACACATTTGTCTGTCTGCCCCTCTCTTGCCAACTCCTTGTACAGTATTTTGACTGACACACACATATACACACACTCACATACGCATTGGCAGACTCACAAATGATGAGTAAAACAAGATGAAAACGGAGGGAAAAATAAAAAACAGATGGAGTGATTGTATCCAGTGAGTAGCAGAATAATCAGGCTGATTGAATGAACTACAGTATCAGAGTCGGAGAGACGGTTCTCCTTCTGTCCGTGAGGGTACAGTCCGCTGCTGTCCTCGGAGGAAGTGCATACTGCAGTGTCAGTCCACCAGCCCTGGTCCATCCAATAAAGAGCCAAGGGGAGATGTCACTTCCTTGTAGCAACCCACGAGTGCACCAGCAGTCAGAGGGGAGAGGTACTGTAAGGGGGGGCAGGGACGACCCACGTCAGAACAGTCCCCATCCCGGCGGTCTATGGATCACCACACACGGCAGATGTTGTCGGGGACCATGTAGCTGCTCTTGTTGCAGTTGAATGCTTTGGCAAATTCTGGGAAATTCTGAAGGGAGCCAAGTACCCTGTGACATATAGGAAGAAGATTGTTGATGGATTAAAGTTACTGTATTAAGAGGTTCCTTGAAATTGAAATTTACATGGCATGCCATTTTGTCAAGGTCTTGAAATGTTAGCTACCACGGTAATTTGTTTCCTGCTATTTGCCCCAAGCGCATGGTTGACTGATGTAAAGGAATTACTGTTGGTTTGAAATTACCTGAATTTCCCTGGACTGTGTACATCTACTTTAATGGAATTAACAGCTTGCTCTGGTCTGTGTGTTCCACACCACACCTGAAAAAGACAGCAAGGGACAGAGGGGGATTAGACAGCTATTCATCCAATATACTGTACTGTTCCAAATTTATTCATCCATCCATTTATCATCCATCATCTATTACTGTAATCCATCAGTCCATCAATTTATTGTCCTTCCATCCACTACCTGAGCAAAGTTTAGGAAGAAGAGTTGATCATGGGAAAGGTCAATGCCAGGCAGTGGTGGTTCCTCTCCATGCTCCTTCACATAGTTCTTGTACGCCTACAGAAATGACACAAAACAAATGTTATCTCACTGGAAATACCACTGGAATACCTTAAATGGCTCCATTTGACTCCATATGACCCATAGTTCTGCTAATTTAATGTGGGTATTCTGATTAGTAAATGTTTTTGTGTGCCGCCTAAAACCATTTCTGGCTTATTCAGTGGTAAATTTGGAAATCAATAAACCATGCATGTAAATAAATTTCCTTTTGTTCCACTTTTGGTTGTTATTCTGTTGTCCTCATCAAAATGACCAATTCCTGCTGGCTATAAAATGCTTATTTAGTATCTGACTTGGTTGAAATTCTGAGGCAGTGGCAGATATTATGAGTTGGGCTAATTGGTGAATCATGTGTATCCTAAAAGTACCTCTTTCTTGTCAACAATTTATGGCAACAATTTGAAAGTCGCTGCAGCAACTTATTTAGAACTATATTTTAGTCATAAATTATACATCTAAATGCTAATTCATGCCATTCTGTGGCAGAAGAAATTACACGTATACTGTTGCATTTCCTGCCCAATGTGAAACTTCAATTATACAAGTATATTGTTGGAGAATGAAGTCCAATCTCAGCTTGGCCTCAAAATGGCAACAAAATTGACAACTGGCAAGGTAAATGTGTAATGGGAGAAATGCTTGAATGACACAGTACTTGATCTAAAATAATTTTTTTAAATCTTATATTGCATTCAAATCTGTGAATGCCCTTTCGCTGTCCACCTCTGGTCAAAACTGATGAAATCAGTGGCAACATCATGTCCTTCACTGTTTTGTTTACAATAGCTAATGAGCCAGTCGATGACCTGGCAAAATGACATGTCTATTAATGTTAGCAAGCAGACGTCAATAACTAACCACAGACCAAATCCCCTACTCTCTCATCTGTAAACCAGGGCTCTTAAAGTGAGTTTCCTCCTTTGTTTTCAGGCTCATTACCTGATATGCTTGACGTATCCCTCCATTGTCAGCAATGTTCTCCCCGAGGGTGTTATTACCATTTAACTAGAGAAGGGACATATAGAGAGAGAACACAAAGATTGGCAGGGAAAAAGGACAGAGAGGGACTGTAGTATTTCCAATATATTTCAGCAAATCTCAAATATCCCTCTTCGGATGCAAGAAATAATTTTCCCGTGGGATAAAAGACGCATTGTTCAAAGCAATAGGGCAGAGGAGGAGAGACAAAGACAGCGAGAGTGATTGATATGTCAACACAAAATATTAAAGACACCTGAGGCAGAGAAGAGATGAGGCTGCAAAACTGGGGGAAAGATAGAAAAATGAGACATGAATGGGCTGGCAAAGGTAGCAGGGAAGAAAATAAATGGGACAAAAAGCAAGGTTTAGAATAATATTTGAGAAAGTGCCGCTGTAAATTCTATTTAAAAAAAAAAAAAACTTGGAAAAAGGAGGAAAGAAGAAAGAGAGAAATTGTAATTGTCTACCAGGACATACATTAAGTCCATTGGCCAGGTCCCAAGAGAAGTTGCCATACTGATCGACGATACATTTTGAAAGCTCCAGGAACCTCTGAGTGGAGTCTGGTGTCCACCAGTCCTTCAGATCACCATCCTTATCATAGTTACGGCCTAAAAAAGAGGCCAGATGCATGGAGCATCAGCTGGTTGGATTTGATCAACAAGAAAAAAAAAACTGTCATGCATCTCTGTGCCCGAAAACCCATTATCTTGTTATCTGAGACAGCACTCAAATGCTGCATGTGATGTCAATTACATGTTTCCATTCCATCTCGTACATTTCCATTGTGTTTCTGGGTGGTTTGCAGTTGTGGATATCAGTACAAAAGAATCCTGACGTCTTTGAACATAATAACTTCATGTAGCCCACTGGAAGTGGGCGCAGTAAAAATGGTCTGAGGCAAGATGCAGAAATGGCATTTCAAAACATTTTTTTTTTCTGAAATGGTACCAGTTACAGAAAGGGAAATATTTCTGTCCAGAGACCAAAGTAATCTGCCAAAACTGCCTCTGGGAGGAAGAGAGAGCAACAATGTGGAAAATCATACCATTGTCATCAAAGCCATGTGTGATCTCGTGACCGATTACCATGCCGATGCCACCATAGTTGAGAGATTTAGCCTGGCCTTTACTGAAGAATGGCGGCTGGAGGATACCTGCAGGGAACACTGATACCAGGGAAAAAACAAAAATCTAAAGTGGATTGTCTTTACAAAACTTTCGAATGTTGAATAATTTCACCCATGTATGCTTGAAATGTTTTTGCATGTGCACATATTAAAATACCTATTTGATTTTTGCTGGATGAGTAGAAGGCATTGACAACAGCAGCTCCAGTTACCCACCTAGAGATTTAAAGAATGGTACAGTAAGAATATATACCGCAGCACAATTCAAATTAGATTAAAGATATTAAATCTAACCTGTCGTATAATAATAATAAACAAGCTAATATTAGCATTCCTGGTGTGCTTAGTGAGGCTGAACTCTTTATGCGAGTGGGAGTTTGCGTGGGAGAAAGTGGATGCACTGTGCTAAATGCGAGATTGTGTGTCACACCACAAGTAGAGCAGAGCGAATAAGTCATTTATTATTAGTGATTTAAATGCCTCACATTGTAACTTTAAATTACTACACATCTGGTTTGCTGAGAATCGATGTAATTCTGCCCCCACGGGGAATCTTACTCCTCTTTGTTGACTTTGACTCTGAGTTTCCGCAGTCGTTTCTTCTGCACATACTCCAGGTTCTGTAGGATGTTTTCAAAGTACTCCTCTGCATTGTAGCTCAGCTAATACCAACACACAGCCAGAGAAGCAGGAGGATTAGCTGTGATGAGAGCTATCAACACACGGTCATATATTCTCCAGCAAAACTCATAAAAGCCAAGAATGCACTGAGATGTTTTCATAGAACTGATATGAGGCTACAATGAACCGCACTGTATTCTGCTACACTAATTTAGTGAAAAAAGAAAAAAACATCCATAATCACATATTTTCAAACACTCACATCTTTGTACTCGTTGTTAAGGTATTCATCATCCATGATGTTGTCAGAATAGCCGATCCGTTCTCGAATAGCTCGGGCCTACAGAAAGTAGAAGGGAGAATGCCTTTGTCATCACATAAAGAAAACTAAAGAACAGGAAACAATATAATGCAATACAATACAACAGACAGTTCATTATAGCCAATACCTTCTCCTCAGCTGCTTTCTTGGTCTCTGCATCCATCCAGGTCAGGTCATCGAGGTTACTAATGAACACTTCCCGAATATCTTTAATCATCGCTTCCATCTGATGCCCGCACACAAACACACACACACACACAATGAGAGAACGAGACAACAATCACAAATAGGTCACTGATATACAGAATAAAATCCACAGTATATCATGAAAAAACCTTTAACTGTCAGTCAGTGCAACTTGTACATTGTGTGGGAGGCTTTTTTCATAAGGTCCACAGAGAGGATCCAGTGAAGTATACAAGATAATCTTGCAACACATTGCACAACAAAGTCATAAAAATACACTTCCCTGAATTAGGCCTCATCATTACATAGTCACATATCAATGCACAAGCACTCAGTGTACACACTCCCTCTGTGTAGGAGTCTGATGACCTTGGGCAATATTATCAGTAAATTACCAGTAGAGTAATAATTTTTATTTGATTAATATGACATCAGCTATTTTTATGTATTATAAAGGGAATGAGGTAATGACAATCAGAAATACATCATGCCGAGTGACTAAAAATGACAAAAGTATGGTATGAAAAAGTTATGCCTACTTATTCATAAAAGTCTCATCTTGTTGGACTGAAATTCTCTACAGTGGATATTTGTACTGGATGCACTTTTGTAGATGCATTATTGATATAGCTACCAATTTGCATATTTTAAATATTTACATTTACTTATAGAGGCATCCAGCAGTTCTGGGTTGGATTTTCCGTTAGCAAAATAATCCTGAGCTTTATAAATCTAAATTATAGAACAGGTTCTTTAGCGTGATGTTTATCCATATATTAGACAAACAAGTTATTTTATTCTAATTAAGTAAATAAATGTGTGCAACTGAACAAACATTACTATGTCAGCATTTTTGTCTTCATACAGCACATTGGCAGAAGTGTAGTAGTCTCAAAGTAATAAGACTTTCCTTTGATATGCAAATTCACACAGTGAGGTGCTCCAAAATCCACATCAAAAGCTCAGTTTTCTGTGGGAACCTGCGGTGTAAATGTAATGCTTCTGTAATGTATCGCTCTTGAGTTACAGTATTTACAAGAACGAGCCTGCAGACAGACTGACTGACGCCACTACAATGGCATAATGTTGTGCAAACCATGTACAGTACCATGGTCTATGGACAATACAAATCCAAAGTGTTTTGGTCCACAAAAAAAAAAAAAAAAAGAATAAGAATAAGTCACACAAAAGTTTGTGAACCAATAAAAGAATGAAAGCAAAATTGAAATGGGAAAAATTAAAAACAGCAGTGACAGCAAAGGTCACCTTTCCAGATCACTCTGACCAAAGTTGTGCTCTGAGACCACAGCACGCTGACAGAGGCATTCCAGTGTCTCATCACATCAGCAGACCGCTCACTAACACTGCATGACCACTCGGACAACATGCTGTGGTTCGCCACAAATCAGCAGGGACCATACTGACGAAGGCTTATCCAAAAACCTTTCAGCATGCAGCGTTTGTGTGTGCATATATGTTTGTGATTGCATGCATGCTGCTCTGTTTGCATGTGAAATCCTATCACAGAATTTACGTTGGTTAAATGCAGAGTCTGCATACAATGATAAAACTTCTCAATATGCACGTATCATAATAGCTTTAGAAATGTTTATTCCTCATCATAAGCACTAATGCACTACTGTTTGATGTAATTTACTCTGTCTCCAAATAATAAGCAAAGTAATGTCCATTTTAAATCACTGTCTGGATTGTATTCAAGAATTTAAAAATAGTCTGCATCAGATAAATCTTCTCCTGTGTGTTTAACTGTTAACTTGTGTTATATCTAATGGTTTAAAAAAAAAGTATCCAGCTCCATTACTTTGGCTAAAGTCCTCTAAAATCCTTGAGTGAAACTAGAGAATTATTATCATTAAAATATAGGTAAAGATTGTGTGTAATGCATCATGACTAAAAAATGAGCCATGTGAGAGTTGGGTTATTACATATCACATATTTTGATTATTATTACCACTGCACCAATGTGTAAGTAGCATTTTGTTGTTGTAGCTAGTCAAGGTGGAGTTAATTTTACCCACTTAATTTACTGTTGGCTTGACTCAAAACAACACATCCTATTTTATAAACTAATCATACATTGTACATTATGAAATCTTTATCAGCAAAGTCACTTGTTCATTTAGTTTTCAAATAAATGCAGTGGAGAATAAAGCATGATTTTTGCCTTTGAAATCTCAGTAGTAGAAGTAGCATGACATGGAAATACTGAAGTAAAGTGTACTCAAGTACAATACTTCTGTTAATGCGCCTACTTACATTCCACTGCTAACCATCTCTGAAATATATCTCTGTGGCTGAAAGAAGGTTGGTATGTGAGGAGCGCAGCACATGTGCCAGCTGCAGGTCAACTCAGCAGAGCTACACACATATCCGTAGGGCCATGGATTTGGGGAAAGGTGTGTTGATATGTACTTGCATGTGTACTTGTGTGTCGCTTTTCACACACACACACACAGACACATTTACACAGAGTGTGATGTGAGATCCACATGCTAGAGCAGGCAAAGGTCCAGAAGATGACAGAGATTAACAGTGTGTGAGCATTATGACAGATGTACACAGTCTCACACACACAATCTGACTCACGTACCCACAGTCATGTGCCAAAGCATGCGCGTACATACACACGCACACAGGGATGAGATTTTAAAGTGTGGGTGGTGTGGGCATGATAACGAGGACACCTTGTTCAGCCACTCTCAATGGGTGCAAGCAAAAAATAAATACAGTACTGTTTGATTGAGACACAAAGGTGACAAAAACATAGGTGAGTAAAACCAAAATACACTTGGTGGGATGTACTGAAAACACATGTGCTCAAACTGCATGTAAGGAGAAGTGAATACATAAACACTTTCACACTGAAAACACATGCCCTGCTGATTCATCTCTAACATTCAGCACCACTTCCAACTGTCAATAAAAAAGTAAACATAAGATTCAATTATGTATTACACTGAATATTCTCTGCCTAATGAAGGAATCCCTCTTGATGATATGTGTAATAGCCTTTTATTCTACGTTCAATCTAATAAAATAAAGTATAATACGACCTCTACTGACCAGTTCTTTGCTCTTTTCGGAGAAAGCCTCCTGCACATACAGTCGACCAACAGCATTGTCCATGTTGTTGTTGACGTAAAGTGCACACTGTCGCCACACTGCTGCCTCTGAAGTCGTCCCAGACAGAGCCTGCAGGGAAAGTAACGAGGCACAGATCAATTAGAGATACAGGATAAACCACTCAGCATATTGTTAAGAGGCGTGAAGAGGCTCATGGCAATTCTTTATTTGCACCTTCATTATGCACTGCCATTACACTTAGCAATGTGAAAAAAATAGGGCAGAAGGGAAATGATTAGATTAGGAAGAGGGCTAGGATTAGAGAGAATATTAAATGTTTTAAATAAGGAAGAATATGAATGGAACTGAGTGTGGTCATTTGTGTTTATTAGAGCCTGAATGATACCTCGGTATTGACATGTATGTTGGGCGATGTTGCAAGCATAAAAAAAACTGCAGTATAGAATAATTTAGAAACAGTCTTACAGAGTACCAAGGTACTAACTAGTTTAATTTATCCACGCTAGCAGCAAGGTTATAGGAATGGCAATGTCATTTGGCTGGTCTGCCACACTGGTTCAGACTGAAATATCTCAACTATTGTAAGGATTGCCAATTTTGTCATTGACATTCATAATCCTCAAAGGATAAATCCTACTGATTTTGGTGTTATTTTGACTTTTCATCTAGTGTGCTACAGTAAAGTTAACATTTTTGTTTTTGAGTTGGATAACTAAAGGATGAATTTCCACCCAGAATTACTTTTAATTTAACGTTTGACTTTTCCAGCTACTGTGGTTCATGACAAAATAGCGGCAAATGTATCCTCATCAAACACATTTCACTCCGTGTGTTAAAATAAAAAATAATACAGTACTGTCCAAGAGATCATTATTGGATTTTATTGATATCTACCTCTATAATTCAGTAAACGTTTACTCTTGTGTTTATTTGCAAACATGCTCTATATCACAGTCCTGGCAGTGTACCTTGCGGAAGGCTTTCCTGGTGTCCCTGTAAGCTCTGCTCAGGCCCACCACCATGTTCATAGCAAAACGCCACACCATGTAGTTCTGCAGATCCCTGTGAAGAGAGAAATGATGTTCACAGAAAGACTCTTACTCACACAAAGCTACGATACATCAGTAATGGGTGAGCTACTGTTATGTCAGAGCATGCTCTGCACTTCCGCCCCCACAAACACACACTCACAAACAGGCTATTGTACACAAATGCAACTAGAGACTCATTCAAGCACACACACCTCTTGGTGTATCTGGCCAAGATAAGGTTGAGTCTTCTGTAATAGTTGGGGGAGTAGTTTATGACCTTCTCTGTGTCAGGAACTCTGATGTTGACCGTATCCATTATCTTAGCTGTGAAGTAACTCCAGTCAAACACCTTCCGAGCGAGTCCAAAAGCACAGACGAGGAGAAAACAACATTAGGAAGAGGAAGAAAGGTGAAAAAGGTGCGACAAATTCTGACAGACAGAGAGTTTATTTTTACCTGTGATTCAACCTCAAGAGTGAAGTTGGTGTTCAGATCACCCAGTTCCATCTTGTTGTAAAGCAACACAGGGTTGTTACGGTCCTCTGGAGTATCAGTAGCCTTGGAGAGAACAAGACAGAGGGGCTGAAAATCGAGAATGCTGTCACAACACATCCCTCCTGTTTCCTGACACAAGCGTACACATGCAGTGCAGGTCCAGCAGCAGAAAACATATTTTGAGTCCCAGGGGGCTTCAGGTCTGTAAATGTCTGAGCTCGAACAGTGTGACTGCCTTGTAAAAGCCAGCAGCCGAGTGGAGGGGAAGTGAAGCATGGCAGTGAGCAGAACAGAGCAGCACAGAATGACAAACGTAGACTGTGGTAACCTGTTGATGTCTGAGAAACTTTGCTGTGTAGGGATCAGGCTAGTAAACAGCTTGTTTTACACAGGAGCTGTTCCAGACTGGAGCCACGAGCACACAGAGAGAAGACAGGAGAGAGGTTTGGGCTACAAATGTAGGAGTGGAAGGTCATACTGTCAGAAGTGGTTCGCTCACAAATTCCTCCTGTTGTGTGAAGCTGAGACAGAAGATAAGGTATGTAGTGCTGCTGAAAAACAAGGTCTCCTTCCATCAGTTTCTCAAAGAACAAAATAGAGACTGGAAGGAAGTTCTCAGATATGAGCTGGGAAAATGCAAATTGTGAATGCACGCTTACATTGGCGATGTCCCTCTCCAGGTCCATAACTCGCGTCACCTCCTCTCTGATGCGGGTTTCATTGATGGCCAGACTCCGGTCAGAGCGGATCAGCTTAGCCAGATCAATCATGAACTGTTCATAGGCCCGACATGCCTGCCAAACACACAGTCACTCATGATGTTCACATCTTGATTTTAACGGGAAGGAAAGGAGGTCATTGGTTTGAATTTAGCCAATGACAGCTTGCACAGATACACAAACATACACTCAAGCCCGCCTCAAGCCAAGTGCAGTTAAGTTCTGCTTTCTGCATATCAATCAAGAGTCTGTGGTAAACGGTAAAATAAAACCAGAACAGAGGATGTCTGCTGCAGTCACATACATCTGGTCTGGATTGAGACACAACAACATCTGTTCTGTTTTGCCCCATTAATTTTAATCATCATTTACTGCCTCAGAGAACAGCTTTATTTATTGTAAACACACATGCTCCAAACTCATGTAAGGATACGAAATGAACACAAAGCTAATTAAGATACTGATGTTTCAACTGATGCCCTCGTCATTTGTTGGGCATCATTTTTCCCGGAATAAACTCCGGGGGACACGAAACCAAGACCCAGTGGCACTAGCCCAAATGAACACATGGAGCTGGTTTCATTGTGCATCGGCTGAAAGTACTGTTGAATTGTATTACAAGTGTGTGTGAACTTTAAAGCTACCTCTGCATAGGGTCCAGTGCAGGCATAATAATCTCTGGACAAGAGGCCGAGGCTTGTTTGCTGGTCAAACTGGAAAAGCAGAGGACAAGAAAACATAAACAAACATTCTCCTAAGCCAAAGGAACCAGATTTAAAAAAAAAAAAAAAAATACAAAAAACAAAAAAAACTGGTGGGTGGTTATTTTCAAGCTGGATGAATATGATGTGTGAGCATATGTATGAATGTGGGTCTGTGAAACAAGGAGAGAGATGTGGGATTTCTACATCTACAGTTGCACACCTACATGAATGATGTGCGAATTGGAGTCCCTGTCATCGGTGCCGACAAAAAAGTTAACCAAGAGCTGAGTTCCATATTTCTCATTAAGTCTGGCAATGACGTCTTCCAACCTCCATGTTCTACCTAAAGAACGGAGAAGAAAGGAGAAGTGAGAAAGAAATAAATTCCTGTAGCTGGCATCTGGTGTGTGTGACAGAAGAACAGAATACTCTACCATAGTTGCTTTCCCAGTTGTCCACAGCTATGGGCCACTCAAACACATCAGGCAACATGTCGAGCAACGGAGTCCCTCCTCTGAGCTCAATTAAACCTTACATGAAGTGTAGAAACAAACATGGATTTATGGATTCGTTTAATGGACATGTTTATTTAACAGTACTTAAAAAAAGAATAGAAACCTTGTTGTTATTCATATACTGTACTTCTCATCAATCATAATCTGGGCTAATTTGGGCACTCACGCTGAGGTGATATCTAAGATAAAACACTTTTAAAACACATTTATTTGCATCACAAAATGGTTTAAATCTGAAAGACAGTAATTCTTGCTTTTACATTTACATTTATTTATTTTGGCTGTTGACACTTATTATAGTTGAAATAGTCTGACAAAATAAATGCTCACTTTAGGACAACAGAAGTTACAAAAAGGAAATGTGATGATGTCTGCTGACTCACTCTCATTGGTACAGGACTTGTAAAGGGTCTTAGCCTTGATAAGAGCAGCAACTTCCCCCTCCACAGTTTTTTCGAGGACACCTACAAATAGAGCAGAGAAACAAAGTACAAAGTGTGAAGGAAAGAAGCACAGACAAAGACAGAGGAATAAAGGAGGTATGAATGTACACGTGGTAATGTGGATAATGGGAATGGGAAAGATGGAGGGGTGTAAATAACCTCAGGTACAATGCAGAGTTTTTTCTGAGTTCTGGGGATTCAAAATAGACTCCAGCTGTTGGCCAGATGTATTTAATCATTTTAATTAAGGCATGTTGTCTGTCCCTGTGTCAGAAAGCGCCAGCAAAAATAAAGTGATGACTTCAAACTGAGGCAATTCATAGCAACCAGTGACAACACAGGCATTATGACATTATTCAAAGCAGAAGACAGAAGAGAAAACTTGTTATGAATGATTTAAAGAGAAAATAAAATCTCAAACTCTTCAGCTTCAATTTCAATGCTGTCATGCACAACAAACACAACTTCTATGAAGCTAATGGAAAACAGATGTCAGTAGCCACCTGAAAAATTTGCTGTTGAAGTTTGTATATAACGATAAAACTAGCCAATATTTAAATGGAATGAAATGTATATCAAAGGCTTGCAGAGAACAAATAAAGATTTCCCTTACTCAATAGACTTCAGTCTACTTTATGTTAAATACATTTAAATAATTTGTGAAAAAGTGAAGTAGAATTGAAGTTGAAAAGATCAAAGGTTTCATGCATTGGAACATTGCATTGATTAGTTGATAGACCAGGAACTAGGAAGAGATAGCAATGGCTAGTAAACCACTCGCACGAGCACTCTTTGGTGCGAATGATTGAATAAATAATTAAACATGAACTATTTAACAGTAGCAGTGCAATTAATCTTTTCATTTGGGTGATTAAGATTATTTGGGTCATTTGTCATAGAGGTCAACGCTGTAATTTAAACCACAAATTAGGGGATATGCCATGCATATTTTAATCTCTTATTGCTATAAACTGGCTTCTCAGCAGTAATCAAGTCAAGGCTAGTGACCTCAGAGCGGGAAAGTCATAGAAAAAAAAGTGAAAAGAAATAAAGGGGCAGCGAAGCTGAGGGTGTGGTAGTTAAGGGCCATTTGAAAACAAGAGTGAACGCCATTGCTTGTTTTATTGCCTACATTTATTGCCTCTTCAACACCTGTTGTGGGCATATGGACGCCAGTTAACTCTGCCTCCAGCTAAATAGCGTTTCTAGGCAGACAGCTAATCGAAATGAGTGATAAGTGTAGGGGTGTAAACTTCAACTGAGGGGAAGGAGAATGGGACCAACAATACACTTTTCCTGTGCTGCTTTGAGGCACCCGGTTGCACATTGTAGCTGTAAAGTGGAACCATTCCTTCAGCTGTTGCTTTTCAGCAGCATCAAACGTGAAGGTGAGCGTCAATAACTGACCAGATCATCAAGGTTCAATGTAACACCCACATGTTAATTTTACTGTTTGCTGAAAACCAATGTGGGCTTTGAAAAAAAAAAAAAAAAACTTCACACTTTCTCAATAAGCATCTCAGACTATATCTCAGCTTCAGCAGATGGTTTGCCATTCAGTATCAAACATTTAAAAAAAAAAATGCAACTGTGCCTGCACCGTGCACTACTTAACTACAAAGACCTCATGAGTCTGACTCTCACATCACCAAGTTTACTGCAGTTCAATAGTATGTTGGGGCTCCTGGGCGACACAGAACTCTTTTTAAAGGAAATTTTAGAAAGGGTTTGTTCTGTCAGGAACTGGGAGCTCAAACCCTGACTGAGCCATTTCAGCAAGTTGGTTCCAGCGATCATGCTTTACAGCACACGGTTGTTTAAGTATGGAGACATTTGGGAGGGCTTTGATGTGATCCCTAGGTATCCATAACAACTGGTCGTGGTTCACTGCCACAACACTATGTGGTCACACTAAATTGAAACGTAAAAAAAATTTTGTACAACAAAAGAGCACAACCTTATATGCCACCTTATGCAAGATACATTATATTTGCTTTGAGGTTGACAGTTCATTCCTGACTGTTGAAAATTGCTGTTCTTCATTTTTTCTGCTTTTTGAGTTCAACATTTTTCTCCCCGTAAAACTATATGTACCAGTTGTTCTTCCAAAAGGATTTTATTACGCAGAGGATGTAGGATTCATGATGCGTCTTGCTGTTTTAAAAATTCTGCATCATGAATAATAGATGATGTAAATCTCTTAGTGTAAAGTCTAAGTGCCTGTAATAAACTTCCTGTACATGCAAAATGTATGTAAATGGTTGATCTCGTGATTGCTATAACTATTGTTTATGGTAATTTAGCAGAAAGGCATAAATGGACTCTTGAATTTGTTTGAATAGTCTGGAGCCTTCATAAATTTAGCACCTAAAAAAACGAAATGTTTATCCCTAGAAATTCATTTACATTTACATTTGTATCTCTCATCACTGCGTTTGCGTGCATGTGCACGGTGTGCAATGAATTAATTATCATAAGTATATTTGAATCATTTCAAACCTGTGGATTTGCATGGTTTATGTATTCACACGACACGCCTGTGCCCTCATTGTAGGCCTGACCTGAATGCCCCAAAGCTTCGAAGCTTCTACTGTTGCCATGGTAATCGACGTCCAAATATGTGTTTTTGTTTGTTTGTTTGTGTTTGTTTTAGTACTATTATATGTACATTACCACAAATATCCCAAATAGCTGTTGAAATAACAAATAGTAATCCAGCATTATTCACTATGCAGCAACATTAATTCAGAGCTGAATTTTTAAAGTTTGAAAATGCTATAAATCATTAATATCAGCTAACCTAGCATTGTTAAGAATGTGCCTCTTGTCTGTGTTCACAAAGCTGCCAGTTGTTGACATCCACCAAGTAAAGCTCCGAAAACAAAGTGTGCTTTACTACAATGCATGTATCATTCACAATGGCCGTATGAATCAATTGTTCAAGTATTCTAAAGTTTTCCATTAAGAAACATGTTCAGATGATTGAAAGCAAATTTCTAAATGAAAATAACTAAACCACAAAAGAGAATTAGGTTTAGATCAACATTCTTGTGCTTATAAGAGAAGATCAATACCACTTTCATATCTGTCTGTCTAATATGTAACTACAGCCGACAGATGGTTAGATTAACTTAGCATACAAACTGGAAATGGGGGAAACACAGTAGGTACCCTGGCTCCAAAGGCAACAAAATCCAATTTCTAAGCTTCTTGCCAAGGAAGCAAATAGCATGCTTCTCAAAAATGATAAACTTTAAATATCTTTACCAATCAAAAGGAAACCCTCCAAAGGGGTATGAGTTTGACAACCTTTTGACTTTGACAAGCCATCACACATCTCAACAGGGCTTCACTAGAGCCTGTCACTTATAAAGTTATTTCTTATAAATGTTGCGTCGGGATCAGCAGAAACATATCACACTCCACATCTCAATGCAACTTGAGGATCAATGCCGGAAAGAGGTTGGATCTTCAATTACACAGGGAACTGACAGGAAACTCTCCCCTGAGTCCAACGAGACATCACTCATGTCATAGTGAGTCGGGTTCCCAAGATAAAGATGAAGAAAATTAGATTTTTTTTTCTTTCTTTGTAATTTTTGGGACTTAGTGACAGACCAGTCACAATAAAGGCAGGGGATAAGGCAGTTAGCATATTTCAGACAAGGTTTATCCCTTTCTTTAATCTCTAATTTCACTTAATGTCAGATCATCGTGTCTTAAATACACCTGTTCTGTCATTACATAATTTATGAAAAATCCACTTTACTGTCATTCAACTTAGCAGCCCCAAAATATTCTAAATTGAATTCAATATTTAATCATCATCTCTTTTTCTTTTTCAATTATTTTCATTTGCTCAGTTCTTTGAGTTATTTCTTGACTTTATTTTTCCTTGTTTCACTTCATGCATGACTGCATTTCTCTTCAGCCTCTTCCTACCCTTTCATTTTTGTAATCCTTCCATTTTCTCATTACCATGTGTGCACTATTTATGTGCTCATTTAATCTTAATGAAGTCCAGAGATAGGGACTCTTCACAGGGCACTTCCTGCAAAAGGGCACAGATCATGTGTGTGTGATTGGATTACTGACTGCCTGGTGCTAATGTTTAACCACAGCAAAGGCTTACCCTCTCACTCTGTCTCTCTCTCTCTCTCACACACACAAACACACACACACACACTCCCCGTGTGTGCGTAGTTGGATTTATTTGAGAATGGATTTTGTACCACCTGATGTTTGTTTGAGACATCACGTCAATTTGAACAAAACCACTCAGCATGATACAGAATCAGAATTTTGAGTTTCTCCCTTCCGCATTGCCATTTTATCCTTGACTGCCTCTCATTCCTCAAAGAATTGTAAATGTTTTCAGTTAAAGCTTCGCTTCCAATTTCTCATTATGAAACATATATTTAGGGTATATTACAAGCGAAAGCTGCAAATGGAGTCAAAACTGAAATGAGTTGACACTGTTTAAAAGTGATGAGTCCCAGTCAGCAACAACCGGATCGTTTCCTGTTCTTTTCCCAGTGGAAATAGCAAAAAAGTCTGAATTTACCATAACTCTTATCCATACCTTTGACTGGCTTCTTCCCCTAGCAATGTCACCTAAGGCCTAAGGCCATACCAAACTGACAGAAAAAACAAAAACAAAGCAAGCAGGAAAGCATTGATTTTAGTGAGCTTCTGATTTTTCCGCTGGCCCTGCAATCAAGCCAAACGTTGGCAATCTAAACCATGTACCAGTTCAGCCATTTACTCAATACATATAAGAACTCAGTACATATAAAAGTTCTGTTATGTACCCAGTACAGTGTTGGCTGTGAAACAGCTAACAGGGGGGATTATTACCTTGGTGGAGGTCTAAATTCTTTCCTGTTAATCGTAAGCATTCTAGCTGGCAAACACATGTTCAATTCAGGATTTTTATTCAATATACTTTTGTTGGACAAGAATTACTGCATTAATATTCATATCATTTTACTTGGACATGAAACTCTGGTCTGCTATCTTTATTTGATATGTTTATGAGAAATACAATATTTATGGTGTTGTGCAATGGTTCTGACTGGAATTTTGATATTAGGGAGGCCATGTGAACGAGCGCTTGTTTCAAAGGTCTTCTTGTGGTCTGTATTGTTTGTCATACGTTCTGTTCAGTTATTGTCATCACAGGAAAAACAGAGACATTCAGTCTCCTTGGTGCTGTTTGTCATAGAGTGTTAGCAGCATGGCTAAAAAACATCTCATCTGAGCACTTTTCTGACGTCGCAGCTATCTAAGAGACGTGCTTCCATGCCA
Source organism: Toxotes lorentzi (assembly GCA_037833715.1). Taxonomy (NCBI): domain Eukaryota; kingdom Metazoa; phylum Chordata; class Actinopteri; family Toxotidae; genus Toxotes; species Toxotes lorentzi. The sequence continues at coordinate 7,009,086 of JBBMJY010000026.1, read as the reverse complement.
AATTCTACGAGAAAAATCAGCAACAAAGCAGGTTGCTGTGTTGCACACCCCTGGCTAAAAATCTAGTGAGTGAGATTTAGACCTGGAGTCGTGGAAGAAGCACCTCAGGTAATACAGAATAAAAGCAGTGTGCTCACACTCACACAAAAGTCACACACACATACTCATGCACGGATGGACGTATGCACATAGGGCTTAGCCTGGAGATGACTACCCCATGCTGTTTCACATTTCCTGACCTATCCTCAAAGCTTTTCTCAGTATACTGTCATCCTCTGGCAACAGAGCTCTTCCTCACTTCACCTCAAAGCCCCCCCCCCTTGGTTTGTGTGTATCTCACCACCTATCTTCTTCAATCATTCTCCCTTTGTCTTTCATTTCAGCTCAGCATTCACCGTTTTTGTTTAAAATTGAATGAAAATCCCTTCTTTCATCCTCCTCTGCCTGTTGTACTTCTCCTCCTCCTCTTCCTGACACAAACTAGTTAGTAATTAAAATACTCTTGGTCAGTTGGGCAAACAATTGCACAGTATGCCACAACTGAGTAGGGGGAGGTGGAAAAAAAAGCTTGTGCCAACTTGTACACACAAAAACACACATACACACACTACTGTGGTCACAATCAGGGTGCAGATTCACATTATAAATCATTTATGGCCTTTTACAGCAGCAGAGAACAATCCAAGGCATTTACAAGCAACCATAAATCTACATAGCTATTCACACACATACACATGCATGCTGCCTTTTTTATTACTGTCATGCAGGCTACAGCGCTGCACTGTACAGGTGTTTCCAGGCCCCTGCAGCTGTTGACAGGAAAAGGATCTGTCCATCAGTGGGCGGTGGTATCCATGCAGGCGGCGGCAGCCAGCCGCGAGATCAGAGGTCGCATGTTTGATGTCACTTCCAGAGTAGAGGTCACAACTCTGCAGAGGCCTCGCACTGAGGGGGCCTACACCTCGACACACGAGTCATTAAGAAAAAAAATTAACTCGCGAGCTAGGGGGTGTTAGTTGCTACTCTAAGAGTTCAAGGCTGCAGACATGTAGACATGCCTTGGTTTGGAGGATTAAGTATAGTCTTAAATACACAGCATTCTCTTTCTCTCTGAAACACACACAGACCTATACACAGATGCACACACAAAGTAAACCTGAACATGTGTGTATGCAGTAAAGTCCGAGACATTCCGACTCTGACTGGTAAGCCAGACAGCCCGAAGGAATGAGCACAACACTGACGTTGGTGGGGATTTTAGCTGTTGAATGCTTAGGGCCAGTTCTTTGGCTGTTCCATTCCTTTCTGTGGTAAACACAATATTTGGAGCAATTAAGTCAATGATTTCTAAACATCAACCTTTGCACTTTGCCTAATATTTCTCCATGATTACAGAAATGTATTTTTCCTCCCTCTCCTTTTTCAGAAAGGCAGCGAATATCACCTGAAGACCTGATAAATACACTCAACCGCAGCAAGATTACAACAAAGTGTAAAATGACGCCACACGTTTGCACAGAAACATGTTATGTACGTAAAAGCACATACAGTAACAAAATGCCTAAAGCGAGCCCTTGTTGAGCAATGTTTATTTTCCTTTTTCCCCCCTGTGTGTGATTTTTATGGGTGTTAAGACTGCCATGGAGAAGAGAGGGAGAACAGAGCAGAACAGAACAGACAAGCTTATATGTTATTATGAAACACTGTAAAATGCTAACAAACTGCTGTTTGTCATAAGTTTATTTGAAATCTCGGCAGTATTTCTGAATCACACAGAACCTCATGTTCAAGGAAATCATTGTAGGGGAATTAAAGCCAGAATTTAAATTACACACTTAAAATTACACAACACCGAATGTACTTTTACCACTACAGTATCATCTGCACAACATCTATAGAAACTAATGAATGTCATACTGATCTGTAAAAAAAGACGTAAGAGGAATGTGAGGAAGGTGAGAGCTGTCAGTACACAAAGAACATGATTTAAAGACATTTAACGACAAACGCAAAAAAGAAAAATCTAAGTTTGAGGTTTAAGAAACCAAGTTGTTTCTTGTTTTTGGCCAAAGACTTATGATAGGTTCCCTGTCCTTTCAATCAGTAATGTGTTATGAGCAATTATTGTGAAAGACCAGTATTACTGTATTGTGTTTAATTTTGGATTGACTGAACAAAACTATCCATTACCAGCCAATACCAGAAAAATAATCCGCATGTCATCAATGGCAAAAAAAAAAAAAAAAGGGTAGATAGCAAAAGGGGGAAAAAAAAGCAATAAAACAGTGCCCCGAGACATGAGACAGAATGTTTTTCTTTTAAGATTGGACAGATAAAGCGGTCAAGGCTGGTGCAAATTATCTGAGTCCACGCGACAGGCTGCACTTTAAACCCTGGGTTTCCTTTCCCACTAAGGATCAATCTTTCCCGGCCCTCTGAATCACTCCTGCAGCCAGTCTGCACTGTCTTTATTATAGAGGAGGGGACTGGCATATAAATTGTAAATTTATGGTAGATGAAGAGTTTCAGTTGTCCATGGAAAGTTTGTGCCCCTTGAAGATTTAGCACCCACTGCTCAGGCCTCAACTGGCCTTCTCACAGACAACTTGAGGTGAAGAATGGATCCCCATACACACACGCACAGAGATCCACAAGCACACACACACAGTGTAACTTGACCGTTTCTGTATCCACCATGCCACGAGGACACTAACAAGACACTAATGCTTGCTAAAAGCATGCAAAACACCTGAGACACGCACACACACCAACAAACTTGCAATTAAATTTTTTCTCACTACCATGTGTTGACGTCTTTGAGTACAGCCTGAACGCAGTGTCCACATACACACACTGATAGTGCCAGCTCTGTTGACAAACTCTCAGCTCACATGGTGGACAGCACTGAAGCCAAACTCCCATGGCATCTGTGATATCTATAGAGCTGCAGTCCCTGAAGGAGAGTCCTCTTTAGCTCATACTCTTGAGCAACTGAATCAGGCTGCTCTCAGTCCTCTTGTGAAGCAAGTGGACTGAAAAAGACTTACTGTTGCAGGGTGCTTAACTCTTAACCATCGACTAAATACAGTATTAATCATCGATAACAACAAAAACAGGCACCACATCTTTTACAAAATCAGTCCCTGAGTCCAGTTCCTGTCAGTGTAGTCTTTCTGTGTGTGGATCTTTTTTTTTTTTTTTGTGGGATTATGTGTGTGTGTGTAGGTGTCTTACCTTTAAGGATGACCTCCAGTTCGTCTCGTAAGATGTCAAAGGTGCTGTATCTAGAGCTGGTCTCTGGGATGATGTTCTTTTTAAGCCAACCTCCACAGGCATACTGGTAAAAGTTGTCACAGGGGTCCACGCTAGCATCCATGTTCTCAATAAGACGAGATGCTGCAAGGACAGAGTGGACACGAGCTTACCTAAAGACACTATAATATACTGCAGGATATTGGATATGATGTGTCTATGAGCACAAATGATATAATACATAATTTCCTAAACAACAGACGGTATTTGGCTGTTAATGACTAGGATGTTTCCAAGAAAAGGCCACGCAGTTTAGCACTAATTATAAGGAGAATAGAGAAAGTGTTACAGTTATTGAATACCAACTCATAGTCAAGTTTTTAAGAGATTAAGTGGTCGGTAAGTGAAAAATGGTTCATTACTAGACATCAACATCCATCAGAGTTTCCTAGAAAGACTTACAAGAATTCCAAGAATTTCTTACATATTACAACTAAGGAATTGCCAGGGCCAGTAAGCATGCACTCCAACGAGTATGCAGCAAAACCGCAGAAATTGAGATTAGTATTTACTGATTACCTAGCACATCTATAATGCATGGATACTGACATTTGTTTGTGAACAGTTTTCACTTATTTTTCACTGGACATAAGGAAAATATGATCCTATGTTTTCTTCCTGAGAGTTAGATAAGCATATCAAGACCATTCGCACGTGTGTCTGTTCAATACAAGGCTACAGCCAGCAGGCCGTTAGCTTGGCTTAGAATTAAGACTGGAAACATCTAGTCTGGCTCCATCCAAAGGTCACAAAATCCAGCTACGAGCACCTCTGAAGCTCACAAATGGTTTTATATCACTATCTCGTTTGTTTCATCTGTACAAAAACAGAAGTGTAAAACTGACTTTATGTGTTATGTGCTGGACTGTTTCTTGGGCAAGGGCCAAAGGTGTCATCATCCCATTTGCCTCTTGCCTGCTAGCCTCCAGCCTGCATCCAAGTCGGCGTGCCTCCAGCCTGCTAACCTCCTGTCTGAACCTGACCCTAGAGACCTGTCATGATTTGTCTCTGGCTTCTCTCGGTCTCTCCTCTGGATCTGCCCTCTCCTCCTACCTTGTTCCCTTCTGCACAGTCACCTGTCATACTCCATCCACCCACCAGCTGTCCCCCGATTTTCTTCCTGTCTCCATATCATTAACGCTCCTTCATTGCATTAGCCTATCTGATTCTGCGTTTGGTGACAAAGAGCAGTCTTTTCATCATTTTGAGGTTGCTAGGCAAGCAGAGACTCCAGTCACTACACCCAAAGTCCAGCATAGTCCAGCACATAACCCCTTGAAACCACAATGTGTGGTTCACTAATTAACACATGTTAGAGCATGTTAAGTTGTAAGCTTTAGAGGTGCTACTAGGTGGATTTTTTTAGCCTTTGGACAGAGCCAAGCTAGCTGTTTCCCCTTGTTGCCTGGTTTTATTCTATTTTTATTCTATTCTAAGCTAAGCTAACTGACTCCTGACTGAAGCCTTACTATGAATGGACACATAAAAGAGTGGAGCTGATCTTTTCATTTAACTATCGACTAGAAAGCAAATCAGCTTCCAAAAACATTGAAAATGTCCTTTAAACAGATATAGGCGGATTACTGAGGAAAAATACTCAGGATTCCTTTGGCAGGATGTTGAACAACCTGGACAAAAGTGCAGTTGAGATTACAGACCACCTTAAACCTTGGATGCTCGTCAAAATGTTTCATGTTCCTCTAGTAGAAAGAAATCACATAATGTACCACAAAAACACATTTTAAAATCTAATGTGCTGTTTAAAAAAAAACATCTGTTTTAAATTAACAGTTCATTAAACTATATTATGTAGGCCTGTGGAAAAAAAAAAAGAAAAAAAAAAACTTAATATGCAGCCATTTGCAAAAGTAAAACAGAATAGGGGCAGTAATTGGGTTCCGTCCGGAACCACTCATGGAAATGCGTTCACTTTTTTAAGATGCAATTAAATTACATGAGGCAGCTGAGAGATCTCTTGTGACAAAGCTGTCTGTCAAATCTGACTGAAATGGGACATTGTTTCCCCAGAAATGCACCAGAAATGAATGGCATCTGTTGTATGAAACTAGAGGTACTGTAATAAATATTTAATTTACCGTCAGTTTTTTTTTTTTTCATGAAAAATAAACTATTATCCCATGAACAATTTTTACTGGAGTGAGAAAATAAGGTAATAAAATGTAATGTTATATTTAAAAGGCTCTGGAGAAAAGGGGTCTATTTGCATAACAAGTTAATTTAAAAAATGTTATGCCACTGGTCTATATCAGTTACATATCATTTCTGCCGGCATTACTTTGGCAAGAAATGCCGGAATTATAGAAGAGATTTTGCAATTATCCAAGATACAGAAAGTTCTCAGCTTATTACTGCAGTCATGTGGTCAAGGAACACTTAGAGTTAAGTTCTAAAAGCCCCACAACAAAACTCTGATATGCTGAGTTACTTCAGGTTGTGACACATTACACACATACCCTATGCCCTTAAACTGTATATATATGCTTATTCCCATTTCCAGTTTCTTAACTTCAGACATTTGTTCAAAGCTGATCCAAGGACAATAGCCCTTAGCAATATGTGTCTGCTGATCAAGACTTTCTGTGTGTTCAGTCACTGTTTTGACTTAGAGGCAAGATATTCACTGCTGAAGTGGCCATTTTCTCTAAGTATGCGTGAAATCCCTGGGCTTCTGCAGCAGACTCAATTTTCTCATTCTGTCCTCATTCTGAAAAATCAAAGCCTTCAGAATGAGACAATAAAGAACACACAAACAAACAAACAAACACACAAACACACAATGCTTACCTGACTGCGTGCAGTCAGCTGTGGTGCAGATTTCATCTACAGGAAAATGCAAAACAAATCATTACTCTGTGGAATTTTTGCAATCATCAGTCATCTGATCCCTCCTCTGCCCTTTTCCTTTATTTCTGTTCATTTATTTGCCATCCTTCTCACACATTTAACCATAAACTGCTTAGAAGTGTTGCTTTCACTCTGTCAGGAACAATTTAGAGGCTAAACTGTTAATCAAACTGAGTCTGACACATGCTGACACACCAGAAAACTGCCATATGACCTTGAATACACTTCTTCATGCATTACGTGTGAATGCACATGATTTGGAGACGGGTGAGCGCACTCACAGGTACAAACAGAGACAATTTTCCTGACATGGCAGCTTACACATTTATCAAGCACAAGACTGCAAAAGATATTAATAGCTCAACAAACACACGGATATACTGCATATACCAAAACAACCTGTTCTTCAATGCACTTCTTCGTGTTCACCACTGATCAGCATTGAACTCAGCTGGAAGTGATGATCAGTGTATGTGCACAGCTGAAAGGAGGCAATCTTCAAAAGTTCTGAAAGGTTCACTTAATATTGTGATGACAAGAAAAACTAAAGAATGTCCCCAAAGCTGTGTGAACGTTTTTAATTACATGACATATTTGTCTTGATCAAACTGCTTATTACCAAACTTTCATCAAAAGGAGCCGGACAAAGATTAAAAAAAAAAAAAAAAAAACAAAAAAAAAAAACTCTAGACCCCTCGAGGTCTCAGATACTTTCTCACTGTAGCAGCCTGAGTCATCTGTCCTTAAATTCAGCACTCACCAGTCTTCTGGGTGGCAAACAGAATGATTAGGGAAACGATGACAATGAAAAGCAAGGAGACAATAGTGATGAGGCCGATCTCCAAGGAGGTCCAGCGGGGCTTCTTAGCCGACTTAGGGGGGCTGGTCTCTGTCATTCTCAGGTCTCCTCCTTCAGCTGCTGGCTGTATCAACTCACCTGAGGAGAGAGGGAGAACTGAAGCAATCAGTCAACTGACAGGAAATTAATCGACAACAATTATGAAAATAAATTGCCATTTATCAAGCAAACATGAGTAACATTTGCTGGCTGCAGATTCTCTGACATGAGGATGTGCTGCTGCTTTTTTCTGGTTTATATTATTGCAAACTGAATACTTTGTGGTTTTGGACTATTGGTTAGACAAAACAAGTGATTTCAGGACAAACAATTTGGGCTCTGAGAAATGATGTTGGGCATTTTTTTACTATTTTCGATTTTACATTTTACTCACTGGTTAAGGGACTGATCAAAAAATAAATGGACAGATTAACTGAGAATGAAAATAATAATTAGCTGTAGCCCAAAACAGATTAGATAACATATAAGTTTGGTTTTAAAAAGTAAAGAATCTATTTGACATTTGGCCACAATTGTGTCGTGAACACGTGCCTTTTCTTTGTGTCAGCATCATTTAAAAATCTAATTCAGATAATCAATTAATCTTTGTGGGAATCATCCAAAAAAGCCATACACTTGCTGTTAGCAGATCCTCAAATGTGAGAATTCTGGCACACTGGCAACATAAAGTTTTCAATCAAAATATGGTAATTTTAACATTAATAAAACAAGCAGTCTGTTATGTTCCAGATTTTTTCAGGCACACACTGAAGAAAGAAAACAAAAAGAGGGGAAGTGAAAAACATGGCAGTGATCAGAAAACAAATGAGAAAAAAAAGACCAGAAAATATGTTTTTTTTCTTGGAGCAAAAGGTGAGAACAATGGAAGTTCTTACCCTCTAGTGGCAGTACACTCCAGACAAAAAAAACAAAAAACAAAAACAAATCAAGTGACACACACTTCTGAAGAACAGAAAACAAGAGAGACCTCTGCTCCTCACTATACAGTGTTGTTTTCCTCTCTGGGGCCAAGTGAGAATTTTACAAAGTTCATGTAACAAGTAGTTAAGTCTATCTCTGAAGGCAATTAATCCTTAATCCCTTACCAGCGTCGCACACACACAGTCAAGCAATCACTGCACACATACACACACATTGGTCTACAGCAATGCTCTCACACACTCTTTTACAAGCTGGTGTCATGAGGCGCCTGTGCAGATGGGTGGGTCTCTGTGTGCGCAGGCTGAGATGAGAGCACTGCACGACCAAAGGACAAAGTCCCTTAACTTCCTTTGAACGTGCAGACAGCCACAGACACACAACATCACCTACTGTACGCACACAAATCCACAGGTATCACACATACCCGCAGTCCTGCTGAATGTCAAATCACCTATCATTCCTTTTTATGACAAAACAAAAGGCCAATGTAAAGTAAACTCTCCAGGTTACAATCATTATCCAGCCTGGTAATTGGCCATTATTGTACACACCAACCACAGCTCCCTACAGGCCCGCCTTCCCAGCTCCACACCAGCACTAAAAGCATGCATGACTTCACTATGGGCCATAAGATTTACTATAGGAGAGTGGTGACCGAATGCAATTTTACAAAAGGCATACAGGCAACTGAAAATATGGAGGGAAAATGAGTAATTGGCGTCATAAAAATAGGCATTGAGTCAGTATGATGACACAAGTTGATACTGTATGAACTTCCTTTCAAGCTCTCTCTAGCTGTAAGAAGGGGCAGAAACTTTCCATCAACTTTGCTTTTTTTTTTTATTCTTCTTATTATTTTTAATATCATTATTATTTTATAATTTGTCTGCAGGCAAACACATCACCCTGACAGCAGTCCCATGGCTCCAATAAATCCATGTGTGCATGTCAGCATTGGAGAGGCTGTAGATTATATTCATTCTCTCTAATCCTGAAACATTGCATGCCAAAAAAAGAACGCCTGAGAAATTTATTTAAAAAGGAAAAGGGACATAAAGACGGGGTGGAGGAATTTGCAAAAGAAAAAAAAAATGAGTGATAGAGTGAGAGAGGAAAGAAAAACACTGAGAGGTCCTAAATTATGTTTAAGTGACTCCTTCTCAGTGTGCAGCCCTGTCTCCTAGAAATTACGTTTCTGTACATTTATTTTTTTGTTTTGTTTTGTTTTTTTGTTTGTTTGTTTTTAATCCAATCACAATTACGATTCGAAGCCTATGAAAGGTATTTGCTGTTGTAGTTCAATAGTATGGAAGAGAAAGCTCTCCAGTGTGCTGAGGCATGTTAGATATGAATCTGTGTGCCTCTCATGCCCTATCACTTATACATAATGCTAACTGCTGTTTCTTCAAGACTCAGAAGTAATTAGGGATTGTACGCGATTACAGAACCTAGTTAGTGTGGCTTGATACTGATGCCTTTAATGATGTTTGCTCTGTGTGGGAGGAATAACGTTTGTGTGAGTTATTTGAAAGGTTAGCTGTCATTTCTATTGCTGATGTTACTGCCTCTGTTGCAAGATGCAGCCACGGTTTTTACTTTTTATAACGTAGCTCTGATGTTTTCTTTTTGTGTGTGTGTGTGTGTGTGTTTTGGAAAGTGTGTGCTGCTGTGGCTGTATATTTAACATAATGGTCTATGAAAGCAGTACCAAAAAGTCAAAACTCTCTCTTTCTGCTTTTCTCCACTCTCTATGTGTCTATCAAGAAATATCTAAAACATAATAGTCCGCATGTCTTGTGAGACCTCACAAACCCCCTCAAAATTAAACCCATCATTCACTGAGACACCTGAAAGCACCCAGGCGTCTGCACACACACACACACACACACACACACACACACACACACACACACACACAAGACTTGCACAGAGTCACTTTTTTTACAGCCTTCATCCATGTAAGCCATGAACAAGTCATGTACCTAATTGAGTTTGAGTAAGTACAGGAATGTGGCCTACTTTGTCTTAAAATAACACCTTCTCTGGGATATAATTTTCAGCACTGGGCCTATGGCTGCACACTGAAGACCAAAATCATTTTTAAGAGAGGAGACTTGAATCCCAAGAGTGCTGTGATCTAGCTAAAATGAAGCCCATCTCTTAAACTTCTTTCCTAACATTTTTTTTTCTGATAGCAATATGAATGGAATAGGAAAAATAAAATTTAAAGGAATATACCACCAACATTTAAAACATCACCAGTGCCAATACAACTGGAATACAGTGAACCAAAATTAGAAAGTAAGCTTATGGGATACCCAGTAGGAATACAATGACAGAAGACTAAAGTGTTGTGTGATAGGACGAAATGCATCTTGGTTTTAAAACCCCGCTGATACAAATGTTCACCTGCGGCTCAAGCGGTGATTCGCAACCGAGCAAGTCGCAGCTAAATGCGCGCCAGCTCCTCATCTCCTGTTGCTCATCGGGAACTCCAAGCAGGGGGTGGCATGATCAACTGGTGCACGCTGCCCCGTGTCACCCAGCCGGCAGGCGCGCACACGCACACGCAAAGAAAAATGCACACGAACACACACGCACAAGCAGAGAATCACACAGAAGGTACCGCGTTATAAGAAGCGCTCGGGGTGCGTGAGCGACTTACCAGATGTGTCGGGAAATTTTCGGTCGATGATATATATGGGCATCACATCCACTGATCAAACATCCATCAAATCCACAAAGGGAGCGCGAACTGCTGATCGATCTGTTATAGACGATCTATTTGCTTCACCCTGGATTTCAACAAGGCACAAACCGATCCCGCCTCTCTTCTTCTCCTTCTATTCTAGGAGTGCATATTCACACAAACACACACACACACACACACACACACACACACACACACACACACACACACACTCACGCACAGACCCTTCACTACAACTACCTACTGTACTGTACCACATCTACCCAAAGAGAATCGTTGAATTCAAACGATCCATCGGACTCTTGCGCAGCGCAATTGGTCAAAGTGTGTGATCCACAGAAGGGAGATCCCATATTTATACAGCCTATGACATATAGTGAGTCAGTGAAGTAGCCCCCTGAAGTTTCCCGTGCACCGAGTCGTTCCCTCCTCCGCCAGGGCGGCGTTTAGAAGTGACCCTGTCAGCGGCACTGGCTGCCAGTGGCGCCTAAATAGCTTCGGGGCGCAGGTTCAGGTGAACAGGGTGATGAAGTGATGTGTGGTATATTTCAGTGTACTTAATCGTGGTTCTCTCGATAGCTTTTAATCCAAAGCACTTTGTGGTTAGAAAGTGTTTACAGCAAAATCCCCCCTTTATACGGGTACATAGACTTAATGAGTTTATCTTAGTCACCAACAGTTTTTTAGTGGAATGTTTTGCCTACAGTAATTTACATATAGAATATTAAAGGTTGGCTTTGAAAACAAAATTTCTGTTCCTCAGCAGCAAGGTCGTGGTGTTTAAGGTCCTCACAATGACAAATTAGCCTTAATTTTTACAGTGGGGTCCCCTGAAGGTCCCTGGACTGTGTTGTGTAAAACATGCAAACATGCTGGCTTCAGCATTGCTGGTGCAGCACTGCATACTGCCACAGCGACACGATGAAGGAAAATCAGGGTTTTTCAGTAAATTATCATATGAATAACATGCAGCAGCTACACATACAGCACGATTCAATTTGTTCTTCTCAAATCTCTACTCCAGTGACACCTGGGCTGGAACAGCTACATAAGGTTGTGCAAAATATTAAATCATTAGTGTACAGCACATTACGCTTTACAAATGGTGCAACCCTTTGGCCTTTGTGAGAGGTAATGGTGTGTTACTGAATTTTTTTTTTTTGAGTCATCTGTGTAACAAATAACTGTTCTTTCATAACGGTTCAGTGTGTATATGTCAGTGTATTGGCAGGGCCGGCTTCACTGAAATACAGTCAAAAAGTGGTTACATCTAACGCAGGCATCAAAAAACATTCAAAATGATCTCAGTTTTAAAGCTCTGTGATCTGTGTTAGTCTAAACCACTAGTTGTTCATTAGCCTATGCATTTGTAAAGTAGTGAAATAGCTTACTATCCAAAAATGAAAAAAAAAAATTGATCCAATTGTTACTTTTTGGTTACATGTGCCCTTTTGCTCCTGGTCTCTTTAATGTTGAACAACAAAGTTCACTAGAAGGTCACTTTTGTGAGAGCAATTAGCTCTGCAAACACATGAAGATGTTGGGGCTGACAGTGAAAATTAGCACTGAAGTGAGAAGAAAGAAAACAGAGTACATCACTGCAGAGAATAAATGACCTAATTTCAGTGGAAGCAAGAGATGGGACTTCTTGATGTCATTGTTTTCAGTGGCTGATCATAGTCACACAGTGTATATTAAGGTGTGGTTGGTTATGTGGATTTATATATTTTGGTACGGAACATTTTACCACACACGGTAGCTATGTTGCAAGTAAAGTGGATTACTCATCTGGTGAAAGAGACGTTTTGCTAAGGAATGTGCTATGATTGTGAAATTGCACTTTGCAAGTTTTTGCTCTAAACAGCCTTTAAACACACCCAAACCATTTCCTGCGGCATTTACACTTCATCTTTGCATGCATTCTCATCACAACTCTGTTGTTAATTATGTACTCTGAACTTAAAAGATAAATGCTTATGTAAGCCTATTTTTAGTGTCACCCCATCAGACCATTCATGTTTCATTGCTTCTGATAACAAACAGCATGATTCCTCTTTGAGGAATTTCCATCTGTGTGTATATCGTTTGAATATCTGTGAAACTGAATTGACAGCAGTTTTCACAGTAGCTGCCCGTCAATCCATCTAAAAGATGTTCACATTTGCCTGCAGTGCAGCCTCTTTGATCATATTTTCCATCATTTTGTTGCTGTACTCTTCAAATAAAACCCCTCGCCCCTTCTCTGTTGGCCATTTGAGCTCTATTTGCTGTCAGTAAACCCAGCATGTTATGGACTCCTGGAGAGCATTGGATTTTAATTGCGCTGTGCCCGGGGTGACATAGGTATTAAACAGTCGTTTGCTGCAAAAATAGGTGCACGTGTCCAAACACAGATTCACAGACACACATGCACTCCACATTACCCTTGAGGTCTTGCAGTATTTCTCAATGAAAACTTATCAAACCCCTTTACACAGATGTGTAAAGAAACATGCATATTGCATCAGGAGTATTTTGACAGAAACCACACCTTTCTGACTTGAAAGGTGTGGGTTTAATTGCAACTTTTTTTTAGGGTATTTCGAAAAGAGCATTTCCATCTTTACTTTGGAAACGGTTCATCATCAGATTCTTGAATGAAAGCCTTCCTTCCAAGACATGAATAATGTGTTCCTCAGGAGACAAAAACCATGACGAATAAACAGTTCTTCATTTGGTCCACATATGCTTGTTAGTCACACACAGACTCACAGAGCAAGTCTGTCGCAATTTCAAGAAGTTATTATTATTTAATTTAATTTAATTTAATTTATTTATTTTTTGTGTATCAGACGGTGAATTCCATTGATGTATAATTGTTAGGTACGTGTCTTCAGGCGAGGGGAGATACTGAGGTTCTTTGGTTTGGATCAAGGTCACTCAGATGGGTTGTTCAATCAGCACCTCCGTTCAGGAACTGTCAGGGGAGAAACTCTCCTATCAGCAACAGATGGGCCGTCCAGTTCTGCTCAAAGTCTGCTGTCTGTGCACATAAATATACACATTCACATACAATCTAGCACCAAAGTACAGAACCACACAAACACACCCACACAGGACTCACATAAACTACACACACATTAATAATCTCATGGCTGTCACTCAGAGAGAGGGGCTTTCAGGCTGAGGTTTGTGCCGGTCATGAGGCAGTAAGAAGAGGAACAGAGGAGACATAAAAAGAGATAAGAAGAGGAAAATGGTTAAAAGTGCCAACTTCCCTAACATTTCCAGACTGGCACAGACTGTCCAGGATTTTTTATTTGCTTTTGTTATCTGTGAGGAATTGGATGGAGAGTAATGATGTTTTGAGTGTGCCCCAAAATATTTCCAGGATGATAACAAAGGTCTTTTCTTGTTTTTCACAACTCCATGACACCAGTATCACTGCTCTTTGCAGTGACTTCAGTGATTTATGTGACTTAGTATGAAATACAATATGTGATAGAACAAAGTAAGTGTACACATGGGAAGCAGTCACAATATTGAGGCTGGATGATCGCATGACATATCCACACACACAAACTTGTTTATGTCAGTTACGGGGACACAGCATTTACTTGTATTCATTCCTTTGAGATTTAAGCTACCTTAACCACAACCACCCCATTCTTAATCCAGACCATTACCCTAACCAAAAACAAGCTTTAACCATTATATTTAATGGTTTACCTTTATGGGATCAGCTTTTTGTCCCCACGTGGGTGGTCAGTCCCTGTATTGTGGCTGTGTGCCTTTCCGTCCTCACAATGTTACCACACACAGACACTGACACATAGATACTATTTTTTCTGATATTCATTATTTGTGCAGAGATTGTTTTTCATGGTGACATTATCAAGGATGTTACATTTCATTTGAAATGCACAAGTGGATTCATCAGTGACTATCCTCTCCACTTGCCTGTATGTGGTTTGTCATAGAGAGCTAGTGTCTGTAGGAATCTGCTGATGTGGAAAGGAATGACAAGTTACATAGATAGCCTGTTCAAAGAACTTCCCATGAATTCATATTCTTAAATTTACTGTAATTCTACTTTTTAAAAAAAATCCTGCCAGACATATTTTGAGACACACTAAACACAGAAAGGGTTGGTAATGCTATATGTGCCCCGGTCATGCTCATTGTGCGGTGTCACACACATGTTCATTAGCTTGAAATGTCTCTTTCCTCTTCACTGCCTTCTCCTTTAATCTTATGCATGTCGGTGCATGCTGACTTCATTCAGATGCCAAGGACAATATTGTATAAATGGATTTTCTCAGCAAAGTGTTCATGTCGTGTGTATCCACCCAGCACCCAGCAGTTATACACTGTTCACATCTATATGTATACATATGCATATATGTACACACTCACACATGTACATATGTGTGTGTGTGTGTGCATGTAGTTTTGAGTCCCCTGGTTTGGCACCTCCACTGTGTCAATAAAGTGGCTCCATTTGAATGAATGAGAGGCCTGCGTTTTTGGGGGGTTTTTTTCATGCAGGGCTAGTGTCCATCTGACTGCGGCCTGACAATTTTGTAAGATGATAATGTCTCGTGTGTTGTTCTCTTGCCGCCAAGTTGCAAAAAAACCCCTATGAATACAGCTTTGTGTATTTTTATAGAACTGAAAAATTCCTTGTTTGGCAGCTGCCCTGTGGTAGTATCAAAAACGATGCTATGGCAGAGCATGTCCCTATCCCCTTACCCCGAGGATTCCTGAGAGGAATGGCCCGAAAGCAACACATACTGTACACATTCTCACCAGGATTGTCAAATTTTTCTACAAAAGAAAACTCATCATATCACAATAATTTTAAAGAAACAAAACAACTACAAGAGGTGGCAATACAGGTAGCTGTTTTTCTTTTTTTAAATGAGAAGCATCTCAAGGACCTAGCTCGTACAAACTAGTTCGTTCACATTTAGCAGGCTGCAGACTCTCCACAAGGGGAGCTGTTTTGTCAGACCAGTTCCTCACGTGTATCGTTCCGAATTGCCGCTGCTGTAACATTCTTTGGTAAATAGATAATGATAATGTCTATTATCATTACATTCTTTTGTAAATAGGTGACACAGGTTTGACTGAAATTAGATCTCCAAAACTATAAAGCTGAAATTGCAGCTCTGTAGTTGGATGAGATTAGGATGGCAGGTGCTCCTGTGTCGTTATTTACTCCAATTCTCTCTTTCACATGCACGTACACACATCCGCACATCCACAGACATGCACACACATACTTACTCACAGACCCCTGTCCCTCCAAAGACTCTCACATGCTGACAGCTGGAGGTCAAGCACGTCAAGTTGATAGCTTCTACAAAAGCTTTGATCTCAGACTTAGTGTGATAATTTGTCCTGGTCCGTACTGTACCAGGGGCAAGACCACTCTGCTACGAAGAATTTGCCTGCCTCAGTTGCACTTGTGTAATAGGTTCCAAATCTGGTCCTGCCTGAAACCCAATTGAATAGCTCTCTTGCTTTTAATTGTTTCCCCTATGACATTTTAATCAACTGTAGTATGCATTATTTCAGAAATTAATGCTAATTTGGTTGTTTATTCATCGGTGCGTGCATATCTCTTCGTGTGTTGCTCGGTTCATGCATGTGTATGCAGTTCTGAATTGTCTGAACTAGACCCAGAAGAATGCTCACTGATAGCTCTCATCTGTCATGGCCACTTAGCATGCCTTCTCCTGAGTGTGTTCCCTTACCCCTCTGGCACCTGTGTCTTTGAGTGCCAGGCTCTCAAAGACTGATAAACCACTACACTGTGTCCCACTACTGTTCGATTTGTCTCAGTACACAGATGACCTGACAGAGGTTGGTTTATGTGTGTGAGTGACTTTGCCCGCAGTGTCCGTGAAAATGCACCACAAGCAGCGAAGGGAAGACTACTAAAGCATCAAGTGGAAGCACTGACTTAACTGGCATGAATAAAAGCAATTTGCTTGTTCTAAGAACTGCTCGAGGACATGTACAGAAGTAGTTGTACCTGTCTCTAATAAATCACCTTTTATAAAGGGCTTATACTTTGTAATGAATGGTTTTAAATAACTGTTAATAAGTAACTTACCAATCCGGTATAGATCAGTTAAAAGCCATTAACGAGTACACCTGGACGTTGTATTAAACTTTATTTAATAATAAGCTCTTTCCAATGGGTGTCTTATTTATTTTTTATTACTTATTTACTTATTTATTATTTATACCAAAGCAGCTTGTAGTTGCAGCACATACAGGCATTGTGAAAGGGCTAAAGTTACACCATGACTTTTTATAATGAATTCCCACCGATGTCTTCCCAATTTAGCGACACTGTCTAAAGTGGTTACTGTTTTGCTTGTAATGCGTCTCTTTTTCAACTTCCTTTACAAGGAAAAGGAGACGAAACAAGCTGACATGCAATAACTTCCTGATTTAGACATAACAGCATAGTAACTATAGGTTTTTTGAGGTTTCACGGCTTCTAGAATAAGCTCAAAGTACAAGTATGTGAAAAAAACTACAGCAATGAGGAAACGTTTTTTCATTTGTTTGTTTTTGTTTTGTTTTTTTTACCTGACACTACATGGTAGCAATGAATTGATTTAAACACAGATTCCAAATTTGCCCTGTCATCACCATGCATGTTTCAGCAGGAATCTGGGTACGGCACAGTGTGGGCACATAATGCAGATGCAAAGGTGGGAATACATTCTAATCCTGATACTGAAGAGGGATTTGAGGAACAGCAGCCACTGAGCAACATGTAAGGCGTGTCTAGACCGATTGCTAAGACAGCTTTTTTGTCCTCTGTGAAACACCAGGATTCCTTGAGTTAGTGCTGTGGAATTTGGGTCTGGGCTGTGTGACTAACTACTGCACTTCGTGACAAATGTCCTTGTGAACATCAGCGTTGGCTCATGCGGTCACCTCTGTGTGGTGTTCTGTTTTCTGTGAGCAGACATCATCCTTTTTCTTAAGCAATATTTGCCTTAACATGCCAACATGATCTGTCAACCACAGCTGACATTCCTACACTCCTATTTGGGTTTACACACTCTGTTTCCTCCCCCTCTCCTGTCCCCTTCCCCTCTATCCTAAATTCTCTGACAGGAAATGTTTTATTTTACTCGACTTGAACAGTCAGCACAAACACGGACAAACTGTTCATCTTGCCTTTTCTCTTTCACTCTTGACATTAGAGAACAACTATTGTTCGTACTTTCCAATCTTCTCAAAGTTCGTGCAGTAAGGGAGCATATGATGAGTGGTGAAAATTATTCAGTAAATAAGGTGAAAGCAGCATGAAGGTAGAACACACAGCAGGCTGCACAGAGAGACTTGTTAATACTAACTACTGAGTGAGTACCTCCAATGTATTTCAAAGGCCCCTGGTTGATCTGGAAGCTGATTTGGTGCTTTATGTAAAGCCACTGCCCTCTAATGTTCTGTAATGAAAGCACAGCAACATCCACTCTTAGCTGTAACCTCCTGTGGTGAAACACACTTGTTATTTTTAGTGATGTTCAAAAGAAAGATTTTTTACGCCAGCCAAATATTTCAAACTGCTCATCTCTGTCTGAGATGCGCACTGGATTGGAAAGACCAAGATTGAAAACACACTTCCCAAGATAAAATCTGCTGCCATTTGACTTGTTGGGGAGTTGCTGTGCTTCCACTGTGTTTTGAAGAGCGCTCTAGTTTGATAACATGCTTGCATGAGAGGTTTTTAAAAAGTGCCCAGCCAGGCTTGTCAGCAGTGTGTGGATGATAGCCGAACTAGTGCACAGCTGTCAGTCAAGAAAAGCTTTCGAGCAGGGCTCAGTCCCTCATGATCTGTTTGTTTTTGGATAATTCAGACATTTAGCTCTTAACTTAAAATACCTAATGCACAAATGTTTATTTAATGAACAACCATACTTCATAATTTACCTCGGACAACTTTTCCTTTCTGCCTCATTTCAAGCTGTTTTTTTTTTCTGAAAACCCCATTTGATGGTCGAGCTCAAAAGAGCCACTTTATTCTAAAAGTGGTGCCTGATATATTGCACTTTACTGAATTTCTGTGACAGTGAGCCATGTCTGCTGCCACCCTCTGTCTGCTTCACCATGATTATTGCATCAGAGGAATGAATGTGAACGCAATAGTGAGATGGGCTCCGGAGGGAAAGAAGGGTACTAATGGACCCTTTATGAAAATCTCCAGTCTGCTCATTAATGTAGAATTATACAGACATCATGCACATGGGCAGGGAAGGGAAACAAACACACAGCCACACAGAAAAACAGATGGGTTTGTCACATCACCTCCTTATTATGCTCTGCTTTTATCTCCTCTCTCTTCTGTCACTCAATGCTGTCTTTCAGTCTAATAACGAAGAAAACAAATGATAATCATCATCAGTTTCTCTGCATAAATGTTCAGACTAGCTACATAAGTTTCCCTTTATGTTCTCTCTGTAATCATCCTGGTAATTTACTCTGGGCTGGTTGTTTTCCTGCCAGGTTTTCTCTTCTTCTACAAGTAATTGATTCCATTAAGGCAGGCATGCTGGAGGAATTCATTATGCTGATTAGTGTGGCGCAGGTTGTTGTGATGGAGGTCTGGAGATCATGGAGAGAGAGAGACAAAAAAAACAGAGAACTAATTTGTCACATTTCTTCACAGTCAGTTTCTTTGATGATTTCTGTCTCTGTAGGACTGTAACAGTGACCCACCTGAAGCTGCACAGGATCCTCTGCAGTCACGACTTGCAGGGGAACACCAGTATCCCCACATCATCCTAGAAGGGTTACAAACCTGCAAGAAAATATAGCGTGCAAGACAAAAAAAAAAATATTGTTCTGCAGTTCTGGTTATGTTTATCTCATACTGCCTTTAAGCAGTATTTCAGCTGCTTTCTCCTGAGTGAGCCACAGTGGGTTATATTTGACTCTGGTCACAGCAGGTTCATCACACAGGCCAGCTTTCCACAGTGTAACAGGTCCATCTGGTGGACAAATCAGAAACACAGTGTGACCTGATTGCTGTAATCATTTCTCCTGTTCATACTGACCATTAAGAGATTTCTTCACTATGTGCTTATGATGTAAGTGATGGGAGACAAAATCCACAGTCCAATCTGTGCAAAAACATGTTCCAAACTGTATCTGAAGTTAATATGAGCTTTCAGCAGTCTGACAAATCAAGTGAGTATCTTTTAGAATTACTGTCCTTTTAGTACACAATTAATTCTTTGTTACAGTCCCTCCACTGCAGTCCAGTGAGGAAACACTGTCCAGAAGACACTGTAATGGAAAATATAAAGCATTTGTGATTATCCTCGAAATGACCTTTTGCGCTGAGCCAGTTCTTCCTCCAGGTGCAATCCGGAGAGACCTTGAGATAACAACTTGTTTTGATACACTCCCTGCATAGCTATCCCACGGTTATCACATAGAAACTCTGAGAACTAGCTCTGTAGCGCTCTTCTCTCTGCAGACTACTTGTTATTCTGTATTGGGCATGAGTCTCTTTGCAAAGATAAATAAATAACCCAAAAGAACCTTCTCTCAAAGTCTTTATTCAGTCTCCTCATAGAACACAGAGAGGGAACTCTGAACCTATGTGATTAGATTAGCTCAGACTATTTCATATTAACCTAAAAAAAAAACTAAAAAAAACTTTGGAATGTAATTTTCCCCAAACGAGGGCCGAGGAGTTTGTCCCCCATCATGTACATTTGAATTATGAAGGAAGGGAAGATCAAGGCTAGTATGAGCAAGAGGAATGATTAGAGCTAGCAAAACGTATTAACACACACAGGCACTTGACTGTTGTTTTAATACATACTTAAGTAACCTGCCCTTTAAAAGCAGTAATTCCCAACCTTTTTTTCTTAAAAGACAAATTTCTGCTTGTAAATTTTTCTGCTTTCATATCGTGTAAATAACCACAGGACCCCTACAACCAAACTTGTAATTGCAGGAGTCCCGAGCCTCAGGTTGGGAACCACTGCTTTAAAATACATAGAATCCCTGCTGCTTTTCCAGGAAGGTATAAGGAACACATTTTTGAAATAACTAAATAAATAGTAAATAAAGTAAATAATTGCGTTTAATTCAGGTACACATTTTACATAGAAAACAACTAATAATCATGTCATGTTACTTTAATTACTTAATTTTACAAAACTGACCATTTTTGTGCTCCTCTGCTCGTTTCACGCTACAGTGCCCATTTGACAACCAGCACTGAGGTTTTACTGGGAATGTATCTTTATCTAATGAATAATACAAGACAGAGAAAGTAGAATTCTAAAGAAGAAGTGTTTTAATGATCATATTCCACATATTGTCACACTCATAAGTTCATAGATAACACAGCCACACTAGATCCTAGCTAACTAGCTTTATATTAATTAGATATTAGTAATGTAAAGATTACTTATTTAATGTTTATTTTTGTGGGGACATAAGTATACAACATGGACCAATACTATATGCTACAGCATTTACATAAACTAGCTTGCAATGCCTGTACCTAGATGGGCCTTTGTATAAATACGCTAAACTTATTAAAAACAGCACAAACACACACAATGATACAATAAAATTACCATAAAACTCAATGACAAGCACCAGATCGTTCGTGACTACATACCTTTCTAAAAACTGCTTCAGCATGAGTTTAACATAATCTGGTTTCGTGATCCACTTTGAGTTCTGTGGGTAAGAAGATCCACGTATTGATCCCTTTGAATAGAAAAAGAGATTTGCCTAAAGGAGGATTTGCAAAAGAGAACCATACAGCTCCCCACAGGCACAAAGCCAAAAACCAGTGTGAGGTGTTGGGCTGTACCCCAAGCCTCCAGAACAGTTTCAGCTCTCCTTGTCATAGACTCTCCAAGTCTCAGAAAGTCTGCTGGAGGGATGGTTGCCATTCTTCCAAAAGGCATCCCTTGATTTGGCATTTTGATGATGGTGGTGGAGACTGCACTCTAACAGAAAATTTGAGGTGTTCACCTAGATTGAGATCTTCAGTATTCATCTTCGTCATTTGCATTCTTATCAAACCATCCAGTAACCTCTTGTGCCCTGTTTGGAGGCATTTACATGTGTTATGTTTCCCCACTCATTTGATGTTTTTTCTTTGTCACTTTTCTGTGGGTAGCCAGGGGTCCATGGCTCCATTGGCTTCTTCCCCATTCTTACCAGTCTCATTTCCAACAGCTGACAACATGACAGTTATTCCAGCTCAATTATAATGCAAAGTCTTTTCCAAATGCAAATCAGCTTAACTCGGCACTAAAGTAAATCTCTTTGAAAAACGATGAAAAACTCCAAGGGATGTTATTCCTACTAGTGTAGAGTTACCTGTTAAAACTTCACCTCGTTTAAATTTGAAAAAAAAAAAAAAAATCAAGTATTTGTTGTGGGTGGGCAGTGAATGGTATTTTTCAGTGGGTACTGTTAGTGTTGGATATTTCTCCACTCTTTTCACCACCAAAAATCACTATTACCCAGAGGGATGTAAAATGCAGTTTGGCTCCAGGTGAGGATGTCGCTTTCTCTTAACCTTCTCAAAGAATACCATTAGTCACTTTTGCAACTCTTTGGGGAAAAGCATAAAATAAATGTTCAGCCTCCATCAATTAGTGGTGATGCAAACTGAACATTAGTGTGTGTGTGTGTGTGTGTGTGTGTGTGTGTGTGTGTGTGTGTGTGTGTGTGAAAGAAAGAGAGGGTGGAAGGAAAAAAAGGTGTTTGTGTATGACCATAAACTCCTGTCAGTGTTTCCATGGAAACAAGGGAAGTGAATTATATGTGGTTTGACAAGACTTTCTGATGGTCAACTTAGCTTGAAATGGTGCACACACAAACACACATAAACAAACAACAAACAAAACTAAACTAATTCTAACACTCCACACTTTTTTTCATCAATAAGTAAAGGAAAAATCCACAAAGGTATGGCCTTCAAACACACGGGTTCATGCATTATAGATGACTACCCTTTATGTGCGCATAGATGTGTGTTTACTCACACACGCACACACACACACCGTCCGTCTTTTAATCCCGTAAAGACACACACCTTCTCTACCTCAGTGCAGGGTTAGGGTTATAACATGTTGATCTAAATACATACTAAAACACAGAGCAGAGCAGCGAGACAGATACATGATATGCTTCCACTGCTAGTGTCACTTAAATGATTTCACGCTGTCACCAGCAGTTTACTGTCCTACCAGTCCAAGTTCAATGTCCTGCATCCCACACTGTTGTCTCTCAGTCAAGTTAATATCATTTGATCAGTTTAATGATCATCATCAAATCTTTGAAAATTTGATTAGCTTGTGCTAATCAAATTTTAGCACAAGCTAAAGCACTAAGATGTTAACAGATGTAACAGACATTTCCCCTCTTTGTGACAGATGGCTAATGTAGAGGGAGTTGTCTCATTTCCAGGTTCCAGGTTCGAACCCTCTTGCAGAGTTTGCATGTTCTCCCTGTGCCTACGTGGGTTCTCTCAGGGTAGTCCAGCTTCCTTCCACAATCACTTAATTGGCTAGATGCACGCACTCACACCCATAAATGGATGGATGGAAAGAGGTTCATTCTAATGGAAAAAGCCTTATTATCTCCTCAGATCAATTTGGGCATTTACTTAGACTTGGGTGCAGCGCAGTGGAGGAAAACTCCACCTGTATGAAGTATATATATATATATATATATATATATGAAGGTTTATAGGAAGTAGGGGAAGTGGTCTCTGATACAGCACCACTACAAGTGTTTTTTAAAATATGATGTGTGGTGTCACATATCTCATGTGATTGACAGGCTGATGTGTGATGTGTTATTCTTTTCTCACATTTGGGAAATGAGAACATCTGCGGTTTTTAAAAGCTGTCATCAAGACGTTATTTCCATTTGGAATCATTGCCTTTCCAAGGTTTGCAATGATGAATCCATCATCCATGTGTGAATATTCAATTAGTAGTACATAAATGTAATTTATGTAAAGATCCTAAGATCCCTCTTTTGCTAACAAAGTCATTTCTTGATTAAATGTCTCTTTTCTTGAGTGGGTATATTTATAATGAGGCCACACAGTGCTCTGTCTTAGTGTAATTCAGTCAAGTAGCTTGTAATATTTATTCTTAAAAACTTGTATTTCTGTATTTCCAGCTCGTACAGCTCGTCCTGTACTCGATGCTTGGTGACCTCCTGATGACCTCTCAGTGACCCTGCGGTGTCCTCTCGAGCTCTGAGATGATCTCTCAGCTGCCACACAGGCACACCTGTGAATGATGAAAGCCTCTGAAACGTGCACCATCCTCTTCCTCCTCTACAGGTCTGTGGTATGTGCTGGAGAGACATGATGGCACATCAAATAGTGCATTATGTATTTAAACAATCACCTGCCACCTTTTCTACCTCGCACAAGCTGGGATCGGAGCTCCTAAAGAGGAAGCTGACTATGCTGGGAACGATACGGAAAAACAAGTCTGAGCTCCCACCCCAACTGCTGACTACAAAGAACAGGCCTATCAATTCTTCCAAGTTTGTGTACACGGCTGACACGTCCCGTATCCTATGTGTCAAATAAAGGCAAGAATGTGGTACTCATGAGTACACTGCACAGGGATGGGAGAATCTGTGGCATCAAAAACCGGAGATCTTTTCATTATTCTAGGTTGTGGCCAGCAGCAACAAAAAGAAGCACTGCGAAGTGTGTGGACCCAAGATGGACAGGAAAATGCAATATACATGCATACAAGTGCAAGAAGTACATATGCAACACACATGGTAAAACTCTGCCCCTCATGTGTTGTATAGGCTGGTATGAAAAGGCAATGTGTTCAGTGCCTTCTGCATACTAAATTACTGTATAGGAAATATTTGTTTCACAAGATCCAGTTGATATATTGAGTTGAGGAGACCTTTGTTTTGGTGAGATTTATAGGAAATGTTTAGCAACTGAGACAGAGAACACTGTATCCAATATAACAAGTGAATTTGTAATTGAATTTGTGGAAGTGTACATTATGATTTGTCATGTAGCCATCAAGGTTACTGCCAGCCCATGTGGGATAGGCACCAGAGGTGCAGGGCACTCATAAACAATCAGTCATGCATAAGGTACACTGCTTAGGCTACATTGTCCAACATAATTGCCTGAATTTTGGCAGGGAGATCAGAAACAGAGCAAATAACATGCCAGTCAAATAGCCTCTGACATGCTGGTTTGTTGATTGGGAGGAAAACACGAATAACCCAGCTTCATCATTTTGTTGGCTTTGAGCTTTGGGACATGGAAATCAATCAATCAATTCAGTCATGCAGAAGAAAAATAAGGAAGAGGACGATGATGAAGAAGAAGCAAGGAGGGGAAAAGGTTTTCTCAACAGGATATTTTAAATGTTTGGAAAATGTGGCACTTGCAGGAAATCAGTACATCAAGAAAAAAATAACTAGTTTACCATAGGATGGTAAAATAGTTACCACTGTAACTATTTTTCTGCTCAGAGCCCGAGTAATTACAGCACAGCTTCTACATTTGGAGAGCATGTGCACTTTCCTAGCATCCCTGATTGAAACAAATGAGGCAAATAATTGGATGTGCGGTCAGTTTACTGAGGTGAGCTCTAACTTGAGGCCTTTCGCATCAGAAAACAAAGGACTGTATGTATACAGTTTGATTTCGAGAGATATTGCAATCAATGCAAGGGGCAGGACGCAACAACCTTCCCTCTAATGATTAATACTCACAACGTTTGAGTTACTGATGGGAGGGTTACTTGCACGTGTGACAGGTCAGGTTTTGTTTTTCCTTGTTAGTGAACTGTTACTGACATCTTAAGAACGAAGGCGGTACTGCAGCTCGGGTGTAAAGCAACGTCAGCAGTGCGCTACGTGGAAGATGGAGCGGGGGAGGAGAGTTGACAATGATACTACGTTTAAGGTATTATCTTTCAAAATAAGAGTGCCCATTCACAGTATACGCATCCACCCGCTCATTTGTAAAGTAATCACTCACTAAACAACTAACTTTATACGTTTTACAGAAAGTGCTTTGCTTTTAAAGGTCAAAAATGCGACTATCAATAAAATAAAAATAACACAAACTTTTATTTCGAAGGGATACTACTAAGGCTGTTAGCTGGCTGGATGCAGGGATTTTCTGGCTGAATTAAATGGATGAAAGCAGATAACGTTAACGTTGTAGGACTAATAATCATGGCTGTAGCATTCATTGACAACTAAAGACAACGGCGCTTTCCCGTTGAAGTTATCTGACATTTCGAGGCTGCTGCCGGTGCAAACAACGGCGTGTTTCTCCTTGGGGCGGCTGGACTTGGCTCCAATATCAGGTCGCTACAGTGGTGAGGAAGCTAGCAGACAAGCAGCAGCCACATCAGCACCGCTGATATTAGCCAGCCACGATAGCATCAGCGTAAGCAAGCCGTTATTTTGTCTCGACATGGATTAGAAGGTTGTATTGGTTTCATTTTGTTGAACTGCAACCATGATCCCATCTTTACGTGTCAGTGTTTGGTGCTGTCTTGCAGAGATTTCATTATGGCAGACAGTATCATGAGCAAGGCTGCTACCATGGAGATCCCCATTAACAGCAATGGAGACACAGGGACTCTGCCAGAGGATGACAGCCTGGAGCAGGTCAGACAGTCACATTTTGTTTCACCTCACTGACAGTATCCTTTTTATTCAGTCTGTATTGGCATGTTAGGCTAGGCCTGTGGTTCTGCATCCCTTAACACATGACAGCACAGTCTAGGACTAAGGCTGGTTAGGCCAACTGTTACCTTCACAGGCCTGTTACCATGCCCAGGCCTGCAGCTGTGTACAGTAGCACTGTGTCATTACCACCATGAATACTTGTAACTGGGGCTATGTACTATGTACTAGGAGCATAAAGACAGAGTAATTCAGACATTAACTGGGATGCCAACAGTTTCTATGTGCAGGTTGACTTGGATAGTTGCTGTTTACAACAGTAACAAAAACTCTGCATGCATGCACTGCATGGTTTCTTTACATTTGAACAGATGTATTTGTTTTAACTGTCCTTGTAAATACTTCAGTGTTTGAATATAGCTAATTGAGCACCTATCCAGTGTCATAATTATAATAACAGTTTTGGATGAAAGATACTTTGTTAATAATGTTTTTAAAAAAGTTACAGTTTTCAGGACTGTAGATATTTTCTTAAAAATATTTTTATAACATTAATGTTTATGAAAAATGTGATAGTATTTCTTGCCTTCTGAACCATATTTATTTCCTATGTTTTGTTGTAAATGCATCAGGATTTGCAGCAGGTCATGGTTTCTGGACCCAACCTGAATGAAACCAGCATTGTCTCAGGAGGTTATGGAGGGCCTGCAGGAGGCATCATTCCAACCAGCACCATCAAAGGTATGTCCATCCTCTGCAGGTTTTGCCTTGTTTTGTTTTGTTTTTTTCTGTGCAAAGATAAAGGTGTGTGAAGTAAGAGTTGCTGTACCATATCTTAAAATTATGCTATTAACTCTACATCAGTTTAATAGAGTTAGTACAAATGACCCTGAAATGACTTTGCCAGTTGCTGATGTTTCTGGCTTCAAACAGTTCACTGGTTGTTCCACTTTCTGTTTTTTAAAGACCCCCACCTTCCCCCTGGTTCTGTCTGTTGTCAGTTGCAGGTTGTCATGAGCTGTGCCAGGGATCTGTCATTGTTGTTGCAATCCTTCACTCACTGAGAGAGGTTGATACTTAATGCCCCTTTAAGAAACCATACCAAGAGCTTTTCCGCCTCATATTTTAATGTGACACTAAAGAGCTGCTGACCTCTAGGCTCCTGGTTCATATTATAAACATGCATATCCCATAGGGCCTGCAATTCGCTTCAATCCTGAGTATCTGGACAGAAGACGAGCCCCTGCACCAGGACCAGGTGGCTGTGCATTCTAACAACCCTTTTTTGTTTTCTAAGTTAACCTGTCTGTTTCGATCCCCTATAAAAGGTTTTGATATTGCTTGACCAAGGGAATTGTATGTGACCTTGCTTGTACCTCTTCAACTCACAGCTTCAGCAGCAAGAAATACTTTTGCAGCAGTCAAAATTGGGGATGCACTAACCTGATATGTAGGGCTGTTACTTGAAATGTGTTGGTGTCCATTTAGAATGTCTTCTTTTGTACTGTAAAATGCACTTTGGATGACTGTTCTGTTATTGCTTGATACTTGCCTTTCATCCCATAAAGTTCATTTTCCTCTTTTATTGTAAATCCTTTTATTCTGCATGAGTAACCTGCATGGTGGATTATTTCGAAACCCCTTTAACTCCTAGTTATTATGTGTCTTTCACCACGCAGGCTAACATTTTCCTTTCAGTTTACATACTCTGCTGTTCAGCTGCATATCTCACTGCCAAGCTCCTCTGACACATATTCCATTGCCATTCCTTCTTCTCATCCTCACTCTTTATCATTGCCATGCTCATTTCAGACATTCGCATGAAATCCAGGGGTGTTAGCTTGCCTAACAGCCAGTCTGCAGCCAGTCGACTTGCCCAACACACAGACCAGCATCCAGGTACCATCAGGCTCATCATCATGTCCACACTGTCCTCACTGACTGCCATGACCCACACAGTTTCTGTAAATCTTTGCCTTGTAAAACTTGATAGAATAACATGGATTAGAGTGTGTCCTTCTTCTCTGTTTTCAGGGTCATCAAACCATAACTCTAGTAATTCAACTGAAGAAGTTACTCGTGGTGTGGCAGTGGAGAAATTGGACAGTGTCAAGAAATGGGGCATAAACACATACAAGGTGTGCGTGCGCGTGTGTGTGTCTATATATAATTAACTGAAACAAAACAAATCAACTGAAACTTACACATGCATTTATTTTTCAGTCACAGTGTCTTTTCCACCCTAACTCCATCATGTTTGCTATACAGTGGGATTAATGTGATCTCTATCCTTATCCTCTACTCAGTGTACCAAACAGATGTTTTCAGAGCGGTTTGGCCGAGGCTCACGGACAGTAGACCTGGAACTGGAGGCTCAGATTGACATGTTAAGAGAGACCAAGAGCAAGTATGAAAACATCCTAAGACTGGCCACTGCACTCATCAATCACTTCCAAAGCATGGTGCAGACACAACAGGCTTTAGGAGACACCTTCACCGACCTCAGCCAGAAGTCCCCAGAGTTGCAGGTACAGTATTGCTGAAGCTGTCTGTGTGACCTGACCTAAAATGTAGTTAATATGTAAAACTTCTGTGTTTCTCTGCAGGATGAATTTGGCTATAACGCAGAAACACAGAAGCTGTTGTGTAAGAATGGCGAGGCGCTGCTTGGTGCCATCAACTTCTTTGTGTCCAGTATCAACACCCTGGTCAACAAAACAATGGAGGATACTTTGATGACCATTAAGCAGTATGAAAATGCAAGGTAACAAACCTTGACATATCATTTTGGAGTTAAATAAAATGAGAGAAATCCTGAAGGGTTATCACCTGGTTAGTTGAGAGCCTGTGACAGCCTTTACTGGGTTTTTTTTTGCATGCAGACTTGAGTTTGATGCCTATCGTTCTGATCTGGAGGAGCTGAGTTTGGGCCCTAGGGATGCAGCTGCCATGGTCCGCATTGAGATAGCTCAGCATGAGTACCAGATCCACAGAGACAAATATGAAAGACTGCGTAGTGATGTCACCATCAAGCTCAAGTTCCTGGAAGAAAACAAGGTTTGTCGTTTACTATTTTCTTTTTTCTTTGAAATGCCCACATATTTAAAGAGTAACTTAACACCTCCTGAAATCTTGTTTTTGCCGGCCTCCAGTGATTTAACTTCACACTTAGCTGCAGTGACAGGATAGTGATATGGGAGTACTCCTGGACCCTGTGATATCTCTGTTGGGTTACAGGTGCAACAGCCTACACGTCATGATCCATACCCACAGCCATCAGTGATCCTGATGCCTGTCGTGAATCTTGAACAGGGCAGTAAAACAGGCAGGCTTTTCCGTGCACATAGAGAATCATAACACAATTCTGTTTTATTTTGACAATATTTGCCAAATTAATGAAAAATAAGGAAGATAAAAATCAAAATTAGTTGTTCATGCCTGAAATCTCTTAAAAGGCCTGCTTGACACTTGGGAGTTCATCTTAGAGGAATGTACAAATTGTTTGCAGGTTGTGCAATCTGTGCAGCTAGTAAATGTCATCTTAATAGAAGTCAACACGTTAAACTGTGTTTCTTGGTACAGACTTTTTCCTTTTCTTGTTTTTTTTTCCCTAGGTGAAGGTGATGCACAAGCAGCTGCTTCTCTTCCATAATGCTATCTCTGCATACTTTGCTGGCAACCAGCAGCAGTTGGAACAAACTCTAATACAGTTCAATGTAAAATTAAAGCCCCCAGGATCAGACAAGCCATCCTGGCTAGAGGAGCAGTAAAGATCGCTCCAGGTTCAACCGTTCACGTGTATAGTGACGAGCTGGTCAGTGAAGAACATGAAATTATGGATAGATGGACAAGAGTCAAATGTAAAAAGGAGTAAACTGAAGGATCAGTAGCGGCTAGTGATAACGAAAAACATGAGAGATCAGTTTTGTAATGTTTTTCAGTATCACTTATTTTACATAGATGGAGCGACGATTTCAGTTGACCTTTTGTTGCTTTTATTATTCTTTAGGTAGCACAATCATTTACGTGTATATCACTTCTTATTTATGTACACTATAGTCTTCTATTGTGGAGATACCCCTTGGCAATTTTGCACACACATTATTTTGTTGTTTTTTTAATCTTGTCTAAAGTGTTATCTTTAATATTGCAGAGTACACCACATGGGAGGAATTCCACAAATCACTTTAGCAAGTTAGGGGAATAATGTCAAAAATGTTAGAAAATATTCTCTGAAATTCTGTTTATTTTCATGAATATGCATGACTGAACCATGTTCTTCAAATTGTCCTTTACAGATTTAAATCAGGATCAAAATTATCCTACGTTTCTAGTAGTGCTTTGTGGAATACCCATCTGAGTGGTCAAGTAACGGTTTACATAGGAGGGAAAAAATATATATGGTGAATATAGTGATTTTCTATAACTTAATATACAATTCATATTTAACTGGACCTCCTAAGTTTTTGGTACCTCCAGATATGTCCTTATGAATTCAGCACAGTTACAAGTATGTCTTTTTTACTCCAGTGTTTACACATGGAAACAAGCCTCAGCAGTGACTCAGCATCAATGATGGATGGATTCTTGATGATAAATACAGACATCTCAGTTATCATAAAGAAATCCAAATCAACCTGCGACACATAGCCAGTGTATGACCATGTTTGACTGTTTCAGTGGGAGGTGACAGTGTTACGAGACTCATTTTTGAAGTCTCAGGTTTTAAAACACACACAATGAATGGGAATACTGAATAACCATGATACCATATGTATTCTACGTTACGATGCAAATCTCTTCAACAACAGAATGTATGAGTACATTTTTATTATTTTATTTATTTACCAATTTGTTTGTAACATAATGTATGTTACGTAAGCCTCTTTTAAGTTCTAGTCAGCTGATTGTCTTTGTCTTGTTCTGCATTTCCAATAAAGTCTGCTGGATGTTTTGTTTCACATAACTGTGCAGTTGACACGATTCTGTCAGTTTGATATGGGAAGCTTTCACAGAATATGTACAGAAAACTCACAATGTATGTATTAAGTATGTATATGACAATACAGTCTGATATATATCTAACATGCTTTCCATGACTTATTTCATAATCATGAAATCACGCTTTCATCATTTCCTTTAAATGTCTGCTTCATGATTTCAAGGCTCATCAGCACACTGATCACTAGTTCTGTTTTTCTTTTTCTTTTCTTTTTTTTCTCCTTTAATTTGGCAGCAATTCCATGCTTTTGGAAACTGCTACTGGAAACAGGAAACTGCTTTATTGCATGAGATAATTACTTTAGATCAGTTAATTGCTTTCTAAGTCTGGTAATAGAAGACACAAGCATATATTCCTACAATAAAAAAAATACTGAAATTAAATTTAAAAGGAAATCTAGAGAAAAGCCCATGTAAATTAATTTAACATTTAGGATGTTTACTTATGGAAAATCATCATGTTTTTTTTTTCATTTCTAATTTTCTTCCTTTACTCCACCAGTTTTTTTTATTTTTTATATAATATACTGACAGAAAACATGACTTGGTTTTAGCTGCTGCCCATACAATAATACTGTGTATTGAAAGCCTTGTTAGACAAATACCATTTACATCCTGTTACCCGTGTGCATGTGGTGTATTTAACTGTTCTGTGCATTTTGTTTCCTTTACTGGCATTTTATACACACAGTTAATATGCATGGCACCATTCATTATATTTATGACAACAACACGGGGAAGTTTCAGTATCTCTTTAGCTTGAAAGAACTTGACTGCAGGGATGTTAAATAACCCAAGACTATTTGAGCTAGTTGTTATTTTCACCGACATTAGCTTAATCAAGCAGGATGTTCTCTTTATAAAACCTACTAACGTGGTAATACATTAAAATCACAAACTTCATGATGAGTCCCTTTTCCTGCTTCTCTCCCAGTAAACCTAATCACAGCTGAATACAATACGATTAAAGGTACAGCAAGCTGGTGTTTAAAGAGTTCAAACATCTTTAAGAAATCGATTTTCTGTCCCTATCAGCCATGACGTTAATCACGCTGGAGGAGTCTATAAATCCAGTGGACTGTTCACGTAACAGCTTCATGACAAATGGACCGCAAACACAGCGGGGGCAAAAACTACAGCCAACAAGCCAAACGGCTCGACAGATCCTCCTGCTCGGAAGGTGTGGGCTGCCATGGACGTAGGTGAGTTACCTGGGCGTGTCGTAACGCGCAGTTCCAGCAGTAGGACGTGGGAAATGAGACATAAAGGTGGAAACAAAATTCGATTATGCGACCGCTGCTGAATCGCAAACCAAGGTGAGTTGTCTTTTTTTGTGTGTGTTTTTATGTTAACTTGGTAAAAATGGGTTTAGTCGTTTGTAGATAGAAACGTAGGTGGATACGGATTAAGATTAACAGTAGTTGTACATGAAAATCTTTGTAACTGTGTCCCCACCCTGTTCTCCTTCTTTCAGTCTGAATGTATCATCCTAATCGACTAATTACTACATTGTGGACAAGTCCGTCCAGCACAACTGCTGCACCACTTTCTTATAAAAACAATCATTTAAAGCAGCTTACTTTTCACTGCCAGTTCTTTATAGGCTTTAATCCTGCCTGTATGTGTGACTGAGACCATGACTGCATCCCAAACCTTCTGAGGGCTCTTTGACAAAAGATGCAACCAGGAGGTCTTCCTGCCCCACCACCTTCGCCACCACCACCACCTCCTCCTTTGCCACCGCCGCCTCCTCCACCACCTCCAGCCCCTGGCATTCCTCCATCCCTACATGGCGCAGGCCTCATTGCAAACGGGGAGCGCCGGCCCTCCAGGATGCGCAATTTCAACTGGGAAACCCTTCCCAAACACAGTGTTATAGGAAGGCACAACATCTGGACATCAGATAAGACTGATGGGGAATATGAGCTGGACACCGATCATATGGAGGAGCTGTTCAGCCACAAGCAGGGCCAGCAACAACTCAAGGCCCTGAACCACCAGAGTCTGAGGCGCTTGCCAACTGCTGCCTCAGGAGGGGAAATGGTGAGCACAGCCAGCCAGAGGATACAGGTTTCACACTTTGCTGAATCAGACTGGTACTTTAACCCCTGTGGTTTCTAGCAATAGACTGAAACATTAGGTATTTTTAGTTGCGTAATGCTCAGATATGGATGTAGATTGATTTTTCCTGTAGGCCTGAAGTTGAGGTAAACAAGAGTGTTTACAGTGTTTCTCTCAGCTAAAACCTAAAACCGTCCTTGCAGCAGTGAATGTGGATAAATATCTCCTCATCTGAGCTCATTCTGCATAATCCATAATTCACAATCCATGAGTGGGAATGGGACTTTAGAGATACTTTTGATCACATCATCACTGGCAATAGATATAATGTAATATTTGTCTTTGGAACATCACTCAGTACAAGGGTGGAGCCTCACTATTCTTCATATCTGTTTGCTAAAGGAAGGTACATTTGTGTCCTTATACAGCACTGGTCTGTGTAACAGCCTACTTGTGCTCTGTATTGTAACTAGTGTACGTTATAAACTGCATTTCTTAACTTATTTATCTGACGACAAGTCTTTAGTCAAAACAAGCAGAAACTAAGAAGTTTTGGGGGGTTGGCTTATCTATATCACTGTCTAGTCTTTACTGTTTTAGATCAATGGAGGTCAAATGTTTGTCAAACAACAATGGTTAATGGTACAATCTGTTACTAAACCTTTACTGTGACCTGTGTTCTACTGAGAAACTGAGAAAATACATCACTGCTGCAAAATGGTATCTTTGCCCTGATTGTTCAATATAGTCAGTTCTTAAGAATTCTTAACCTTTGGATTTAACTGACTGTTTGGAAAGCTAAGGTATCTGTGATACAAGCGAACACTGCTCAAGCCAATAATGAAATTATCTTAGCGACTGACAAGATGATTATATCCAGGTCTATGTCTGTTTCCACTCCCAGGTTTCCATCCTCAGCTCCAAGAGGAGCATGAACATTGGAATTTTCCTAAAGCAATTCAAGCGGTGAGTCAGTGGTCGTATTCTTAAGGTGTGATTGCCTTAGTACAATAATCTCTTCGTGTTTCAGTGTAAAACAACACAAGATGAGGCACATAGATTATTCTGCAACATGGTTGCCTCATGCTCACAGACCTGTTACAGCCGGCATGTCCTGACACATCTGATCTACACTGTTCTACAGCTCCAACAGGTTACCTCCCTTTGGTTACCCACAGATCAGTTATTTAGAGGTATTGTAAATGTATTGCCTAAGGCTGTTTTGCATGTGCAACAGATCTATCAGGAAATGGAAAAATACTCTGTCATTGTTAATGGTGACGATGATGATGATGATGAGCATTTGTACACACACTGACAGAAATGTCGCAAGTGGCAAAGCAGAACATGCAGATCTACACATTAATCTAACTTTCTTATTCTTTTACCTACTGTATTTCCGTTAAAAAATGTGTTTTTCTCTGTTTAAACAGAGTT
The DNA here is from genome assembly GCA_037833715.1 of Toxotes lorentzi. Lineage (NCBI taxonomy): Eukaryota > Metazoa > Chordata > Actinopteri > Toxotidae > Toxotes > Toxotes lorentzi. Next base: position 6,974,227 of record JBBMJY010000026.1, on the reverse strand, counting down.
AAAGGATGTTTCATCAATGTCATGTCTTACACATGTATTTTTCTGACTGACATCAGAAAAGCCAGAAGTGTTGCAATGTTGCAGAGGTTTATGAGCAGGTAGAGGCTTGTTGGTGTCAGCAGCCCAAGTCTTCCAAAGATGCAAAATTGTGGTATTAACATGACACACATGAGATGTCTCAACTCTAAAGAAAAACATTAAGATAATTGGTAACTAACCGTATCTATCTCTCCACCTCCCTCCACAGGCCTGTGAAAGACATGATTGAAGAAATCAAATCAGGAAGTAGTCTCAGTTTTGGTTATGGAAAACTGAGGGAGCTGTGCAAACTGCTGCCAGATGAAGGGGAGGTACTTGTGCCAGCTGCTCATTTCTTCTAATGTGTTATGTAAAACTTACAACTTTGCTGCTCGTAATTTTACCAGGATTTTAAGATGTGTGGGCTTTCTTGGGCTCTTTCAATGCAGGTGAAGCAGCTGGCCGGTTTTAAGGGTGACCACTCAGCTCTTCCTGAAGCAGATCTGTTTATGCTAATGCTGGTCAAGACTCCCTGGTGAGCTACCTGTAGTGTAATTCCTAGTACTGCATGTGTTAAATATCAATGGTGGTTAATTAATGACGGAAATTTTTATGTCCATTAGTTATGAAGAGCGTCTCAGCAGCTTGGTGCTCAAAGAGGAATTTTTTCCACTCGTGGATGAAATGAAAGAATTCGTTGGCACTTTGATAGCAGCTGGAAAGGGTATTGTGTGTTTTATTGGATTTTGAATAGATTAGAGTCACAACAGATTTTGAGAAAAACTAGAGTTTAGACTTAGAATTCACTGTGTGTGTCCTCTTTCAGAGCTGTTGGAGTCTGATAATCTCCATTCTGTCATTCGCCTGGTACTGAAGACTGGAAATTACATGAATGCTGTGAGTCTATGTCAAAGTGGAGACTTGGATAATTTCCTTTTGTGTTTGTACATCTTTGAGTCTTATTTTATTTCATGTGATCACAGGGTGGCTATGCAGGCAGTGCAGTTGGTTTCCGAATGGCTTCTCTGCTGAAGTTAGTGGACACCAAAGCAAACAAACCTGGAATGAATCTTATGCATTATGTTGTGATGGCAAGTCGCTTTTATTACTTTGATCTGTTTGCAGTCTAGATTCTGTTTTTATGTATCTTTAGATATGTTTGTGAAATGATTCTTATACAAACTTTCACATTCAATACAGCAAGCTCAGAAGGTGGATGTGGCCCTGCTTAAATTTCCAGATCAACTCAAACACATTGAACCTGCAGCAAGGTAAATTATCTCATTTTGAAGGCACAAACCATATTTTAACCGTGTTATTATTATTTGCCGTATTATCATGATGAATCTTTTTTTTTTTTTTTTTTTTTGTTCTCTTAGAATAAATAAAGGTGACATTGAAGCAGAGTTTGGGAGACTGGTAAAGAAAGTACAAGATGCCAAGTCAGACACCTTGAAACAGGAAGACCTAAAGACACAGATGAAGGATTTTCTAAAGGTGAGGAAGCCTTCTGTTGGGAAATTCAGCCCAGTTTGTGTGAATTTTGATGCTGACTATATGTTCTAACATTTTTATTTGGGCTCAATCTAGAAGGCTGAGGTGTGCTTGGCAGAAATAGAGACTGATTTTCAGGAACTGCAGTCAGTGAGTGATTCTGTGGCTGAGTACTTCTGTGAAGACCCAAGCAGGTTCAAACTGGAGGAATGTTGCTCAATTTTCAACTCCTTCTGTGAAAAATTTCTGCGGGCCATGCAGGTAAGCCTGTATACTGGCATGTTTTCCTTATCTATGGAAAAAAAAAACCCTACTCAATTCACTGACTGTAATTTTCTACAGGAAAACAAGGCTCGAGAGATGGTAGATGTGAAGCGGAGACACAGGGATAGATTACAGAGTGCTGCCAAGCGCAGGTCCACAGCTACCTGCTCCAGCAGAGACAAAGAAATGGATGGTATTGCATTAGAGTCCATACTACAGAACTTCCTAGGCAATCGTGTCTCTCGGAGGAGACTCGTAAGGCCCTCGTCCACTCATGGAAGCCCTACGAGTGGCAGCCCAAACAGCGGGAGCTTATCAGAAATTGCTTCGCAGGCAAACCTCCCCACTGGAAATCAGAAGAGGGCTGGCTCATTTAGCGCTAAGGGGATGGGCAGAAAAGAGTGGAATTCTTCATTTGAACTCACAGAGGACTCTTCACTAAACAAAGCCCAGTCAAATGGCGAGGACAACAAGGCAAAAGGTGGCACTCCTCATGAAGAAGAGATGAATGATTCAAGAAAAGAGGACTCTAGAGGATTTACACATCCAGCCAAAAGGACTGCCAACATTTCCTCCTCAGTTAGATCTTTCTCAACTACCACTGATGATGGTGACCAAGATATACAGGACAATAATGAGGAGGAGGCCCGAAGGTTGCGTGAAGCATCTAAAAAAGTGTTGCGGTTTCAGAACAGCCGTTCTGGGGACTATTCTCTGGAAAATCAGAAATCTCCTGGTCCAAGTACCACTTTGCCTCGTCAGCGCACCTTTGATGAGGACACAGAGAGATATTCCACCTCAAAATGTAACCTTGGCCGCCGCCATACTCTGCCTACCAAAGTCCTTAATACTGAGGAAGAGGAAGATAATCTGGGGGATCAACCTCCAGTCAGCAGTCCTAATCCTGTGGCAAGAGAAAAAGAGACACTGTCAGCAGAGGGTGCTGATTTCACTGAGGTATCTCACAGCTTTAAATCTGGTGCTCAGGCCCAGAATTCTCCATCAGCAGAAAAGAAAAGCAAACTAAATGTTCCTTCAGCCCATGTTCCAGATGAAGGACTTGGGGAGCCAAAACAAGAGGACAAATCAGTTGAGCCCACAGGCAACCACCTGCAGAAGAATAGTGAAAAGAGTACGTGGATTAAAGCTGAGGCCTCTGGACTGTTTTTTAGCTTTTTAAAACGCTTTGGAGATATGAGCAAACTGCAGAACAGCAAGGAAACGGTTCATAAGGGCACCGATTCTGGTGTATAGACTTTGAAAGATACAAAATTTAAAGTGAGGGAAGTGTCTGGAAGTGTTTTTGTAATTAACCCATCATGGTGACGATGTAGTATAATGGGTTATGGAGACAGAGAAGGTTCTAGGAATGTTGGTGGGAGTGTTTTTGCTGAGGAAAGGCCTTTTTGTATGTGTACCACTAGATGGCGGAATATAACAGTAACATGAAAAACTTTTGTTCAGTAAATAGGGATGATTTCCAGGCTATCTGTACATTGTCTAGTAAACAAAGAATAATGGGCACACTCACTGTAAAACATTTTGTTGTAACTTTTTATCTATGCATGATAACATTCCCTTGACAACATGACATTGTCTTCACCAGCTGGATAAATGAGTTGCAGTATAGAATGAATGTTGAGTGTGATGGTAAGATATAATAGAGTAATCAAACTGTATTAAAATCTTGGTTTAATTGTTATTTTTTATACTTGTATAAATGACTATTTGTGTTGAATACAATATTGTTATTTTCAGTTTTACAATTATGAATACCTTTATTTTTTTCCTCTTTGTTGTCCTCTCTTGTTTTCACAAAATCGTATAAAAAATGCAGAAGGTTGTGGATGCTTTTGGAGTCTCACTCAATTCAGCCATTGTTTGAGTCTTAAATGGGTCAGTGTTACAAAGGCAGCTTGTATCTGAGCAGAGCTGATCTGAACGATGGCCTGTCAGTGGCAAAGTGAAGGGGGCTAATCTCAAGTTGGTTGAAGGCCACCTTGAAGTGTAGAACACCTGGTGGCCTATTACGATGGAAAGTACCAGCCTGATTGTACTTACCCCTATACATTGCTTGTGGCACTGCCAGGCTACAACCCCAATGTCTCCACAGACTAGGAACAGATACAAGGGGTCAGTGAGGCCACAGCTTGTGCCAGTACATTCAATACATAGAGTTCAAAATCTAGTTCAGCTACTTGCAGTTACAATAAATAAGTTTTTAGGACTGCGCCCAGATGTCTGATTGAACTGCAACAATGACGCGCTGTTGTTGATTACAGCAACTGGAGTAATCTGAATGCTTATTATATTATAGTATAGTATTTATAGCCATGGTTTTTTTTAACCATATCAGCGAGAATGTTGAATAAATACATACAATTACAGTGAGTTTCAGTATATAAGAGAATCTATTAAGTGTCCAGGTAGCTCTACTCTCCACCTAAGAGTATGCACAATATCAACTACATATTTATAAAGCCCTGTTTATACAGTTTGTAACGTGAGATGACAGCACACTTCAAAGACAGATTAGCACTTCATGCGAGGAACAGTTGTAGCATAATGACCTTATTTTATCAGCTGTGAGTCTTTCTTAGGTGTGGAACCTGTTTCAGATTGACAATGCAATGGTTATGTATGACATTGTTCCTTTTTATTTAATACCAAGTAACTGCTAGCAGTCGCAGTTATTATATTATGCTATTTTAGTAAAAGCAGTTATGAAGAAAATGTTTTCAATAAATTGCCAGAGAAAGCCTGTAAAATTAAAACAAATACTTATTTCTCCCAAGTACATTTGACATATTGTGATGTTTTATGAATATGTGATGAAGTAGTTACAAAATTGGATTCTTCAGTCATTAACCTGTGAACAGTGACCTGTTTGCTGCTGCTGCTGCTGCTGCTGCTATTGACAGACTGCAGCAGCCATCTTGACTAAACTACGACGATGGAAGGAGTCTCCATGGCAACTCCACCTTGCAGAATAAAACCCAGAAATGCCTGTGTTTGCCCCTCACCCCAAGCTCCTCCCCCAACAAACTCCCCACCGCCTGCACCACCATAGCAGCTTCACACAGTGCATCCACGTTACAATACAGTGCCATCTTTTTTCATTCATGCCTTTCTGTCATCCTCCCGCTTTACCTAGAGCATCTGTACTGATCCATCCCCCACTACCTCACAGTGAAACCCTCAGAGAGACAGATTTTGCATCCATTGCTCTTAAGTGTGAGCTACTTGCTTCGTTCTTAAAATACTCCTTTCTTGCACTTTTAAGGGGAAATGTGATTTTTTTTCCTTCTCTACGTACAGCCTATACTACTATTGTACTACTATGCATTCAAATAGACTCATCAAGTGCCTTGACCCCAACCCCCATACCACCACCTGACTCCACCCAAATGTACCAGAAGAAGCAGGACTCCCCTGCTGTTTGCACACACCCATCTCTCTGCCTTCCCCTAAACCCTCTTATTTCCCTGCCGTCATAGACTCTGCATAGTAATTAGCAATTTTCCTGTTTACAGTTAAAAAAAAAAAAAAAGAAAAAGAAGAAGCTCATGGGGCAAGTTCTAAGGGAAGGTGACATGAAACATGCTGTGAAACTGTTAAGGCACTGAACTACAGTTGGTTTTGCCTGAATGTTGTATCCAGTGGTATATTCCTTTTGTCTGTACACTCCAATAATTCTTTGTACCCTAATAATTCAAATCTTAGAGGTAATAAACTGCATCCTTTGTCCTTTTAAGGGAACTGGGTGGTATCTAAGGAAGCCAAACCCCTTTGCACCAGACAGACTGAATGCCTCACTCAGTTCCTGAGATTTCATCAGTTTAGCATATTCCCTGCCCCCTCCATATGCTATTGGGTTCTTCAACTCCTCCCACCAGACATCTGACCAATACTGCATTAAGCCACTCCCCTAATCGCCTCCTTTCCCTTATCCTCTTCCTTACTGTCCCCTTCTTCTCCCAGACAGACCCTGCCCTTTCCTTTCTGTCGCCTGGTCTGTGGATTCTGTTGTAGAGCACTGGGACACCAACAATGGGAAGATTTCTCTACAGCCTGCAATGCTGACACTCCACTCCCTCCTGCTGGGAATTCATGTGAGTACAATCCGGCCATTCACTTTTTTTTTTCTTTTATGGTGTCGTATTTCTTGTTTGTGCCATTATCTGGACTTCTCAATAATACAATGACTGAGATGGGAGCAGATGAATAATTGATTATTCCATCCCAACCAGCATCTGTGCATGGTAAATCACAGAGGGCTGTACTTATTAACAATGGTGTCCCCTCTGTTGTGATAAATACTGTTTTCATTATTCATCAGTCATGGAAAACATAAAGTTAAAGCTTTTTATTCCATTCTCGTTTAAGAGCAACTGTTGCACTAAAAAACTAGACTGCTCTCATTCTTTACTGCTTCCTCAACCAGCCCACACACTTCTCCATTTTAGCTCCTAGGCAGCCCTGGCTGCTTCTCTGTAGCAGGTGGGCATCTCTGCTGCAGTCTGAGGGCTGGGCTCTGTAGTCAAGCATACATGTCTTTTTTGTTTAGAGGATTAGTCATCTTTCATTGGTTTTCTAATCTGAATTTGTATGGGGTATGCTGCTGGGAAGCTATGCGAGCCACGTATGAATCAGCGCATTGTTTGCTTATGTCACTCTGTGTGTTGCATTGTACTGCAGCAACCTCAACAGCCAATGCATCATTTTCACACCTCTGGCCTAGACTGTGAGCAGATGGTTCAGTGGTTTCGTATTGATTGGTCTTTTGTTCTGGAAGATGGCTCATCTTTGTGTGAAACTATCTCAAAAGTCACATGTTTGATAAGTGCAGCTGATGGAAATGTTTGGCTGTTTTTTCTGTGCTGGCTGCCTGCACTGGGTCACAGGGAGGTTGCAGACAGTCTTGGATGTAGAACCTGAGGGCAGATGCTTAGTAGGGGTTACACGTCTGTCATAGGGCCTCAGGGCTCTATTCAGTTCTCACATCGTGTCGGGGGGGAGGGCTCAGTGACAGAGCTTGGACTGTAACTTAGAAGTGACCAGCCAGATACAGTGTGACCTTTGAATACTAATTTGATCAAAGGCTAGAAAGATAAACATAATAAAAACATCCTACAGTACATCTGGACTTCTGGTCCTCCCTAAAAATGGGGCACGGCTCATTTTCAAACCAGGAGCTGCATATGCATATTGACTAGTATTGATTGTGTTCTGCTCATTATACTGTGTGTACTGTTGTTCTACGCTCAAGACTGATCAAAGCCAGTCATCAGACTCTGTCCTTTTCTCTCCTTTAAGATGGCTTTTCCTGAACCACTTATTCAGACTTGGTTATTTTCATTACAGTCAGCACTTTCACCAGTCGTGAGCATTTTCTTTTAGGTTCTGTGGCATCACAGTTACATCACAGCCTTACAAAGAAGGATGAAGTCACATAAGACATGACACAATGGATGTAATAAAATTTAGATGTGAGTCTCAGTCTAAACTTTACATCAGTTATGTCGGGAAACAGCATCCAGATCATTGAGTGGTTCAGGAGTGATGATTAATTTCATCTTTAAAACTTTAGAAACTGCATTTAAATGCCATTATTATTTTAGTGAACTACAGTCTATTGTTTAATCTGTCTCTGAGTATTTGGCAGCACAAACTAAACACAAGTGTTGCAGTGCTTCCAGAAATGAAGGGGAGTCATTTTCAAAGGTTAAGGTTTACAATGTTTAACATGTTACAGTATTAAGATTGTAACATGTCAGATTGTAGGTCAGTAAAGGTTAACACAATGCAGGAGCTGCAAATCCCTGTTGTTGAAATGTTACAAATCTCACATATATTTCTGAACATTTTTCTTCATCATGATAGGGTTGGTTAGTAGAGACCAATCATCTCTGATACAGTACATTTCACAAACACACATTTGTGTTGCCAAACAAACCGTCATGCCGAAATCAGATCCAGTTCATCATACATTCTGAACATTTAACTCATTATATAACGTCATTTACATTTTGTTTAAAAGTTGCATCACAACTAATTTTAATCAAATCATCAAGATAGACATTTACACAGAAGACACCTCAGCCACTCTGTAGCTCTCACTGCAGGTGGACAAGGGTCGCAGGCAGCAGCCTGTGCCTGTGCACTCTCCATCCTTTTATAAAAGCTGCAGTGCATGTTGTGGCTGCAGACTCTGCCTGCACGCCGCATTGTCTTCTGCAAGCCTTTGTGATAGCGGGCTCCCAGGCAGAGACAGATATCTCCTGACTCCCTTTTTGTGTCAGTGTTGAGTAGAAACTCTGCTGACTGTGGTGCTTGACATGATGTGGTCACTTTCTCTCATCTTCTCTCGTTAGTTGTCAGATCTTATCAATATAATGTCTGCAGAGAGAAAAAGATGTGAGGCGACTACCTTGTTAGTCCTCTGAGGTACAGTTACTAATTGCTTCACAATTAGAGTCAATTTCTGCACTTTTTACTAAGGTACAGACTTGGTCAGCAAACTTTTGTGACATATTTGTTATTTATGCAAATTAATTTCTATGCAATCAGACTCAGAAAGTCAGACAAGCATAAAATATAAACCCTAAGCCCAGTTATGGATATAATGAAATCCAGACGATATAACATCAAACAAATGGCAGTGGGTCATATTGTTATATCTGAAGTTGAGTCTGTCATTCTCAAAAGCCATATACATTATGTCCAGACACTGTTTTTCGTTCATTATGTGTAACTCAGCGTCCACTGCTATGACCGTTAACTGACAGAGACTGATGCATTGAAACAGATTCCTTCATCTGATGCAGTGAAGTGTAAGGGGAGCTTGTTAGTTTGAGGACCAGAGGTTTCTGTGTTGTGTGACTAATGATTGATGAGTCATCATAGAGCCAGCCACCTTCGCTGGCCCCTCAATTGCCCCTTATCAATGTACTTTTCAGAGATCTGATTCTATGGATTTCTGGTTTTCAGGTCTACATCAGCCTTGTTGTTCCAAACAGCACAAGGGCTCTTTGGATTGTTATTCCTAGCACAAATGGGACAATGCAATCAGTCATGCTTGACCAGTGTCTGAATTAGATTTCAGCAGATATTGCTGCAAATTGACATAATGGTCACAGGTTTCTCGAATGTTCATTGATTTACTGCCTTGTGATACCACAACAACAACAAAAGCAATCTTCAGAATGCTTTTGAATAAATAACACAGACAGTTAACGCTCAAACATATAATTTTAGCTATGCAGATGATATGTGACATTTATAGAAATGTGGAAAGCAGTCCACGTTATTTTTCTTGTGTAATTTATGGACAGTAATGAGTTCATGTGGTAAGGCTCAGTTAAAGTCTCTGGGGCACAATTGTCTTTTCTCACTTTTACTCTTTCTTCTCCTTTCTCTCTTTCTCTTTTGGTCAGACACACAGATATTTCTTCATTACACTCTACATGCTTCCTTAAAATCTTCCTTAAAGAACAAACTATCAGTTATGGTGGGTTTCTTCAAAATTAGATCAAGGCTTATTCTGCACAGGCAGAGTGTACGCAGGAACAATTATTGCATGATGACACATGCGTGTGTGGGGGCACAACAGATGTGGATGGATACATCAAGTACAGTCTGTATTTAAACACAGTCTTGACAGCAAATCATCAAGGGCCAACACTTCCTACTTCAGGCCAGAACTTTCGTCCATGTTTACAGGTCCAGCACACAGCTGACTACTGCGATAAGCTGTTGGACAACTCTTTAGTCTAAAGTCTGTTACTCTGATGTCCTCTCTACTGTGGTGACACATAATGCAAATATCACTGGGGAGTAACCGAATTACAAAGGGCTTCTTCTTCTTCTAAATAATGGTGCACATTATGTAACACAAGTACAATAAATAGTGAACAGATGATACTGAAAGATAGACTTAAAATACTAGATGCAGCTGAGGGTTTTTGCCTCATACTCAAACAGGGGAAGAGGAAGGGAAGAGAAAAATGCTTTTTATGGACCTTAAAGTGCCAACATCCTGGAATGCTGAATAGTCATAGGAATGATATTAACAAATTACAGCCCACTTAAAGGACCAGTATTCAACTTATCATTTATTGGCTTTCAGTGAAATCACATCATGATAAGATGATATCAATTGACATGTAATGGACTTGTGGATGACTATGGAACACAGTTAGTTGCTTTGAACATCAGTGTTTGCTGCATGCATTTGTAGAGATATCAGACAGTTATCCTCACTGATATTGTCAGTGGCACAGTACCCGTCAAGCTGGAGCATGACCTTTGATTATGGCATCTGTGACGCCATTGAAGGGTGGTGTCTCAGTTCAGAGGAAAACATGGTTACCATGGTAAGAGCAAGTGCAGTTTGAAAGAAATGGAGGAATCTCTGTCGATCTACTCTGGAACAGCTCATCCAGAAAACTTCACAATCGACACTGCACTTCCTGGGGTCCTCAGCAATACACCTGTGAAGTCTGAAGATGAATCAAAATAAGACAATCAAAAAATACACACAGACAGACACAGACAGAGATGTCTGTTACCACCTCAGCACAACAGAGTGAAGTTGTAGTGGTCAAAGCACAGAAAAAGTACGTTTTAAAAACTCAACAGCAGCATTTCTTTCCACAGCCCCAGTGTCCCAGTCAGTCCAGATAATCCACAGGTGCTGTTGTGAACAGCTGTCAACTGACCCCATAAAGAAAATACATATTTAAACCCTCATTAAATTGAAACTGATTTTCAACTTGCTGAAATTAAGCAAGTCACATTTGTTATACTTTTCAGTAATCAGAAACGTTTGAGGATCACATGTTGGTAATAGCCTGACTTACCCAACAGGTCATATTTTAAAGGGTCTCCCCACACAATCTTATGTAATAGGTCTCATAAATAATTAAAAACAGCTGTGGGTGAGAGAAGTAGATCATCTATTCAGTCTGACAGTTTTTGGGTGATTCTAAGTCGAGTGTTTTCTCATCCACAAAAGATAACATCACTCATCCATCCATTAGTCACAAGCCAAAACATGTCCTTCTTTTATTTATTTCATTTTACTAAATAGTGAAATGTACTGGACTAGCAGGCATGAGCCATTACTGTTTGTATTATCGAGGGCAGAAAAGCCTTAGAGCCATGATTTGCAGAAAGCATGGCATCTCTTTAGTCCAAGTGCACAACTCGCAACTAAAAACAAGCTGCATTTTATGGGAGAGGTCAAGAGTGGAGCATGGCTGCCTGCCTTTGTGCAGCAGACGAAACCCAAGCAGATTAAGCTGAGAGCAATGCTTTCTCTGAATGTGAGCTCATGTTGCTGAAATCCAATTAAACCATTCATATTACAAGTCCATGTCTTCAGAAGAAAAGTTTTCAGCACACAAACAACCCATCACAAGTATGGGAAACCTCCCTATAGCCTGGTCTATGAAGAAGCAATGACTGTCACTGTTTCACTGCCAGTAATAGAGTTCCTGTAGAGTGTGAGGCCAAGTTTATGTGCACTTTGTTTATGTGCACTTTGTGGTGTTTGTTTTAACTGACTTGATTGGGCATGATGGTGTCATCAGAGTCTGGGAGACAAAGTAATCCAGATGGCAGACAGAGCCTGACCCCGCAGGAGGGCGTTAAGCCACTTAACTGTAAAGCAAGGTGAGAGTGGCAAGAGATGCTTTGCAGTCAAACAGATGAATTTACACACACTCACATTCAGTGGGTTTTCTGCTGACGTGATGTTCCAGTGCGACAGATGCAGTGCAGAGAGAGAAAACACTGTTGCATATTGATAATTGACCTCATCTGTATAAAGTGCTGATCATGCAGTTCTTGTGACAATGCCTTGAAGAGAATATCTGGTCACATGCTGCCTCATTCATTACAATATACTGCAGATTTAGGTCTCTAGTCTGTACTCTCCTGTCACTCTTATTGTATGAATGATATTTCTGTCAGAGCTTTTTTTTTTTTTTTAAACTCAGATTACTTCTGTTATTTTTAGATTTATCAGTCTTGCTGCATGTACATGTTGGAATAACTGAGCCCTTTAGAGCTCAGCAGGCTGACAAAGTTTTGTATTTAAACCCTCTTCAGTGACCTCACTGATATTGTTTTTATCTTTTTTTATTCAATGTACTTTTAGCTCATATTATCCATGTTTTTTTCTAAACACATATACAGCCACCAAGGGCTGCTGTCAGGGAGAGACTGCTTTTAAAGATCCTCTTTCTGTGGTGAGGCGAGTGGGAGGAACTGAGCTGAGGAGGACTGCTGAGGGAACGGACAGGCAGGGAGGAAGGGAAGCAAAAGGGGGGGCGGGGGCCGGGGGGTTGCTGTTGCAGCCATAAAGGCAGCAGCCAGACAGCCGAGAAGGGAGGAGCCTGAGGGCTTTGGCTCTGCAAGCTTCCTCCTGATGTCACCGTTCAGCTGCTGCAATTCAGTGTCCATGTGAAGGGAAGACAGCCCAGGGAGGGGAGGGCTTCTGAGAGGAGACAAGGAGAGGGGGAGGTGGAGTGGGTTGGGAAGGGGCTGGTTGTGTGGACAGTGAAAGGGCTCCTTAGTCAGTAGGCCTTGTAATCACTTGGCAAGTAGAAACAATGGGGCCTGCGCGCCTGAGAAAATCCCCATCTGCAAGTCGTCTGTGGCTGAGATCAGGCCTGCTGATGCTATGAGTGCATTTATGTGCTTGAGAGAGAGACAAGAAGAAGGAGAGGACGGTAGAAAGAAGGGAAAGAGATGAAAGGAGGGGTAGCAATGTGGAGTGGTAAGCTTTGAGCAGAGCTGGAATGTCATTGTTAGAGCTTGCTGCTCTGTGTTGCAGAGAGGGACAGCTGCCTCTGAGGCCTGCTAGCTCATGTGAGGCAGGCAACTCCGCTCACCATGAATTTTCCTCCCATCTCCCCACTGACAAACAAATAGACAGGTGGTGCCTGAACTGAGGCAGCTGGAAGTCAAGGGAAGGAACTAGGAGGAATTTGGGGAGTGGCATTTAAAGCTTCCTCTTTCCTCTCCTTACTCTCAAAGAAAACGGCCTTAGCTATATTTGGCAGGGCACTGTTCAGAGCTGAAAGACAGAGGGGGAAGCTTTAGCTCTTGGTGCTAGATGGTGTGCAGGCCTGATAGTTTGCCCCATCTGAGGTCAGACTGAGAGAGCCGTTGTGTAGATGCAGCCACAAAACAGAGATTACCAACCCTGCTGGTGGATCAAAGATGAGGCGAGGCTGAAGGATTGTACAGTCATGGGGCTGTGACGCATAAAGAGATGATGGGTGAGCTGACATTTCTTTCTAAGGAAAGGTTTGTGTGTGTTTTCTTAGGATTAGTTGGATCTGGAGAATGGCTCTTAACTGGGTTATTAAAAATCGCAGTTGTGTAACATTAAGACTAATAGTGGTGTATCTGTTTTTAAATAAAGTGCACAGTGGTCTTTTGTCTACTCTGTGTCCTTGAGATGTATTCAATTGCAATAAATGTGTTGCTCTGTTCATATCCATATCCTTATCCATATGATGATATTTTCTTTTCTTGAATCAAATATAAGAGTCTCAGAAAAAATTATATATCATCAGTTACTGAACAATGATGTTTTACAGTAAGTGATAATGTACTACATTCTGATTTACAAGACTGTTTTGGGATAAAGATAGGATCTGTTGTCATTTTAAGTTTGCTTTTAGGTTTCTTTCTTTGTAGGTAGATCAAGTCCTAAATGACAGAACTGTCAAATCTACAGTTCTAGTTGTTACATTCCTCTGCTCACAGGCCCCGAATTGATAATATTAGCGCTACTTCATGCACATTGTGTCTTTGTGGTCTATCTGGAGTTATAAATATGAATGTAAACTAGGCAAGTTCACCTTTTCATAGATATATCCCCTGGTTTTTGTTTTCTTTGTTCAGGAAATTACTGATAGTATATTGCAGATCTACTAATTAAGTGTGATTGGCACAATGTGCAACCGAAGAGGATAGCTTCCAGTGTTTGTTTGAGTTTTGTTTGTTGGAGTCATTGTTAAGAAACTGAGCATCCATCATGAAACATTAAATTGTCCACATCCTAAAACGATAATCAGGCAGGATGCTTACTGATGTTACAATGAAAATAGGAAGAAAAAAAGAGAACTAATACTAATACTTTTCAGGCAGCCAATTTAACATTTTTACACAGCAATACATTCCAGTTTTTAGGTTCTGACTTTTATTGTTTTATTCAACCTGTCAACTCAAGTATTCAATTCATTCAAGTACTTCCTCACCAAATTCTGAAATGAAGTGGCTGGAGAGCTTCCTTTCAAGAGGCACAATGCAGTCTCAAGGTTATAAGCGGATGGTGCATTGCAACAAAAGGATGGTGACAACAAGAGCAACATCTAAACACAAATGCTTATCAAGTTCTAATTTTGTACAGCTGAACTGAACAGAACTACTAAGTAGTGTTACAAAACAAGTTATCCAGCAAAACAGATCAATGGCTGAAATGTATTTCTTTGCATCAAATACAGATTAATGCAGTTTTGTAAGCAGTGTTTACTGACCAGATTAAAGCGACATGTCTGTGTTTTTGGTGTTCACGTAATCCTTAATATGCTGATTTACAATATGACAGATGTACAACATGTCATTGGTACGCTGAGATAATCTGTGCTTGACCCAGTGATACAATTTCATGTAACAGCAACCCTGCTAGCTGAACAGAGAGCCAGCAGGCATGCTCTCATATAACAGGACATTGTGTATAAAATAAAAAAAAAGATGCATTTAAGCACTCTTCATCAACAGCATAGTTATATATAACTGTACCTCCAACACCACCGTAAACACAGACATGTTGGCTTCTAGACTGCATAGTAGTCTTGGCAGAGAGTTCTGCCCTGCAGTGTTAATCATATGTATTAATTTTTCTTCTGCAGCATTAGCTTGATTAGGATTTTCACTTAAAAAGCCAAACAACCTCTAGCTGTTTGAGTACTTGAGAAAAGAAGTGGCTCATCCTACAGACACAATTTCATAAGGGAGGGAAAGCATAAAATGTCAACAGATAGATGACATGGATGAGGTTTTACAACATTAACAGCACTATGACTCATTTCTTCCTTGTGCTCATGCTGAGGGTAAACGAATACACCCTCCTCACCCTGTTTGAATGTTTCCTCAAGGCTTTCTTGACCTTTCTCCTGTTTCTTCCACCCTGTGTGTGCAGGTTAAGTGGTCCCTGTGCCCCCTTTGAATGTCCATCACTATGGCCAAGCGTGAGACTGGCAGCACCAGCCCTGTGGTCAGGCAGATAGACAAGCAGTTCCTGGTCTGCAGCATCTGTTTGGACCATTATCACAACCCCAAGGTCCTGCCATGCCTGCACACCTTCTGTGAGAAGTAAGCTCTGAATCAATCAAGCTTTGTTTGTACAGCAAGTTTCAAACAGTACAGTTCAAAGTACAATTCAGGTGAATGAAAAACTGCTAAGATTAATATCATGGTAGCAAGATAAACAATAAAGCAGCAGTAAACTAAAGAGAAAAACAATACAAAAGTCATAAAACATCTCAATTCAAAGATGAGACATCTTTTAACTATTTTAGGACCACATGTGGTACAGTTATATATATACTACAATTAATGCTTTCAAAATTATGCTTAATTCAGAGGGTGAGCACATAAGAATTGACATATAAGACATATAATTCAGTGCATTATACTGTCTTTTGTGTTCCCTCTGCTTGCAGTAAGTTCTTTATGTGGGATGCATAATTGGGATGTTTAAAGAACTTATGTGTAATGACCAAAATCATGCCACTTACACCAGCTATTCTCTCATCACTGTTGCTTCTACATGATGTAAGGCACCAACCACTCTGAACTTGGCCGCCAGAAAGCAGACAGCATTCTTTATGGCACAGCATTGTTGGCAACAAGCACTGATTTCCACAGCTTTGCTTTGCAGTTATTTAAATAATTTGGTGCCCTGTTGTGCCCTGTAAAAACTGTTAGGACCACAATGTCATTGTCCTCCGAGCAAGTTTAAAAGAAAGGTTTACCATTTTTACACCATGTTGACCCTGGGACAGGTTCTAAATTACAAATTCAGCCCTCTAATTTATTTCTTTTGCATCTTGCCTCTGTGTAGATGTCTACAGAACTACATCCCTCCCCAGTCTTTGACGCTGTCCTGCCCAGTATGCAGACAGACCTCTATCTTACCAGAGAAGGGTGTGGCAGCCCTGCAGAACAACTTCTTCATCACAAACCTAATGGAGGTGTTACAGCGAGACCCAGAGTGCAACCGACCTGAGGCCTGCAGTGTTCTTGAGTCAGCCAGTGCAGCTACAGCCTGTCAGCCCCTCTCTTGCCCCAACCATGAGGGGAAGGTAAGTTAAAACAACAGGACAGAGGGTGTTGTATATTGTAGGTAAAATCAGAGCTCAACTGCTAAGTTCATGAAATCACTATTTTTTCTGACGTGTTGAAATGTATAAGCTATTTTAGGCACAGAAACATAATGCTCAGTTGTCTCTTGCTCCACTGCACCATCTACAGGTGATAGAGTTTTACTGCGAGTCATGTGAAACAGCCATGTGTCTGGAGTGTACAGAAGGAGAGCACAGGGAACACGTGACAGTTCCTCTGAGGGATGTGCTGGAACAGCATAAATCAGTACTTAAAAATCAGCTGGACACTGTGCGCAACAGGTACAGTTTTCAGTGCTTTAATTCCTAATGGCTTCCGTCAATGTATCTGAAAGATCTTGGAGGTACTGTAAAGAGTGATAATTTGAAAGTTGTATTTTGTGTTCATCTTTGCTTTCTTCTGGCAGACTACCTCAGCTGACGGCTGCCATTGAGCTTGTGAATGAAATCTCCAAGCAGCTTACAGAGCGGAAAAATGAGGCAGCGACTGAAATCAGTAATACTTTTGACGAGCTGGAGAAGGCCTTACATCAACGCAAGACGGCTCTCATTACGGAGGTGGAAAACATCTGCAGTGTTAAGCAGAAGGTCAGAGATCTTTCTGATTTTTTTTATTTTATTGGTAGAGAATGTTTCCTGTAATGTTCCTCATTCTAGTACAAGCACCGCTGACAGTCTGCTTCTGTCTCCTTGGACATTTTTAGGTGCTTCAGGCACAGCTGACCTCTTTGCTTCAGGGCAAAGAAAACATTCAAAGCAGCTGCAATTTCACAGAGCAGGCTCTGAGCCATGGCAGTGCCACTGAGGTCCTGTTGGTCCAGAAGCAAATGGGTGAGCGGGTCAGTGCACTGGCACGACACAACTTTCCCGAACATCCTCATGAAAATGGACATCTGGAATGCCAGGTAGAGACAGATGGACTACGGCGCTCCATCCAGAACCTGGGAGTCCTGATCACAACAGGGGCTGTGGGGCACACGAGTGTTGCCACAGGTGAAGGCCTGCGACATTCACTGGTGGGCCAGCACACCACCATCACGGTCACTACTAAAGACAAGGATGGAGAACTGGTGAAGACTGGTAATGCTGCTCTAAGGGCAGAGATTGTGTCTGCAGATGGAGTGTGCACTGAAGCTGAGGTGGCTGACAACAAAAATGGCACCTATGAGGTTGGATATACCATCCGCTCAGAGGGAGAATACACCTTCTCTTTGCTACTATATGAACAGCCTGTGAGGGGGAGTCCATTCCGTTTGCGTGCTGTCAAACCATCAGATGTCCTGCAGTCACCAGACGATGTGAAGAGAAGAGTGAAGTCCCCGAGCGGAGGAGGAGGTCATGTTCGACAGAAGGCTGTGCGCAGGCCCTCCAGCATGTACAGCACCACCAAGAAGAAGGAAAACCCAATAGAGGATGAACTGATCTACAGAGTGGGTGGGTGAATAACTGACTGTTTCTGCTGTTGATTATGATAACTGCTGACTGAGCTGCATGACATCTCTGGATAATCTGAGCACCTGATGATGCAGATTATTCAGACCCCCACCGTGGCACAAAATAGTTCAGTTTCCTCTGTCTGTTCAAACTGTTAAATACCAATTAAAAGCTCAAATTTGTACAGACAGACATATTTTAAGTGAAGAACAACAGAACTACACATGCAAAGCTCTTAAGCGGTCTAATGTTTTGTTGATATGACAGGAGCACGAGGGCGAGATAAAGGAGAATTCACTAACCTACAAGGCATCTCGACCTCCAGTAATGGACGGATTGTTGTGGCAGACAGCAACAACCAGTGCATACAAGTCAGTGTCTATTATTCTCTTCAACTGCAATAAAAATGTAAGGAAGTATTCCATTGTTTAGTTTGTGGAGTGATTCATTTTTTGTCTTTGTCTAGGTATTCTCAAATGATGGCCAGTTTAAGATGAGGTTTGGCGTCAGAGGTCGTTCACCAGGGCAGCTGCAGCGCCCCACAGGGGTCACAGTGGACATGAACGGAGACATTATTGTAGCTGACTACGACAACAGATGGATTAGCATCTTCTCCTCGGATGGAAAGTTCAAGGTGAATGGTCTCAGCCAGGAAAAACAATGTTTTCATTGTACAAATTTAAGATATTCCACTGAATGACTAAACTGTCCCCCTGGCTGTCACAGAACAAAATTGGTGCTGGAAGACTGATGGGACCAAAAGGTGTGGCTGTGGATAAGAATGGACATATCATCACTGTTGATAATAAGGCCTGCTGTGTCTTCATCTTCCAATCAAATGGGAAGCTGGTGACAAAATTTGGAGCCAGAGGAACATTAGACAGACACTTTGCAGGTACTGTGTCCTTCTACAAGTAACCTACAGAATGATCTTTTCACTAATGATGTCTCTTATAGGAAAAGACTGAGATGCACGCCAAATGATGCCTCATGTTTCAAGGCATGTGGTCGGCCCAGATTTACAGACTTTATTTATGTTTCATATGTTACAGGAAAGGTCATTTGTAAAGATCGTATTTACTTAGAGATCAGCATGTTTCGCACCTTTTATTTCAGAGTCTGACTGATGTATGCATGTATAGCTGCTTGTCTACTTATGGATGTCAATGCACAGTTAGTGATTCTGTATTGTTGCGTTGATAATCCTAAACTGTAAATGCCTCATCCTCATAGTAAAAGACGGAGCTGCAAAAAAAATCATATTGCACACTAATGCATGAAAAAGATGTGATGGTTGTCCCCTTGCCTTTGCCTCTCGCACAAAAATAACAGTTAACAGGGTTTGCTTGTATTGCTGGAATCCCGCATTGAAATGGCCTCAGGTGTTGCACAGAGCAGTATCTCAGTTGAAACTCACCCGTTCTCTCAATTTGATTTCTCACTTGGACCTTTTCTTTTCTTTTAGAAAAAAGTGGTGCAAACATTGCACTGGAACAAAAGCTTAGTAAATCTGGCCCTGTTTTCAGTAAGTAATTAATTCCCTGTGAGTGTGAACTAAGAAAATGAATCTTTGTTCTTTTACATGTTGATGCATCAGCTCTGTCATGTCTCACGTATTGTCCCACGTCAACTCTCAGAGTCTCTTTGTGATCGCTGTGTTTTGTTTTCAAAGTCCAAAAATAGTGTGGAACTTCCTCTCATACGTTGTAAAGCAGTGGATGACGCATCTTTCCTTTTTCCTTCTGTGTCTCATTTGCTGCTTCCAGGTCCTCACTTTGTGGCCGTAAATAACAAAAATGAAATTGTGGTAACAGACTTCCACAACCATTCAGTCAAGGTATGGTTTGTTGCAAGTGTATGTGTGCATTCTTTATTGTAGTAAATCTGAGCTGGAAGTATTGTGAGTAAAGGGCTTACAGGAAAAACTATTGAATTTAAATTAATTTAACTTACCAAAGTTACAACAAAGCCCCTCCCCTTATGTCTTTGCTTTGTGGTACCTACCGTTTTACCTTTTTCAATAACTCAATAACTTTTACAAATTAAAAGGTAGCTGTTGTGCTTGACTGGCTGTGTTGTTTTAAATTTTATCCTATTTTCCTCAGCATATTTTGTTAGTTAAGTGTGAGTAGAGTGTCATTCTCCCATTTTCCTGTTTAATCTCTATCTGCAGGTGTACAATGCAGATGGGGAGTTCCTGTTTAAATTTGGCTCCCATGGAGAGGGGAATGGACAGTTCAATGCTCCAACGGGTGTGGCTGTGGACACCAATGGAAATATTATTGTTGCTGATTGGGGTAACAGTCGCATCCAGGTTAGCTTGAGCAAACTACATGTCACTAAATGCAGGGAACAAATTCGTAAGTGTATCATTCACTTAACCAACTTGTCCCTCTTTGCTGTGTTTCCAACCAGGTGTTTGACAGCTCAGGGTCCTTCCTGTCTTACATCAACACATCGGCGGACCCCCTTTATGGCCCCCAGGGCTTGGCCCTCACATCTGATGGTCATGTGGCGGTGGCAGACTCTGGAAACCACTGCTTCAAGGTCTACCGCTACCTGCAGTAGTGACCTGAGACAGCTATCTCTTCACCACTGCAAGCACTGACAACGACACAACCAATGTATTCCACAGGGTGCAATGACCTTTCCAATACAGCCTTTTGATGTGCACATCAGCTGATCTCCCGGATATAGTTAAGTGTCTGAACCCGAGTTTACTCTTTATGATGTGTATTGAAGGTTGATTTTAAAGTTGGGTGATGTAGCGTCCTTGGGACAAGTAATGGACATAAAGCTATGGACTGGTTTTAGAGAACGTGCAAAAGCATTTTTGTGTGTTGTACACAGTTGATGGTATTATTACACCAGACTTTCTGTGAGACCGGACAGGGTAGGAGATAGACTGAAGTATTTAATGAGCCATAACTTGTCCAAATGCATGAAGTTTTATTTTATCTTACAGCCTAGGCAACAACACAGTGTACCTATTGGTTGCTTTTCTCATGAACTAGTTAATGCTTACAGTGAAATGAACAGTGCTATGCTTCTCTAGCAATGAAATGTAAATTTTATCATTTACTGACATCTCACATAAAAAATGTCATCACCATCTGTGCATTGATTTGCTGTATGTACTGTATATACATAAATGTATATTGTGTATATTAGATCACTCAGTATGTATGTGCTATGATTTTCAAACACACAGCCTTGTGGCTATTCAGAGAGCAGCAGTCAAGGATTCCAGGATTTTAAACATGCGTATATGGCAGCTGTTAAAAAGTGTGCTTTTGAAACATACCCAGCACATGCTTAAGAGAAGAAGTGTGTCATATTTATTGCTAATGTAAGCAGCACAATAATCGATTTTTGTTAATATCTGTTTTAAAGGGAAAAAAAAACAAAATGAAAAAAAAAAGCTAATTTATTTTATTTTATACACTAGTTCTGCATTTACAAATTATTTTTCTAAATTGATGTGCTTTTTTTTTTTCTTTAGAGCTTCACACTTTATCCATCTCCCTTGAAGGGAAATTCCACCTTTAAAGCAGAATTCAGTGTCCCCTGCCCCACATCTGGAAAGTTTAGATTAGTGTTTGTGCAGGTGAGCAGCTCTTTTCCAAAGCCATCTTTATCTTCATTTAGAATGTCATCAAAAAAGAATGGCTTAAGATATGAACTCATTCATTCAGTGATTGCTTTGCCTTTAACATCTAAACAGCTTTATTCATTGAAGTGCTAACAGATCCAAACCAGAAATAACACACATATCTCAGGAAATCCATCCAAATTCGATCAGCATATCAACTGCACATCTTTAAATACTTTGATGGCATCATAGGAGACACTGGGAGCTTTGTGAGAAAACTGTTAATTTGTGCAAATGTAGTCTGGATCAAAGATCATAAGAATAATTGGGATGGAATATGAATTCTGTTTTACCATTTTTGTTTGTTTTGTTTTGTTTTAGTTTCACATAGGAAACAGTTACACTAGTATTACATGGTAATTTATTAGATGACATTTGACAGCAAACTCATCCACACTTTGCTTTAGAATACACTCGCCTACGGTTCTGTTGTAAGCTATCTAACAAAACGCTGTTAGATCTGAGTTTCTGCCTGCACTACATTAAGCCATGACTCCCATGGAAAAACCTGTACCAGTAGAGCTGTTGCTGCTCTTGCTCCACCCAGTGTTCACTTTGTGTAATGTCATAAGAAAGCCTAGTGCCAGAGCAGAAAAGAGACCAGGTGCAGGAAAACAGCAACTTCCTGGTCTGATATAATTACCTACAGCACTGTGCTAAACACCCAAACACCAACATTCACCCTCCCCAGCGTTTCTGAGCTACAGGACATGACCTGATTCCACCAGTTAAGTCAACCAGGAAGCTACTTTTCCATGCACCTGATCTGTTGTTTGATTTGTTGCCAAACAGGAGCCCAGACATCTTTAATGAGTCAAAGGCCCACCTTTTTGAGATGTGTCCGAAGCATATTACCCTACGCTGTTTGTGTCACACCAATACAAACAATTTTGTTTTCTCTATGAATATGCACTGGTAATAAAAGCACATGGTTTACTGAGCTGTTGAATATGTGACTGCTCATTTTGCTTTTCATGTAAATTAGGACAGTAAACCTTTTGGCCTTTCACCTCTCTTGTCCTTATATTCATCACTTTAACAAAAAAAAATGGACTGATGCTCCTTCTTTAGATCAATAGGTATTCAGAGATCAGTATATGACTAAAGTTGCATGTGATTTTGAGCCTTTTTAGCAAACAATATAAGGAAAAGGTTAAGCGACCACTAAAGGAACTGATATATTCATTTAAAGGACAATTCCTGTGCATCCAGCTTCGAGCTTAAATGCAAACATAAAAGTTCATGTTGTTTTCTTGAAAAATTATTTATTTGCAGACCATGATGTGCTTCTGGTCTATGTTACAAATACTTACAGCACATACAGTATGCATTTTTTTTTTAACAATAACCATTCCCAAAAACATCCAAATGGTATATTTATAGGTAATACATATCTATATACATACATACATACATGTGCATAAAAAGCTCAGAATGCACTCAAAGCATTAGATTGGAAAAAAAGAACCACAGGACATTGATACAGTGTTAAACCTAAATTAGCAAGCGAATTGTGCAGTGAAAAAAAATCATACTTGGGTTAAGCATTTCATGAAGTTATGATATCACAGGTTGCATAGAATTGTTTTCAAATTCAAAATAAAACGGCAAATAAAGACAACATTTATAAAGAAGTGACTATGAAGTTAGTGTCTCTTATACGATATACAGTAGTATGAGGTAATCAGATTTTATGGCAATCCGGTGCCTGGGTCTGAAAAAAAAAAACAAACAAGAAACACTGATACATGGAAAGCTTGTATGAAGTTGCATCTTATATGCACAATGTTTAAATCCAAACATGGCACACAAACATGGCACACAAACTTGGCGTATTGTATATTCAAATCACAATGACGAGCATGTCATACAGTTTGAGAAAGATAGGTTCAAATCGAAATGAAAAGGGGAAAGGAAATAATGTTTGTGTCAGCACTAAATAACACTGAGCTGAAAAATAAATAAATACATTTAAAACTAATGAACCAGGGAGACAATTTCTGATAATTAGGACGATGATTCAAGATAAAACATTTCATTCCCTTTAAGTGAAATCTGATAGACCTATTAGATGATATTTCAAGGTTTAAAGACATTTAACGGCACAATCGAAACATAGCCCTGTTGTGAGAGGGATTTAGAGCCCCAGCTATCTCTACTAAGCTACAGTAGTCAACATCAGAGAACCAGTTGTGCCAAGAGTGACAATGATTCCTGTTAGAAATGGAGGATCTGGAAGTGTTACTGTACTTCACTGTACATCGCAGACCAGCTGTCATGAAAGTCACATCAATACTACAGTTTACCTTCTCCGATTTGATTTAGTGCCACGTGTCAGTTATAAGGTCTTAAAATCATACAGTGTTTCAACTAAACATTAGGGGGGATTTAACAATAATAGTTAGCTACTGATAAATACTGTTTTTCATGGGATATACTGTAAAATACAAACTTGAGGAAATACAGTAGGTCAGATGCATTTGCCACAGTTCCTTTCAAATCAGACTTTTTTTTTTTTTTTTTTACAATTTCAAACAATAAAATACAAAAAATAAATGCATGCAAAAACATGGGCACAAGAAGAAGAAGATTGATTTGGATGTCGTACTGATCACACAGGACAAACATAATACATTATGAAACCTCGAAATCCTGTGAGTTTTTAGGCACACACTGCATCTAAGGACAAATCATTCTCTACAAGAACAGACAGGTTTACCCAGTGTAAGCAACTTATGGACAGTGTCTTAATGCAGCAAACCAAACATACAAAGCCTGTTGTTAACAGCTACTACAGTGATGCAGAATATCCAGCTTCTCTTGACCTACTCAGTAAAACACCAAATGCCAAAGTTAAGAGGCATCTTCTGTAGCACCTTTGGAAACATAATAACACCTTTTTTGGATCAAGTGGTATCAAAAGCAAATCAATTAATGAGTGATGACAACTTGACAAGTGCCTTGAAACAGCTACTAACACAGTCTGTCTCCTAGTTAGTGTCCAGACCACTGCCTGGGCTGTGGAAGTAATGCAGTATTTCAAGTAGATTTCTGAATAGAATCAAAGCTCTTGTGATTTGTGTTGCTTCACACACAATCTTCAATTTTTATCTAAATGTGAGGCACTTGCAAAACAAAAATTTTATTAACCAAAACTCTCAATCATTAGTCTGTTTGTTAAACCTCTGAGTTGTCACTGTTACTGAGGTCTTGTGTCATCATGGGCTCTGCGCTGCTGGAGTTCTTGGGTACGTCTTTCTTCTCTCGCTTGGACCGTACCAGCAACACCGCCACGATGATGACGAGAACCGTGAGGAGCAGCCCGACAAAGACACCAATGATCATCACGAGTCTGTCGTCACTGTTGTCTCTCTGGTTGAGCTCATGGGGGATGATCCCTTTGGTGAAGATTTCCCTCTCTGGGCTCGTCCTCCGCTGGCTGCTGCGGTCCAACGCGATGTGCAGGATGTTGGTGCCGCGGCTGTTACTCACACCGATCTCGTCTGTTATATCTGGCACATCTTTGGCTGATCTCCTGGTGCGATGTTGACTCTTTGGAAGCAGATCTGTGTGCTGGCTCATTACATGGTATTCCAGACTTCTCTTGCCTATGCCACGGTTAGCGTTGTCCCGAGAACGGACGGTGTAGATGGTGTGAATGTACCACTCTCTCCCTGCAGACACCTGGAGAGAGCGACAGTTATTGTTTTAAAAAATGAGACCAGACTGGGTCATTTTTTTGACACAGCTTTCTGCAGAACATCAGTTCCCTATATGGAGCCATTGGAACAATTGCTGTGGTATTTTTTTTCTGCACTACTGTATATGTGGCTGAAAAATAAACATCATGAAGTCAGCTCACACATACAGCATCTCCAGTTCAGTTAGTTGGAGCTGAAAAGGCGAAAAGTTTTCAGCCTTTGGAAAATGCTCACCAGGCCAGTAGACATACTGATACTGACTTTTTCTCCCTAATAAGCCAAGAAACACAGACTTACTGACCAGAAAAAGCTATCAGGACTCGATGGAAAGGGGAGAGTCTGAGTCATACTTATGATCCTGTCATCAGAGGCCATATAAGGGCCAGCTCAAACGGTGACAGGGTTTTTCACTCGCAATAAGGTTTCCATGAGGGTGCAGAAAGTGTCAGGACAATGAGTCTTTTTTTTCTCTCAGCTTATTAAGAAGAAAAAGTAAAATATCAGTGGAAAAAAATCTTTTAAGGTCACTTTCTCTGACTCTTACACACTACAGCATATTTTCATCTCGCTCTTTCCGCTTGCTCTCAACACATCAGGATAGCACAAGATTACACCAGTTCCCTGAGAGTTACAAGCCAGGCTGAGTTAATTGACCACTGGCCACACAAAAACATAAATTCCAGCACAATATGACCTCTGGAATGCATCACAGTTTGGCAAATTATGCAAATGTGCACTATTCTAGGCTGTGTAAGGAATGTGTTTCTTGTACTTGACCTTTATACTGACCTGGAAGAGAGCTGAGGAATCCATTCTGAAACCATCTGACCCAGGTTGTCTCACTAAAGCTAAAGCACCAGGGTCATCCACTGCCAGATAGGCCTTGAAAGCTACATTGCCAAAAGACCTGGCCTGGGTCTCTGGTTGGGCCTTGTCCTGGAGTTAAGAGGATTAACACAGGTAAGAATTTTTCCTTTTGACTGAACATAAAGTGGATGTGACAAGAAGAGAGATAAACTTTTGTTACTTACAATGATCTTGAATCTGTAGAGTAGTGATGGAGCATCAGCCAGACAGCCAAACTCAAATTTGCTGGGGTTGTATTTAGGTACATATCCATCAGCTCCAGTACACAGGAACACTTTTTCTATGTTACAAATAAAGGAGTCGCCCAAGTTCTGCACTGGATCCACCATCACTCGGCCATAAACTGTATCCCCTGAGGGAAGAGAAATACAGTTTTCATCACTGAAAAACACATGAAACTGACCTTTGTACTAGAAAAGGTTTTACTGATGCAGTTCTCTCACTGCATGATTATAATTTACTCAGTGCACAATATCGAGAACATTATATTTTTTTTGGGCCTTGTTTGTTTTTTTTTGTTTCAAGAATAGTTGGCATTTTACAACTGCATGTTACAGCCTTACCCTGTGAGAACGCAGTGTCACTCTCCTGCCCAAAGCCCATGGAGCCATCTGAGAGCCACAGAGTCCGTTTAGAGAGTAAGATCATCTGCGTGTTCAGACTGAACTCAGCAGCCACAGGGTCGCTAACCTAGATACAAACAGACGACAGACAAACACAAACAAATCACATTTAGAGATCTTGTTCGATACTGCTACACATCATTTCAATTTATGAACAGCGCCTACATGTCTGGTCATTTGGAGACTTGTCAGTGTGAATATGACACATTTGAAGGCAATGTTTAATTGTACAAATTCACAGTCTTGCTTACATTTGCAAATGCTGTAGTTCCAATACTCTCTGTATTGTGTTTATCATATTCTAGATAATTAGACCAACATGTTTGTGAGTCTGTAACCAGCAATGTCACAGCTTCACAAATGTGAGAAATTGCTTGCTTTTCTTCATTTCATAAAACTGTCAGTGGTTATTTTATGTGTTGGTTGAGGAAAATAAGAAATTTCACAACATGTTTTTGGGCTGGGGTTGATTTAGATGGGTATTAATTAATACATCAGGTAAAATAAGTATTGAACACATTGCCATTTTTCTCAGTAAGTATATTTCTAAAGGTACTATTGATATGAAATTTTCACCAGATGTCAGTAACAATCCAAACAAAGAAAACAAAACAAATAAGTTCAGAAGTTATGTATAATGAAATGGAATGACATGAAAAAAGTATTGAACACATGAGGAAAGTGAGGTGCAAAAAGGCATGGAAAGCCAAGACGCCAGCTGAAAACTATCAGTAATTAGAAAGCAATCCTGCTCTTTGTCAGTGCAAATTAATATCAGCTGGTTCAGTCCCAACTGATGGCCTATAAAAAGGTGTCTCATTGCTAACGTGTCACACAAGAAACATCTCATGATGGGTAAAAGCAAAGAGCGCTCTCAAGACCTTTGCAACCTTATTGTTGTGAAACATACTGATGGCATGGGTTACAGAAGGGTTTCTAAACTTCTGAATGTTCCAGTGAGCACTTTTGGGGCTGTAATCTGGAAGAGGAAAGAACATAATTTAACCATAAACCAACCACGACCAGGTGGTCATTAGAGTTGTCCAAGAGCCAAGGACCACTTGTGGAGAGCTTAAGAAAGACCTGGAATTAGCAATTGTTTCAAAGAAAACAATTAGTAATGCACTCAGCTGCCGGGGAGAATATAGTCTGGTCAGATGAGACCAAAATTGAACTTTTTGGATGCCAATGGGGCTGTTTTCAGCATACGGCACTGGCAACCTTCATATAATTGAAGGAAGGATGAATGGAAAAATGTACCAAGACATTCTTGATAAAAATCTGCTGCCATCTACCAGGATGATGAAGATGAAACTAGGGTGGACATTTAAGCAAGACAATGATCCCAAACACACAGCCAAGGAAACTCCCCTGCTTGTCAAAAGGAAGTGATGAATGAAGGAGAAGTGTTGAATAAATGGAAATCTTGATTTAACTTTCACAAAGATTCATGGGCACATTTTTCACATGTACAGAATTAGTCGGTATTTAAATAAACAGTTGCGACTCCAAGTAAAATATGTGACTTCATCCAAACATGTTGTTAAATTCACAATTTCCATCAGTGTAGCTGAAATAACATGCTCTAACTGATAGCAGAGGCCCATGTGTTCTGAATATCATATACTTTTTACTTTGGTGTTTATTTTAGAAAATATGATATTATATTGCTTATTTTGGCCTTTACTCGTACGGCTTATCCTCCATTTCTTGCTCATTCCGGGTTTTGCTAAGTAAATTTCCCCACAAGGTTCAATAAATGTTAGACAAGGTGAAGTTACCTGCTGAAAGCGGATATCCAGGTCGAAGGTAAGAGGCTCTCTGGGATTGCAGACAGGAGGGATTGTGTACTCCAGGCTGGGAGGTGATGTACAGGGGACCAGCTTCACTGTGTATGTGCCAGAGTAGTCCCGCACCTGAGATGGGAAATAGTGGCCAGCAAGAATTAGGTATAAAAAGGCAGGAAAAAAAAATCAACTGCTCTTCAGAAAACAAAATGTTTCCTCACAGCAAAATCAGACATGAATGTCCACTGCTGGATGGGCTGGTTGTAGGTTGGCTCATTCCTGACAAGACTGAGGTTAAAGGTCAAACCAGGGTGGTCCGGACACATGACCATGGAAGTGAGTGGTGAAGCTGATGGAAAAATACAACAATTAAATTATATGTAGCGGTATCATCAGCATGCTTAGTTGCAAGTTAAAATAAAATTTAAAAAAATCTGACAAATGGATCCAACAGTCATTTTAATTAATGATAACTCTGCTTTAAACTGAAAATTAAAAGCTGATTGGACCCTATCCTGCACTAATGAAATATTCTGAAATAATGCTTTATTTCAACCTTTATGGAAAATTGATATGCTATGAAGCAGTTTCGTCACATCAAATTTAGACTGTTAAATACTAAATAATTTCTGTACCTGGATGTGCAAACACAAACAGTCCCCTGAATCGAGCCTCGGTGCGGAAGTTGACTACTAATCGTCCCTGGTCATTTATTCGCATGCTGGTTGGATAAAGGGCACCTGCAAAGACAGTCACAGACACCTCTGATTTGGCTTTTTAATTAATTTACAACATCTCATTTAGTGAACATGACACATTTTAAGTAATCCTCAGTCTTATATTGCTGTTTAAGTCTTGCCTTGTAGTTCAGCCTCTGGTGGACTGCCGATACCATCCTTCCATAAGATGGCAGTGTCGTACACAAATGTGAGCCTCAGCTCTGACTGTAAGTCAAAGTGCTGCCATCCTCCTGCTCCCACCGGGGAGTGGAAGACATAGGACACATGGAGTGGGACTCGTAGAGTCACATAGGACTGGACCAAATTCAGCACCTGCAGGAAAAAACAACATGCTGTGTCAGAGCAAAAAAATCATTTCATAATTCACAGATTAAACAGATGTCAAGAAAAAAAGTCATCCTTAATAAAGCACAGATTCAATACCTCCAGAAATGAAGAACACTATGCTGCCACTATAGCTGATATAAGCAAGTTCTGTTCTGAATATTGCTTCATTAAGGCTACAGATTGATTGGACTTGGCAACACATATATTGGGAAACTTAAAGCACACTTTACTGGGAAATCAAGCCTATAATGTTAACCTAAAAGAGGCATCATTAAGTTCACTTTATGGTCTATAGCTGTAAAACTTAATGTATTCCCTATAGCGCTCATGGACTCTAACCATTACAGTTGAAGAACTGCATTTTTTATCTTTTCACCGAAATCAACTTTAAACATTTAAAATGCAAATCAAAGGTGTCCAAATCATGATATACTGCTAGTTTTAGTTAACACCAAAAGCAAAAATAACAAATACTTTAAAAAAAAAAAAAGACCCACACAGAGAACATACTACATGTACATCTGTTGGGATTTTGGATTGCTCCAAACTTTCCCTCTCTAAAAGAGCTGTCCCAAAATGGCCAAAGGACTCTGAGTGGTGAAAGTCCTCAGAGGGAGTGCTCTGTGGTATCTGCACTTTCCCCTGACCTATGAGAGGTACCTGCCTCCACTGGTATCTGTGTTCATGTGGAGACGTGCCTACACCTCTGGGCGCTGAGAGCTCAGGCAAATGATTTGCAGAGTGGCCTTCTGACACAACCTGCTGGTCCTTAGCAGTTTCCTGTGGTCCTGTTAAGCTGTGCACTAAGCCCTACACTGTGACATGACACTGGCCCAGGCTTGCATTGCATAGCTGTCTCCGCTCAGCATGCCTGCCCACTTAGAGGATCACTCAGGCCACAGGGCACCTACAAACAAAGGATATGTCTTCTTCCATTCATCCGGTCTTACAGATCCTGAAACTGAGACTCAGTCTGTGCATCTACATACCATCTTTTGCTCTGTTCAACAGTAACCATAGCAACAAAATCTACATACAGAGCTGCACAAGAGCTGAATGTATACCACTCTCCTCCTTGATGGAAAGACAACAAGGGACAAGAATAGTCTTTACTGCTAGATGTGTGTTCGTCTGGATTCTGAGACTAGGAAGTCTGAGGGAAAACCATTCACCTCTTTCATATATTCTTCTGTAAATTATCAGATTACCTGTGATCAATGAAGAAAGAAGTAATTAACACACTCACCATTATCAATTTCTTTACCTCAAGGCAGCAGCCTGCTTACTTGTCAAGACTTGTTTATTACTGTCACATTTGCGTTTACATCATGTGGCTGCAGGCAACAAAGTTCCACTTGTTGAGAAAGCTTGTTATCACCTGGGTGATGCCTCTGTTATTAAATGAACCTGAAGCCATGTAAAATGAGAAACTCCCATTATAATAAAAAAAAGCCAATATGCACTCTTATGCGCTGTAGGGCTTTAATTAATAATCCTTAGTAGGGAGCATAGTGGAGATTTTCACCATGACATGAAATTGTGCACTCTTCTAGCCCTTCTTTATCAACACTCTACCTTAATTAACTGCAAGTTAACAGTAGGTTTCCAAGGTGAATGCAAATGTTGAAAGCTGCGAGGTATGAGTGCCAGGAGGACAGACAGGGCTTTAAGATCTCCACCTGCCAGATCCACATATAAGACAAATAGGGATTTTTATGAGGCTGCTGGTTATTGACTTGCCATTTTGACAAAGGCAAATAACTGATCCTACCAGGAATTGAAGGAAGAAAGGTGTTGGGTTAGTCATTGCTTCTGAGGGTAACATGGGTCTGCAGACAATAATGGATGATTTCTCTAGTGGTTGGTATTTACTTAAGATCTTTGAAGGAAAACCAAGCAGGCAAGCAGGGCTGTAACATGACCGTAAATTATTAATCAGGATTGAACATTCAGGTGGATTTTTGGATTAAAATGAGCAAGACTTGTTAAAGGACAAAGCGGAATCCACATTCCTGTCCTCGAGGGGTTCCACAGCTTTATTGAACTGACTCCCTGCATGTCATGTCTAGAGATGACAAAAGGGATCAGAGGTGAGCTGATGCTCAAAGGTGGGGTTGCTTACCTGTCCATCAGTTCCGATGGTCCCTCCACAGTCACTGAGCAGCTCAGACATGTCATAGTAGCTGGTGAATTCCCACAAACAAGCCTCCAAGTTGAGATTTCTGTAGAAGCGTAGTGTACTGGATCCCCTGAGGGAAGTGCTGTATTGGTAAGGCGCTGTCTCACCGATCACTTCTGGATTTTTGGTGGCTTCAGTAAGGAAGCTGTAGCGAGTCTTGACCTCAGTGTAGTCCAACAAATTAGAGCAGCGATGGTGGCCAACACGTGTACCGTCAGGGCTCAGTGTAAGCTCAAAGTTAGATAGGGGTCGAGTGGACACTATAGGCAACATACCTGATGGAGGAAACATGCAAACTATTAAGTGGACTGTTAAATTAACTATTAAGAGCAAACTAACCAAAGTAGCTTCTTATTAAAAGAATTTGGTTGATTAGTGACATATTGAAACAAGATGTTTTTCTCAGCACAAGAGTGCTTTACAACCAGCATCAAAATTTTTCAAAACACTCCGTCTGCCATTCTTACCATCAATGTGAGGCATGGTGACAGTTAGTTTGATGAGGTTAGGGTGGTCTATGTCTTCTGCTCCAGTGTACCGCAGCTTGGCAGAGAAGGGCTCAGCCCCCACTGTGCCTACAACACGAGGCTGGCACATTCCTGCAGCCACGCCGGGGAAAAAAAACCAAAAAACATCAAACGTTTTGTTTCCCTAAAAATCCTCCACAGAAAATTCTTTTATGTTTCAGTTTTCTGTCAGAGCAAGGACAGCAAGTACTGTGGTGGGAGAGCAAAACGCAGCCAGCAGCTGCTTATCGTATTGAGCCATTTCCATGGGAGAGACTAAACATTTGAAGCTAGAGCACGAGCTGCACTCACCCTCCTCCATGCTGATGGACACTATGGGGCTGGGGAGTTCCAGACCTTCGTCCCCGTTAGAGTTCACAGCCCTTGCGGCACACTGGACCCTGGAACCAGTCTGGAAGTAGACTGAGTCCAAAGTGATGAGCTTGGACGAGGTGAAGAAGGTATCAAAGTCAATTTCCCTCATAGGGCTGGTGACACCATCTAAGCCGGTGGGGGCGCTCACAAGCCAACGATAACGCGTCAGGGTGTTGTTGATATTCTCGCTTACACAGATGGAGCCTGTTTTGTCATAATCCGGATACTTGGGGTTACAGGCCTGGAAAATGAAAAAGAAATGATGCTTATGAGTGCACCCAAAAACCACAGTAGCAGCCAAAGATATTTCTGCCTACTAAGTTCTCAAGATAGGTGATAACTGAGAAAAGGGTGCACATCTGCTAAATACTACCTCATAAACAGTATTTAGGCTCTCTGGAACAGCAGTTGTGAGATAAAACTCTTCACTAAGTGATTCATGAGCAGAATCAATGACTGAAAAGTAAATCACTAATAAGTATTTATTGGTCTATCAGTTGGGACATACAGTGACACAAATGACAGGGTATCCAGCCACAAGGAGAGAGTCCCTCGCCCTGTCAATGTCGTCGTAATGTAGCAGAGAAACCACTCTGGGCACTGAGGGGAAGGTGACATCCGCCATGCTGCTGCTCTCCTCGATATAGATTATGGCTTTGCTTATCTGTTGATTGACAAGCAAGGGCAATTAAGAGGATATTAATGGAGAACAAATTGCTGCTATCTTGTAATGTGATAGATAGCCAGGTACACACTTGACAGTTAAATTTGCATGCTAAATTGGCTTTATTTTCACCTTTGTTTCTGCTACCATGTTCTCATCAGACCTCAGGTGGACAGTGAATGCCTCCCTCATTTCTCTGACACCGTCATATAAAATCTCCACCTCCACATAGTGCTCCACGTCACCCTTTTTGAACACAATTTCTACAGAGAAAGGAGAGATTTGACATTAGCAAATTTTAGACGTTGCTGTGCCAACAAAAGTGCCTGTCAGTATTATTTTACCTTCAGATATAGGATGGTAGTCCTCCCCAGAGGTAGCAGATCCATCCTTCGTGTGAACTCGGACAACAGAGACCTTGGAAGTATCTCCAGCACGCAGAACTGGGATCTTCACCACTGACACTTGTCCACTTTCCTTAGGCTCATTCACACTGAATTTGGTCTCTCCAAACTCAATAATCGCCTCTGAGAAAGCATGACATATAGTTTTAATGCTAGTAAACTGTGACTATAACATTGCAACATATCACATATCACAACCACTGTATCTACAACTTTCTGAATTTGTTGCTCCAGCGGTAACATCATGAAAAACACTACAGTAAATCTGATCTAACTTAAACAGAACTATTGCACTGTATAACAAGAAAACAAAGCATTCTTACTATCTGAATCGTCTTTTATCTTGATGAGTGTCTCATTCTGTCCTCCAATAGCTGCTCCAAATGGAGATTCACTCTTGGGGCTTCCCAACACAAGCCGGAGCTCTTCTTCTTCCTCATGTTCCGTATCATCAACTAGTACCAGTACACAAGGCTTTTCAATCTCTCCTGAGAAAAACAATAAAGGGAAAAGATATTCATTGATGGCATATGTCCTTGTAATAAACTTTCACAAGTTAAGAAAATGCAAACCATGCAAAGGGACATGTGCTAAATTTTGATACACCACCTGGTAAAAATGTGATGATGGAAGCATCTGTGTTGGGCCTCTCATTGAAGTCCATCATGACCTGGGCTGTCCCCTGCCTGCTGTAACAGCGCACCGTGGACCTGTAGCTAATGTCACCACTACGGTACACAGTAGCTGAAATCTGCCCTGAGTCCTCATTGCCTACATACACAGCATCACGGAACTGCACCTTTGGCACTAGAACGACATAATTAAACTCATAAATCAACATCGGAAACAGTGTACACGTCATACATCACTATGTGTAAGCAATTTTCACTCACAGTCAGAAACAGTGTCATTGATGAGGATGGTGGCTTTGCTCGGCTCCCCGAGGATCCCATTCATGGGCATCCGTAGTACCAGTTCAAACTTCTCTGGCCCCTCAAGCACCGGCTGGCCCAGGTCATCCAGGATGGTCACACCAAAAGTCTGCATGGTGACCCCTGGTGCAAAGTCCAGATTCCGGCTGATCCCCACATAATCTACACCAGCTGCTCAACAACACAATATAGGTCAGGCGTTATTCAAAGAACAAATCATCTCATGGGAAATAGTGGACATAGCATAAATGGACTACAGTGCTTGATCTTATTCTGAGAGCAGTTCTCATTTCACTTCAAAATTCATTTGTAAATATCAGGCATCGAGTATGATGAAACAATACACCCTGCGTGCTGACAAAGTGACGCTTTCTATCTCATGGTCGACAGCCGTGAACAGTTGGAATTTGTTGCGTGATTAAAGGAGCACTGCGAGAAACTGGATATGTCCCTCAGCGCAAACAGGTTATTCATTTGCCATTCTTTGAAGAGACTGGGTATTGAGAGCTCACCCTTTGCCCACAGGCTTTTTTCATGTACTTATGACCCAGTTATGCATATAAGTGTGGGCTTGCATTTCTACCATGCTGCATATGATTAGATGCTAGTTATTTTTACGTTGTAATGGAGGCAAGAGCAGAAATGTTATGACTCTGTGCAAGAGGGAATAGACTGCCTGGGGGCAGGATATAATAGAGGCTTTAGGGAAGGCTTGAGCTAGCAACCAGTCTTAGAGTCCAAAGCACTTACTGACGAGCGGAACAATCAGTATGCATTCCTAAAGCTCTGTCTTCACTCAAACCACCATTATCTTCACCCAAAGCCTAGAAGGCAAGGCCCAACAGAAAAACCATGATTTCTCACCCCCAACCTAAAACAATATTTACATTCCCCAGGTCGTGCACCCAGAATATCCAGTGTTAACATCTCCTTGGACTCTTGAGCTCAAGAACACAAAGAGTGACAGGATTACGACTTAAGTCTATTGTTTTCTGTAGTTTACACATCTCTAAGCACTAACTACCTAAGCTGTCAGGGAAAGGCACCTTACATGGACACATACCCTCAGCTGAGACAGGCTCTGTCTTTCTGGAGCGCACTGTGACGGTTCCTCCTTTGGAAAGATCAGTCCCTGTCCTCCACACCTGAACCTCCACGAAGCCACCGCTTTCATCCACATGGTAGTCTGTGTTTCCGAAGTAGAATACAGGAGCTGGGAAGAACAACAGTGGAAGGAGTGAATAAGATGAGGAAAAGCACAAAGGAGGATGTAATCCATAATCATCTTTTAGCTGTTTCACAACAGGATACTTGAATGCCTGATGTAATTGCTGAGTTGAATCTGTAATAGCTAGCATACTCTGTAAGATTACCTCTGATTACAGGAGAAATTGAGAGAATGTTTCCACTGAAACACCAGCAGGTAGTCAACACTGTAATTGTAGCCTTTAAACAAGACTTTCTAACTTCCTGGAATGATGTTTTGGGGGGATTTGCAACAAGTACTAAAAGACAAAAAGCAACCTACAGGCAGAGCTGAATTTCCTGATTTTGTTGTGGATGAGCCTGGTGGTGAAGCTGACTTTGATAGTGATGGGTCTGAGAGGCAGACAGGAGGCCTGACAGGAGGTCTGGGGGATGTAGAGCTCAATGTGCCAGCCCAGGCCTGCCTGACTGCAATTAGTGTTTCTATGAGCTGAGATTCCACTGCAGCCAAACACTCCCACTGTTATTGTATTTAACCCTTTCAGGGCATCTTCCCTTTCAACAATGTACAACATGTCATGCTGCTCGGACCTCTGTGTATGTTCCCTTTGGGAGGTGCAGTCAGCTACTGTAACACTGTCAGGACTGCCATCACAAAGAGACTATTCACGGACTCAAACTGCAGGGAGTTAGTCATAGTACATTACAGCAATACAGAAATAACACAAGCAGCCAAAAGCTGAAACCAATCCAAATAAGCAATTTTTACTAACAACATGTTCACATTCTCATAATTGATGAAATACATCATTGTTATGACTAATGGGAACAAGCCACTACCAAGCAGTAAAAATCTGCAACAGTGACCAAATAACAAATAAATTAAGTGAATGGCAATGGCCATGAGCAGAGTTATGGTTTCTATGACAGTGTAACTCAAAACAGTATTTAGCTGTTTGTCATTACACAGGGATGTGGAACAGAGCGCTATATGCAATGATCAAAAACAAATCCATACTGTTGTAGCTGTGTGGTGATTATGTTATCTAATGAAAGCAAAGTACAAGAGCAGGAAAAAAAGAGATTAACTGTCAGTCAACAGTGCTGCCAGGCACAATTACTGATCAGGGAAAAAGAAAGTGTTTATTATTTTGTACTAAATAATTAATCTTCCAAGTAATTTGAGTCTCAAACGACATTTTGATGCAGCCTGCATTAGTCAGTAACAGCTTCATATTAGCAAGATAAGGCAAGTTCTAAAAGGGAAATATGCTTTTTAGGCAAGGCTTTGGGTTTTGCGGTTCTCAGAGCAGCCATCTCTGTGTTTGAAATAATGTTACTCCTAAGAGCAAGCAAAGGACAGAAAACTTTTATGCTTTAATCTGTCCTGAGAGCACAGCCAGGACAATGAGAGCTGCATCAAGAGGCTTGCAGCTGCCAGAATTTCTCTCTACAGAGAAACCAAACAAAGATGGTTTTGGCTGCCTGCACTGGCTCCCAACAGGAGGAGTAATCAGATCTACTAGCCTGAGGTTGGCAGCCAGGAACTCTGGCCCGGTTGTACTCGTCAAGTAATCAGATAAGGTTTGTGCAGCAGACAAACAGTGAGCTTCAAAGGGCTACGGCCCATTAACTGAAAGGTAAACCACTGGCTCCTGGGCTCCAGTAGTCCAGCAGCAGCAGCCTCCCATGCCACAAAGCCCATCTAAGGTTACCTGAATGTAAGAGGAAATGATCCATATTTAGACCTACTTATTATGCAAAACTATCTAAGGTCTATAAACCAGTGGTGGAAGAAGTATTAAGACCCTTTACTTAAGTTAAAGTACCAATACAGCAATATAAAAATTCCCCATTACACAAGTCCTGCATGAAAAATCCTCCCTCTCTCTGACTGATATTGATACTGAAGCATCAGTGTGCAAGCAGCATTTTACTGTTGTAGCTGCTGGAGGTGAAGCTAGTTTGAACTACTTTATATTTAGTTTTATAAACAGGAATGCCAGATAAATCTGAGGAGTCATGGGATGATTAATGGGAGAGGAAACAAGAAAAAAACAAAGTTCTGATACACAAATCAACTTTCAGTTTTTTTTTTGTTTTTTTTTTTACTTTTTAAAGTACGCAATGTTTTTACTTTTAAAGTCTTCAAATCGCCAAGAAGTGTTGAATTGAGGCCATCTGTACTTGGCTGTAGATACTTGAAGACCTTCCACCTCTCATCCAAGAGGCTTCTTCAGTTCTGGAACTTCAGCTCAGAACTAAAGATGCCTCTTCTAAAATAAGCTGTGTGTCAAGGGATAAAATGCAACATTTTTGATGATTTGATGGTTGTTTGAAGTGTTAAAACAATTGAAATATTGATTTTTAAAAAAAAAGTCAACCCCAATGTCTCCTTCTGGGAAATTAAAAATACAAAATATCAGTCAGAAATAAAAGCATCTTAAGTACAGTCATCACACGGGTGAATTTATTGTGCAATATGCCTGAATAATAAAGCCAAACAAAGGAGATATCTTTACTGTTGCATACGTGTGAACATAAAATAAAAGGAGAAGCACAAAGAGAGACACAGGCATCCCTGAGGGAACTGTTACACTCCCAACGACTGCTTGATTTCACTTGAACTTTGCATGACATTCCCACAGCGCTAAGTGGCTTCTCAAATGATGAGATTCAGTTGAGCCCTGGCAAATGCTCTTCTGCCCACTGCGTGCTCAACAAATTTCTCTTCAGCAGCAAAAGCCAACAACAGCAGCTCCACATTCGATACGGAATAATCTACGACTTTAGTCATCTACGACTGTGAGAAACACTTGAATTTTCAAAGGAGGCACTGGATTGAAGGTCTTAAGACTGTCAATTGAAGCCAGCACCTCTCTGCTTAACTACTTTCGACATCTGTTTATATCAGAATGAATGAGAATCCAGGTGAAACATAATGACAGGGTTTGTGGGTTCCCCTTGATTCATCCCCATCCAGGATATGCTGCACATGCACGGGACCCGCCCATCTTTACAACAGCTCGTAATCATACCTTTAGAACCAGAACAAAATTTACAGGCAACTGACACACGACTATAAATGCACGAGTCACGTCCTGCTGTACAAGCATTCTCATGTCTTACCGCTCCTGCCACCAAAACATTTTCCCGGATGCAGAGCCAATATCAAACAGCAATTACCTCTGCAAGAAAGAACAAGTTTCTTCGAACCCATCACAGGCAAAAGCCTGTGAGTGATACCTGTAAAGATGTGGCCGTTTATTTGCAGATGGTCTGGTGCTGGGAAAATAGCAGGTATTCTGAGGATAGCAGCTGTCCATGCATGATACTGTAAAATGCCTGGACAGCTCGTAAACTTTACAGTCTTTTAATGCTAAACCACCAGAAGATTTACCTTTATGCAGAAAAAAAGTCATTGTAACCATGAAATGTATTTTCAGCAGCAGCTCCATAGCTGCTCCAGTTGTCTTTGTGCATTAGTAGCAGCCTTCAATGTGTGTGTAGTGATGAGAAGATAGGAAAAAAACTGTTTGAAAGGCTATTAGGCTGTGTCTTTAGATCGTTCTGTTAGCAGTATAAAACAACAACCAGATTTAACCTTATGAACAGATGCACACACAGTTTCCCACTAATTACCTTGCTTCCTTTCATGTTTTCAACCTTGTCAATTTGTACCTCCCCTTGTTGTTTACAATTTCCTTCAAAGTTGTGTTCTGCTGTCATTTAGAAGCTGTTTGCCAGTCATGCTGTGACCTTACTTGTTATTTAGACTTTTAAGCTACTGCTTATGTTTTTAAATTGATTATTCTTCTGTATTTTTTGTTTTTAAGGTACATTTCTAGTTGTTTCTGGCATTATCCACATCTATACTGGAGTGTCAGCATATCCATGTTCCTCCTCTGGTAGCATAACTAGATTAACCATTGAAAATCGTCTGCTCCCACTCTGTACATTCTGTATGAAATGCACCCGTATCATGTCAGTTGATACATTGGTGTAGTGGTGTAAATTTTCAATCAATCAAATCACCACAAACCAGGTAACAGACAAGTAACCTGAGGTTTGGGGTTTCAGGGCAGTTTGCCTTCTAGCCGTGTCTGACAGACACATTTGCCGAGTTTTGTTTGGAGAATATTGCCATGCAAAGGGTTCACACCATCCCTCCCAGATCTTCCCCCTACTGAACAGATAACCTGAACAACCAGCAGGGGTTCAAAGTACAGCTAGCAGGCAATGATCCCTAACCACCTTTGCACCTGTGTGGACTGACAATAGTGTTCATTGGACCGTCTGGTCAAGCTTGAAGCACATGCACTTGTCCACATCACCCTCTGTGTTAATCCATAGAAGGGCAACATTAAGCCTTCCCTTCTAGGACCAACACACAAGACAGACTAAAACACACATTTAAGGTCAAAATAAATAGCAAAGAATTCAATTATTGTTTTCCCACCAACCAGGTGGGATTTTTGAGTTTTGGTTGGTTTTTGATTAGTTGCCAACAAATTTCATTCTCAGGCACAAATATCAGCTCCTGTGCCATGTGAAAAGCTGGTGGTTTTCATTCCAACCAAAGCCGATTTTAATTACTCTCTATCTGAAGGTGTGCTAATCAGTGAAATTAATGTTTTGGTTGGAAAGAAAATATGCCCTCCTTTCCATGGCACAGATCTTCAAAACTTTACTGGTTACTAGTGCAGTAAACTTCAACTCATTTAGGTGCAAAAGATACATGCATTCTCAATCTTTAATCACATAAATTGTCAGATTACCATCAGACTCTCCTACTTCACTTGTGCGGCTTTCTCCACATGCTTGTACCTTCATAGGTGGCCAGGACAGTGTGTTTGCACGGAGAAGGGAAAGCATATATATTGGCCTGTGGCTTCTAATTTCATCATATTGTACTTCCCTGGTTTGCTGGCTTGGAAAGAAGATGTCTTGCTGACATGCGTTTTTTGCTGATATCAGTAGTGTGTGTTTCTAAGAATTAGGTACTAACAGGTGCTTGCCCAGGTACCGACTCTCTCCTCCTGTGTACAGGACCCACTGGACAGCTATTCCTACAAGAGGGATGACAAAGACAGATGTGATGCCCCCATTTGCCTCCCTTCCATATATGCTGGAGTGTAGTTAGGAAAGGAGTCTGCCTTACTTAGTTATTTACAAAGATAGGTACACTGAAAATAGGAATGAACTTAATGCTGCCTTTCTACTTTTACAGACAGGAGATTGCCTCATTGCTCTGCTTGCCTCAGAGCTATTTACCATTTATTTCACGATCAGTGCTCAATCCATTTCATTATTAAATACTTCAGGGGGATATGAAGGTTCGACAAAACCTTATTTCTCCCCATTCTTCACGTTCCATTTATTTAGTGGATACCAGCAACCTAAACACCTCCAGCACCTAATCCAAATTGTACTTTGTATGTATCGTTTGTGTATTTGTATTGTGTCTTTACATGTATTGTGTGTGCATGTGCATATGAGTTTCAAGTACTTGTGTCCGTCACACTGAAAGAATTAAGAACAGGAATCAGAATTTGAGAATAACAATAAAACACACTCAAAGGATGATT
Organism: Toxotes lorentzi; assembly: GCA_037833715.1. NCBI lineage: Eukaryota > Metazoa > Chordata > Actinopteri > Toxotidae > Toxotes > Toxotes lorentzi. The sequence continues at coordinate 6,933,043 of JBBMJY010000026.1, read as the reverse complement.
CCATGGAAGGGGGCTGTATTCTGGCCCTTACACTCATGCTATATAGGGGCACCCTTGTGATTTTGCCACTCTCTGACAACTGATAAGCATCAGAATATTTTGATTGTCACTTAGCCACCCTGACAAAGGCAGAGGCAAAGAAAACATGATTATAGATAACGCAGGAAAAAACAGAGTCGAGTCGAGTTAATACTATTCTCTTTTCTCCTGTTTCTGTGTGATAATGCACTAAAGGCCTCTGATGTAGGCAAAGGCCTGCCAAGAAGTCTTAAGTCTGTAGAGCAAAAACATGTCTTAGTGCATTTTATAAAGAACTGACTTTTAAAGCTACACAAATTGGATTGCTCAGTCCAGTCATTGTTTATAAAAGTTGAGATAAGACTCTCTTTGAAGCATGGGCAATCAAAAAAGAGAGTCTGCCTATCCCAAATACAGTTATGTGCATGAACCTGGACATGAGCATGCTATTTATCAATTGCAGGAAACTGTGTCCAATTATAGGGGAGGAGTTCCTTAAACCATTAACCCCTTGCCTGTGTCCTTCTGAGACCACTTCCAAAGCAAACGTCAAGTTGGCTTATCTTATCCAATACAGTACTTCCTAATATCTATGTGCTTTATTTGTCAGTTTGTCGAAACATACTTAACCCTCATCCTCAAGATAACTGACAGTCAGAAATTAATCAACAATATCTCCAATCAGTGAGCTGTCTGACAGCTGTAAAGACATGCTTGACTTGCACTGTTAGAGTCAGAGCCATCCATAAAGACTGTGACACTGTGTGGAAATGTAATAGCTGAAGTGGTAAAACATTTCTTTGTCAAGCAGGCCATAAGGCCATGAGGACTGACTGTTGTACATCCTATTAAAAACGTATGTGTCTCAGCAGCTGTCTTGGCAGTCTGGAGTAAATACCCAAGAGCAGCAGAGGTCAAAAGGCCCTGTGCTCACTCTCAGGTTACACCGGACGCTGCTACAGTACGAAAACATTCCAACCACGTAACCTCCTCCTTCTTCAAGCAGGTCAAACAAATCCACTTGAAGTGTGTCTGCCTTGAGTCCCATGGGAACAGAAGGGGAAAATAACCTGTTATACAGTCTGAAAGCTGCGGCTGCAGGAGCCTCAAAGACAAAACCTCTCTACCACACACTCATGGACACATCCTTAGCACTAATTCTGGCCATGTTCTAAATGCATTTCTTGTAAGGGGAAAGAAAAAGATGCTGAGGGAAAAGGTGCGAAAGTTAAGACTATCATCACTAAACAAAAACAAAACTTTCAGGTTAGACGGTCATTAGCTAGCTGGATAAGCACTACACTGTGCTCAAATGATGAGACTCAACATCTGGAGGGAGTGTGGGGAAGAGCTGCTGCTCCTTTGTAGCGAAAGGTACCAGCTGAGGTAGTTTGGGCAACTGATTAGGATGCCTCCTGGGCGCCTTCCAATGGATGTCTTCTGGGCTTGTCCAATCAGTAGGAGGCCTTGGGGTAGACCCTGAACACACTGGAGAGACTAGATATCTCATCTGGCCTGGAAATGCCTCAGGAGGAGGACATTGCTATGGAGAGGGATGTCTGGACAAACTTTGCAAAGCCAGCTGCTTCCACGACTCAAGCCCAGATAAGCGGCAGAAAATGGACAGATGGATGTGCTCAAATTATGATATTTTTACAATTCAAATTAAAGTCTGTGATGTTTTTTCTCAGCGCGTACAGTACTATGAAATAGAGTGGTCTCCTACAGCAGGAAGACTAATTTTGAGCAGTTGTAGAAGATCAAAATAAATCTCAGTGAAACCAACTTACTTCAATTATGAGCAAAAAAGTGCTCATTTCCCAGTGGTCATGATTTTCTGACTACTTAAACCAAGCAAATCTATAAAAGAACGCTGAATTGAATATGGCATCATAACCCCAATTATCTAGATTCAAATGCATTTCAATTGAAGGACGGTTTCGCAATCACACCAGGTTTTTCAGGTTCACTGTTGCCTGACTGCTATCGTAGAGTCTTGACTTCACAGTGGTGCTTCCGGAGATAGTCATAGTGATAGGGAACTGAGGAATGGCCGTCAGGTGTTGGGGAACAAAGAGGCGTCAGGCAGATATGGGAGACTATCAGCCCTCCAGTCTGAGCCTGTAGATATGAGATAAAGGCTTAGCCTCCAGGAAGGAGGCTCATAGACTCAAATGCTTTCTCTCCGAGACAGTGGCAGACAAGCACAAAAAAAAAATCAAACACACATTTCACATGCACCCCAACATGTTTGCTGTCTGTCCGCCCACCTACCTGTACCTATTTCAGTGCCTCTCTCTCTGCATGAATTCATGCAGCTAAAATATTACCTTTACAAATTTTTTTCAAAACTAAATTTTCAGCTGCTGTCAAAGTGCTTATCCTTTACACACAATAAACAATAGACTGCACAATCACTAAATCAGACATGCTGCCTTTTCTTGAGGCTTTAATCAGAATTGAAAAACCTTTAAAAATAAGAGGAAAAAGCACAAAAATCTTGTCTCTAAATGCCACAAAGTCATTTAATATTCAAAGCTCTTTAATTTCTTGTACCTGCACAGACTATTCGACACTGTATTGCATCCCATTTCACACTTAGGATCAGTGAAATGTCATCTTACCGTCATCTATATCGGGAAGGATTGTGATTCTGGCGGTGGAAAACTGTGAGCCCAGACGGCCCCCCATGGGCATACTGAGGGTGACATTGAGGCTTTCCTCATCTTCATACAGGGAGTCATCAATGATCACAACCCGGCAGGATTTCTCCACCTCTCCTTTGTCAAAACGCAGGATGCTGTGATGGTTCTCAGGCCTGGAGATGTAATCAGAGTAGGACAGCACTGTGGTGGGGACGGTGCCTGTGGCCGATACTGAGTGCACACAAAACAGAATTACAGAAAGCAGAGAGTTAATGATCCAGACTCTGCCACAACACAGTATCCTTTTCTTCACACAAAAATCAGCATATACACATGATTTCCTTTTCCTTTTTTTTCCATGAACAATGTTTACATGCATCACTGAAATACTACCTAAGCATGATATGCCTGGAAATTATTTTCTTAACCCAGTTACTTACGTACTTCTGTTTAATGTACACATCATAAGAACAACCTAAACCTGAACTATAAGCAAGCGTGCATTAACAGAGAAGAATTACCTTCACACAGCATTTTACCATTTATTTATTTATTTATTTTTTTTTTTTTAATTACTTTACAGAAGCATCTATTCCAACATGGATCTTGATCAGGTCCTTTCCTTTGCACTATCTCTTCCATTTTTAAAGGTTACATCTTGTATAATCAAACCGCTGTCATCAAGTCGATTGTGAAAGGCAAAGCAGCTCATGGTTTCTTTTTTCTCTGAGGCATCGATTAACTGTTGCGTTGCACCTACTTTTGATGTCAGAGAATGTAGCTCTCTCGATGGGTGAATGAGAAGCAAAACTTGAAAAGCGCTTTTTTAAAACCCCTAAGGTTAAAAGGCGGTCCATTTACCATTTCAAACGCAGAGCAGTGCAATCCATTGCAAAAGACACTAGTTGTTGCTTCAGTTTTTTTTTTCATTAATCATCTGCAGCTGCAATGCATGGCGGCATGCTTTTGTGTTACCTTGCTGGGTGTAGCAGATGACCATGAGCTCCTGACTGACATCCCCACTCCTGCGAATAGGGATAAGCAGCTCACCAATGTCCTCTTCTATGTTGTACACAGCTGAGGGTATGAACACTGTTGATTCTGTATGCAAGAAAAATCAAACACATTAGAACATTAGTGTGATATAGTGTGTTAATATTATTTGAGCTGAATGCTTTCATGTTAAATCTTATGTGACTTTTGGTATGAGGAAACCTCTTGTGTATAATTGGTTCTCTCGCATATTGAACTGGTGAAAACTTGAATGTGAGTGATTATAGATGAAGAAACGGGAGAAGCTTCAGAACATCAAATCAAATGTGACATTATTTGCATCAAAAGCCTTTAATACCACAGGTTTGCAGATTGCACACTGGGATAAATGACAGCTCTCATTACAGCTCTGCTGATAGTGCTTCCATCATGTTTTATCAAAACCAACCATCTTCTGTTTTCTGCTGTTTTATTTAAATGCAGCAAATATTCCAACCCAGAGTCGGCTTACACAGTATGACCCAGAGAGATAGAGGTGGTTACTGGATGTGGAAAATATTATCTGTAAGATAATGCCCTTTAGAAAAAGAGTCAGGTACCCTTTAAAGAATTAAAAAAACAATGTGCACAAAGCGGTGTCTCACACACACATTTAATTTCATTTAAGAAGTCTATTGTTAGCGGCCAGCATAAATTGCTGGAATAAAAAGGTGTGTTTGTTCTGTTTGCAAGCAGAGACAAGTTAAACCATGTGTCTTTTTACTCAGTGGTTTTACTGGCAGCTCTCCATCTCTTTGTCTCGCTCTGTCTCTGAGCTTTGTGTAACACTCAGAAAGGGAATGAGCGTGCAACACTTCAGCCATGAAATCCACAGAGCTCAGACAGAAGCCTTGTATCCTTCTCTGTGAGCATCACGCTCGCCCACAGTAACAAGGTGCTGGTAAGTCAAAACAGCTTGACCTGTCCTTTTTCATACCGAGGACCATGCAAACAATTACAGAGGATGATGTGGCCACTCTTCACTTCATGTTTCCAACACTCAGATGTTTTCAGTCAGAGCCACTTTTGTCGGTCTGGCCTGAAATAGTTTTCATAATAGCTTTCATAGTTTCATGGTGGCAGCCCCTAGGCTAGTTCATTTTTCTGCTCTCAGTGAAAAGAGCCAAAAAAAATACATTTTTATAAGCCTTCAGAGTTTATTTGACCTTGAGAGGCCAACATACGTGAAAACTTTAGAAACCATAAACAGTATAATGACATGATAATAGACATATGGCTGTAGGAAGACAATGTCTGTTACAGGCATAAGAAACAAAAAAAGAACTTCACTTCTTGCAGAGAGATAGTCGCCAGTTTTGTTGAATGCCCTCCAGAGACTGATGTTTTGTGAAGCAAAGTTCCAACTAAACATGTTAATTAGCATAAACTGTTGACAGCAAATTCTCCCTTTTCACCCGGTGAAACCCTATGGGATGAGAGGAAGCATTATCCATATTTATATCATGCAATTCTCCATCTCAGCTCCATCACACTCAAGCTGTTTTCAGAAACACTGTTCATCTGTTCGAGCCATGCTCCTTCCATATTTACATTATGATCATTTCACATGCAAGGGAGGTCAGCATGCTAATCTCCATATCCTTTTGACCTTGTTTATCTACTGTTGTGGAAAGAAAATGCTGCCCATAAAAGCTCTTTGCTCTTTACTCATTATTTAGTAATTTTCATAATCAAGTTGAGTTCAAGAGGTTGTTAGTTCCTCTCAGCTTTCACTCTTTATGTGAACTAATGCTGCATTTAAAATATTATGTTAAGCATTTCCTCAGTACATTGTCAAAACATGATGAACAGCTGAAATGAAGGCTGCGGGATTTCTGGACCTAAACTGAAATATCTGCTGTGAAGAAAAGACGTACCTTTAGATTTTCTTGTTCTATCTATGGTTTAGCTACTTACCCTAAAAATACAGTGCCTTCTTTCTTTATTGATTTTTCATGTTCTAACCCACAGAGAAAGGGAATGTAGTGTGTTATTTGCTGCTTGCAATCAAAATAGCAAGCTAGTTATTCATGGGTGTGCCACTCTTTGAGGCTGCGCCCTTCATTCAAAATGTTTTTGACATATAAGGCTCCTCTACAATGGACTTTCTTGTGTATGATTGTTGAACATCTGTGCAAGGCAATGAGCTGGTTGTGACATCAAATGCTCAAAGATATTTCACACAGGTGAAAAATGTTCTGCTGTCAAACTCTATTATAGGTCCACTTATGAGACCTGAGTATGGTGTGTTGTTAGGCAACAAAACCCAAAAAGCAATATGCAAGGTACTTTGCCAGTATTTGCTTTTGGTTGTAGTTTTTCAGAAGGAAAAACTAAAATCCAACTAAAACTTGGCCAATCCCCATTTTAAGCAATGTAATGACTTGTTAACATTTGAGTAAATATGAAACCCCTGACAGTGAAATCTTTACTGACCATCATCAGGGTCCAGGATCTCCACAGTAGCGACCTCTGGGAATTCAAGGGCTGCCATCACCGGCTCAGACAAAACGATCTGGAAGGTCTCTGAAACTTCATATTCGTTATCTGACAGGATCCGGACCTTCCAGGTGGCTGTGGTCTGGCCAGGGTTGAACTGGACCTGTTTTTGAGATTTCCCCCGGAAATCTTTGTCCTTTTCTGCAGTGCCGTCCTTTGTGCCAATACCTTAAGAAGGACATGGAAAAAACTGGTTATTATGACAATCAAGTAAAATCTGCTATACCAAAGAAATACCAAACACCAGGCGTCCCGTACAGTGTGTCACCAGGTTTTGGCACTGGCAACCTTTATAAAAAACATATTTCTTTAATCTGTTGATCCTTGTAAATCTGAATGTAGTTACACAGATATTGTCAATAAAAAAGATACTATCAAAGTGCTGTTTTTTATCTTGTGTAAAACAAGGAAAATATCACGCCCTGGTTGGTCTCACTCGGGAATATCTGCCATCTTTTGGGAGCAGTTTCCCAGCCCCAGTGTTTGAAAAGGCCATGGTGGGAATAAAGCCAATTATCCCTCTTATCAGCCTGGTCTCAGCAGAAGTGGTTGGAGAGTGACTTGGGTTGTCTGACCTCCAGCATGTGAGCTGTTTGATGGGGCTTACAGTCACTATAGCTGTGACACTGGCAGGATTCCTGTTGAGATGGAGCGCTGAAGCCAGTGAAATGTCACTCAGCCTCTCCATTGTTTTTGCTAACTGGTCACACAACACGCAGCAGGGGGTCTGGCACTAAATAGAAAGACCATGGATACACACCCCAAGGCCATAATGCAGGCTGCCGCAAATGTAGAAAACAAGAAATTATGAGATAAATGAAGCAGGAACTTTTTTTTTTTTTTATGCTGTTTGTTAACAATTGAGGAGCGGTGGGGGGGTGGGGGGCGGGGGGGGGGGGGGGGCCCAACCAACCCCCCCCAGGCAAGGAGTGCA
>JBBMJY010000026.1:6895748-6922822 GCA_037833715.1 Toxotes lorentzi | reverse complement strand
TAATGAAAATGGTGTTTCTTCTCATTCATTATTAGTAATATCAAAGGGAACTTTTACTTATTTCATTAAAATTCAGAACAAATAGGAAAAGCACTCATGTAAATAACAATAAATAACTTATTGTGAATAGTGTGGATGACAGTAAAGTAAATTATTCTATGGGATTTGACCTTTAACATTAGTTCATTTTAATTACAGCTCATCTATAGAAACAGAATGAATGGCAGCACTAAAAAAGGCCATTGGTGCCAGCAGTAAGAATTCCTTCCACTCATAAAAACTTTGAGCAGCTTGTTTTTTTGTTTTGTTTTTTTTTAAGAGTGTTAACAGGTATTGTTCATCTAGTTCAAGCCAGTAAATTGCCTTGACTAACATTTGGAGCGGCCTCTTTCCATGGCCACCAACTTCAGGTGACCCTTTTCATCTGCAAATGCAGTCCCTGAGGGGTTGTGCAGTGCCATTGTGTGACTGGAATGTAAATACTCGCCAGAAGAGAGAGGTGAAAAGCCATGACCTGGGTCACTCTAAAGGGTGTATGGGCCCAACCTTAGAATTGACCTAAAATATATCAAAGAGTGTGGTGTATGCTGTTGTGTCTGTGTGCTGTGGGGGTCTATGCTACGTTGGCCTCTGGCAGTTTTCAGTTAACAGACAGCAGGTTTTCAAAAACTTAAAAGAAGACAGGAAAAAATCCCAAAGAAATTCTTTTGACAAGGAGTGTATGGCTTTCATCTTCTTTTTTTTCTCTATGTGTGTGGATGTTGGTTATGAGGACAACTAAAAAGAATTAGCAGATTCTGTGAAATTTGGTAGGAGGTTGGTCTGAGAGCAAAGAAACAGGTGATCAGCTTATGGTGTGAATCCAGGAATATATTAAGTATTTCACTTGAAACCAGAGGTTGTGTCCGCTTACTAACGAACGAAGTTTCCCCCAGGTAGCCCCGACGTTTCAGCACCACCTCCAGGAATTTGACCTCTTCATCCACCACATAGTGTTCCTTCTCCAGAGAGATCCAAGCCCAGTTCAGACGAAACTGCTGGTTCTTCAGTTTGTTTCCTCCTGCAGAGAAAGACAATCGATAAAGTTAAAGACACTTTGGAAAACAAATAAGAAAAATTAAATAGTCTAAGTGGGACCTAATAATCCAAAACATTTTTGGAAAACTACCACAGTTATTTGTTTCTGGGCTGGAACACGAATTTCCAATACCCCTTATTAGAGTGATTTCTTGGATGCCTTCAGGACTAGACTTCAGTCAGTGGGAGGTAGGAGGGGTGTACAGCCCTTACGCAAAAGATATAGGGTTTGTGCCATCTAATTGCTTCATTTTTAATTGGAATAAAAGGTGTCTGCTTCCTGTCTGAACTGGGTTGTTTCATCCTTGCCTTTTGAAGTTGGATTCAAAGGCCAAAGCTGCAGTCCTGGAGGGCACTGATGCCATACCATAAAGACTCAAAGCAGAGCCACATTCACAGGCATCAAACACACAGATACACACAAGAAAATTGCAAAGATGTACACACACTGACTCACACAGAAACCACATCACACTTTTATGTTGTAATTTCTAGAGAAGTGAATAGCAGTCTAAATAATAATTTACTGGTCCCTAAAAATCAGCATGTATGCAACAGACTGCACAGTGAGAGCTGCTGCCTGCTGCTACTGGATAAGGATGGTGAGATCCAGATGACTGAGCCGCTAAACATCTGGCAGTTCTGAAAGTGGTGGAATAACAGTGAAATTGCCAGGAGGGTGCAGGGGCATTGTTCTGAGGTCTCAGGGTGTTGCTGTTGTTTGTGTTAGGCAACACTGAGAGTCTCTACTCCACCCCACCCTGGTTGTTACGGTCAGTAAATCTGTCACGTCCAGCCGACCACTCCACTGTGTGCATTTCCTTCCTCAATGGGCAGAGTGAGACCTATACACATTCACCCTGGGTGTTTTATTATGTGTGAGAGTGCATGCATTTACGAGTTTCTGAGACTGTGTGTGCACATGTGAAATGTTCTCTGCACCTGTTCAGAGCTTTGGCGTAATAGTGTACATATTTCCTCACACTGAGTAAATCTAGGACCGCATGCCCCTTACATCGATGCCTTTTTACAATATGGTGCCATAATCACAAAGTCAATGTGATGCACAATGACAAAAGGGAGCATAAGGGCTGGGACGTGTTTTCCCCCTAGCCTCATACAAAAACCAACAACTCTTTTGGCTCATTTAGGTGAATAAAACTCATTAATCGATAATGAACACATGGAGATACTCTGATGTGTTCATTAATCAATGATGAACACATGGAGATACTCTAATATTTTCTACCAGAGGGAGGACTTTAAGTTGTGAAGACTAAGAATGTAGAGAGGTGCTAAAGAAACATGTCTTTTTGCAGTTCTGGTTACCCACACTAATGGGCTTAATCAAAGATGCTGGCAAGGAGAAGAATACAGAAGACAGATGCTGATGTTCCTTGAACATACAGATCCAGTTCAGAGTGAACTTCAGACAGACTGATATAATGTGATGTGATATCAACAAGAAGCTGTAATTAGGACAAAAAGCTGCAGAAACTGTAAAGGTTGAGCAGAAATGAGCCTTGAAACAGTTCCATTCTCTCTCTCTCTCTCTCCTGCAGCATTAACCAATTGCTTAAATCATTTAGTTGAATGCATTTCATGAAATTCTCATGAACAAAGAGTTTCTTTCTGTTTAAAAAAAGGTGTTGTTTGACTTCAGAGGCACCACTACAACACAGATTTTCAGAACAATGATAATGAGTCCCTGACCTTATAATGACCCAGACACGTTTCTCTCACAGTTCATGCTATGAGATAAATTCATCTAAATACAAATTTTTTGCAAAAGTTGCAGTCTATTAATTTCTATTAAATTATGGTTTTAATTGGTGAGATATTATTAATAAAAACAGCCACTTTAACAGCCACTATAATTCTTGTTACTTATAGGTTACTTGGTTACAGAAAGTAGTATTGAGGTGGTGTCATTACCTCATCTGCACCGGAAAACCAATTTATTCTATGCATGCGCGTAAAACAACGCTAACCATACGTCTAGCCCGAACCGATTTGCTAGGTGGGGCTATTATGAAAAACTAGGCTCCTAGAAATGTGGTCCTTGGACAGTGGTCTTGAAACTGTGGCCTTCTCTATTGCAGGAATGTAGCTTTTTGGTTTGTGTTTTTGGTGCTCATCTTTTGTCTGCTGAGCCATCCTACTAACTATGCTGATGCTGGCAATGTGTCAAGTATTTATGCCAAAATTTGCATCACTTAGAACATGAAAATTATCATAAAGCATAATCTCCGTTATGCTTTTTGGAAAGCTGGCAATAAGAAACCAATCTAAAACCAAACACGATGTGTGCAGAGGAAACACATTTTTCAGGGTAAATAATTTTTGGCACAGCACAGTGTGTTCGAGGCAGCACATGTAAAATACTGCACATGTAAAAGCTGACTCACTATTGTGTTATATCAATAGAGACTCTCAAAACACACCTTTTTTTTAAAAATGAAAATATCTCAAGTGATACATTTAATAAGTCATCATCTTGAGGTCTACCACAGTGTAGGATTTTTGATTCCTGTGTGTTCCACATCAGTCTTGTGGAGACAGGCGACCTGTGTATGACAGGACCTCCCTGCTGCATTTGGATTAAAGCCAGCAACATGGCACGCAAGAAACCGGCAAACACTGCATGTGTGATCTCTGAGTCGTGAAGGAGTCTGTCCTCCACTGATGTAAAGGAAACAGAGAAGGTCTTGGCAATTTATCTGACTTCACATGTTGGCACAGACTTTGTAACAGTCATAACACAGCTGACACGTGATCTCAAGCATAATTCTAGAAAATGCCTCGGGCAGAGACATTCCAGGACCATTTATTGGTAGAATATATCCCAAGTACCTCATACATTAAATGGTGACATATTTTGTAAAATTATTTACATGGCACTGAAGAAACAGCCTACACATCGAGCTAAGCCTCAAAGAGGCTGCTGTCCTTTTCAAGATGAATCAAGTTAAACACCTGCTTGCCTTCAACAGTATTCACAAACATAAAGTGGCTCCATTAATTATTCATTTTTCATATCCAGCAAGGTCTGACAAGGATATATCTCTAAGCTGTGCTTTGCAACTTCAGAAAAATTTTATACTATAGGACACAGAATCCCACGATGACTTGAGCAAATATTGAGTTTAGGAGGCCTTAAAGTCCTGGTAAAGCTGCAGTGTGGCATTGAGGGAGCTGGGGAGTGGAGGTGCCCGTTTCCAGAGGACCACTTCACTCCTCCAGATTTCTTTCTAATTAAGATAAGCAGGGGTTGGAGTAAGTCCACTTCAAAGAGGCCCCAAGGAGAACACCAGAGTTAATCTTTAACCAGTACTCACAGCACTGAGACAGAATTTAGTGAATAATATCGGTATCTCTTATGTGGGGGTCTTTGCACTGCTGTGCAGTTCATTGCAGAAATATCCATCATATGCAGTGAATGCCTCACAAAAGCTGCTCATAACAGGTACACGGGCTTCGTATTTTTCTATATATTTATAGATTGTATTTCTAAGTAACATCATAAAAATCATATGATGAAAAGAGTCCAACAAATTCCAGTGCTAGCCATCTTAATTTATTCACTGAATTAACCGACTGCCTGTCTGCACCCTGTCTTGTTGGTTTCTAGTAAGCTTTTTAGCCCTTGTAGTATAGGTCCCTCTAAATAACAGAATTGACAAAGCCTCTACACTTTTAACCACTTAACCATAACCAGCCTTGTACACAAACCTTTTCACAAAGACCCTTGTACAGTTCGTATAGCTGCACAAACAAGTTCTGTCCACTCTCATACTGGATGTGTGATGAGAGACAGAAACCTTTTGAGAGAGGCCAAAAAATGTGAGAGGCTGGACTGTGCCAACTTAATGTCCCCGTCTCCTCCCTGCATACATGTTGCAGACAGCCCTTATTTGGTCACCGTCAAGCATCGTGGGGCCACGATGCCCCATGGACCCTTGTCTGTTCAGCCAGGCAGAGAGACAGGCGGTCCTTTGCCCACAGAGCCAGCACCACACTGATTAGGCAGGATAAATTGGGACTAGTCTGTGAATCCTGTTCAATGAACACAATACATCTAAAAATACTTAATGATCATATACTGCAAACGGACTTTGTGTGCTAACAGCTTCCAAACTCCAATCTACTGTAGAATTAAAATGTCACGCAACATACTACAGAAAAAGATGAGAAATTGTGCACAGGACCAGCAAAGAGATCACAATCCAGAGATTTTAGTTTAGTGTGAGCAGTGAGATTCACACAAAATCCTTTCAGAGTCAATTAAATCTTCACATTTATAATAAAGGCATTAAATCTGAACAGTGGTAAAGTATAACTTTGTTTTAGCACCAGTAGTGTCCTTGATATATGTATGGGCAGCTTGAACTTATCAAGTTATTCAGCTCAAGCTTTCAATAAACTTTTAATTTTACTGTTTTTTTTTTCATGGGGTAAGGCTTTAATGCTACTGAAATGCTGTAACATGACATGTTTTTCAACCGACAGTCAACTCACTTATCTAAACACTAAATCATACCACAAACAGCTAACATTTGCCTAATTAGAAGAACACCATTTTAAATGGAAATCCTGCCTCAATGTGGAACTGCTCAGTTAATTTTCTCATACTTAGCCTGTGCATGCATACAAATATTTAATAATCAGGATAACAACATGCTGGGTTTTTGCACCTGTACTGGGAGCCACAAAGTCTTATGAAGAACACGTAAGCCAGAGCACTCACAATAATTACACAATTCTTCAAAGCCCCTAATTCTTTATCAAACAGCTCTCCTTGGCTCTTATTAGGGTCAAAAAGATGTCGATAAGTTTTAGTCAGTCTATCCAACATTTTGATCCTGAGAAAGATATCGCACCAATTACTGACCAGGCTGAGAAAAAGCTTTGAATTTATATGGATGGTTTTATGAATATCCATGATCCCAAGAGGATGACTCCTATGATTTGGGGTAATCTCCCAAACATTCATCTGGGTCAAACTTTGGCCAATAATAAAGCGCTGTATGTTAAAAAAAATAATGGTCAGATTTCCATGAAATCCATTCTGGATATTCAGGGTCCTCAGAGGTTAGAGCCTTGCTATTTAGGAAACGCCTAGGAGATTTCCTCTCACAGCAACTTCAGGATATATTTTACATTTAAAGCCACACAAATAGAAAGGCTCTTACAAAATTGTCACATTATCCTTCCTTCTAACTCTTCATATTGAGGTGCAGAGTGAACATTGCAGCATCTTGGGGGTGTCAGTGGGGTTTTATACTTTTTATTTTGTTAACTTCTTTTAACTTCTGCTATGGTAACAGGATTGCCTTTGAGATACTCACATTTTAGCTTCATTAAGAAATGCAAGACAGATGGTTAGCTGACTGAAGTTAGAGAAAAAGTAATATTTAATTCTGGCCTAAAGAAATGATAAAAATTCATTTCTGTGATGAAGAGTAAACATGTTCTATCACCACAACTTATATTAACTCTAAGTCTTTAAGTTTCATCATGTACCAGGCTGTACCGGCATACTTTTCACCCCTCCAATTAAGGAAATAATCCTGTTGAAGGAAAGAAAGCACATGGCAGAGCAGAGAGCGATATGGTCTAATCACCCTAAGCCTTGTATCAGCAGTAACGAGTGGGGAGTTGGCCATGGCTTGAAAGATTTAGAACTGTTAAGATTTCACAGGCCCTAAACCCTTTTCTACCAGCATAGCCTTTCTGAGAACTGGTCTGCTGTGAATTTGGCCACTCTGCAGGGTCCATTCTGCCGCCTCTGTGTCCACTATGACACAGTAGTCACTCTGAGGCGATATTTGAGGGACTTGAAAGAAAGGCCAAAGGCGCCTCAGGACAAAAGTGCTGGGTCAGAGAGCCATGCAAGGCTTAAAGCAAGAAAGGCTTTGCTCTCAGCAGGTAAAGTTCTTTGAGATTAACATCTGAACCACAACTACAGAGGTGATTTAACTCTCAGTGCTCTTTCCAAATTTGGAATACAATGGCTGGAATTATTTTTGTCCTAAATGTCCAATGACCATATTATGGATAGATTTGCTACAGCTATTTAGGAGGTGTTCAGAAATGAAATGCAATGCAATAGATATTTACTTCCTGTTTATTTCAGTGGGAACTTAGTTAACTTCTTAAGTCGAATATTCTTTTTAGGCTTGTTGGATCATATTTTCACTACTTTATGGGTGTAGAAATACATGAATTATTATATTCTTCCTTTGTCACCTCAATCTGACAAATTATTACTTCAACAGCTCAGAGTCAATACATAAGTGTGATGGCTGGATTAACACAGAAGCCGAATGGGTCACGAGAACATATTTTTGAAAATACTGCACAAGCGAGCAACAGCCACAGAAAACCATTCAAGTTAATGTACTTAACTGCATAGTTTATGATTTAAATGTACCCTCTGTGAGGGAAAAGGTGCTTCAATGTTTTTACAGTCATTCTCTGTCCAAGTCTGACTGACAATAAGAAACCTTTTAAGCAAAGCAAAAAACCTCCATCCTGTCCCCACACATTTTGTTTCTGATTCCAAACTGCAGCATAAGGTTTTTGTGGAAATAACTCTGTGACTTTCTTCCAGGGTCGTTAAATAGGAGCACCTTGCCTGTGTTTAAAAGCAGTGAGGAATTCCCAGAGCTCTTATTTCACATGGGGCTCCTTTATTTGTGTGCCAGGACAGAAATGTGGCATAGGAAATACTGTGTGATTGTTGGGAAAGGTCACTCCTGTCCTGGGAGTCTGCTTCACGCTCCAGTGTCCTCACACACTGCCACAAATGATGTCACTTGTCATCTGCTACAGAAAACCCACAGAAAACCCACATGAGAGCATTTTGGCTGGAGACATTAAAGTTTTTAAAGTTGCTGAGAAACATTCAAAATTATTTTGTTTAAAAAAAAAGAAAGAATCAAAATGTAAATGTAAAAAAAAAAACAATCATCAAACAAAACAATGTGAGTGAGTGAGTCTCTATTTGCGAGGATCCATATTTCTCTGTCTAGAAATTACTGGCATCGCATACATGCAAACATCCTGGGTTTTTAAGTATCATCCTATTAGCCTCGCCTGGAAATATTAGTTGAAACAGAACACCTTAAGGATTACCAAGCGGCCAACTCTGGATGAACAGCTCTGCAGAAGATCTGCTCTGTCACAGATTGCTGATTTCCAACTAGGGGCATAGGGTGTCCTGCCAAGAACCTAAGGTCAGGACTTATCTCTGATCATAGCTACATCATTAGCGCTGGAAAACAAGTTGTTCAGAGTTGGGTGGGCACAAGTTATTATAAAGCATTTCTCTATTTTTGGTTAAGCTATTTATAAGTTAATTACTAACAAATCATGATTTATATGAACTCCATTTGAAAAGACTAATGAGAAACCTTCAACTCATCCTTACATACATATGGCATGTGCATCCAATAATTTAAAGCATAATTCCAGTGACACCTAGACTGCAACAGACCTTTTGTTGTCTGACCTTGTTTGGAAGGATGAAGGAGTATTATGCCTGAAAACTGAAAAGATGAAAAGTCTAATGCTCCTGTATCTCTGTACGGGCAAGTAAATAAATCAATTAACCGACCTTGAGTTTTGGAACCCACCCAAAAGAGGTTTAAAAGTGGTTGCTAAGGGCTTTGCTTGTTTCGATTGTGTAGGTGAGGTCAGACAAAGTATTCCTTGATTGCCCTTGAATGGCATTCCTGTCTGTCAAAGAGGATGCAGCCTCGAGTGTCTTAATTAACAGTCAGCCATACGGTTTAGAGAGCAAAGGCCTGAATTCTCAATAGCAGAAGCAATAACAACAGAAGGCTGCAGGACTTTCTTCTGCGTTCGCATGTAAAGGTCAATGTGGATTTAAAATCAATAATTTCTCACTCATTACCAGTCAATTATGTACAGTGCAAACGCCCTGACAGTCACGAGGCCAAAGTTACCGAAGAAGATGAGATGCATTAGGACAAACCTGGAAAATGCATCTACAACCAAAAGCATTATGTATGAAGTCAGCTGTAAAATAACATGCTGCACTCCTTTTGAGTCTATCTACACAAATTTTCATGTCACGTCAGACACTTCCTGACTTAAGAGATGAGCTCATGGAGACAATGATCTGTCTCCATCCCAGGAGGCGAAAGGCTCACATTGTTACAACTGCATGTGTTAAATGTACCTCAAACTCTCCAATGCTGCTGGTCACTGAACAGAAAAGAACAGAGGTAGTGAAATAACGAGGGGGTACAACGGGAAGTGTGAAAATGTGCAAGAAAACAAAGAACTTAAGGATGCAGGATGAAGAGACTTGACAAAGAGTGGGGCTGTGCTTTTTCTTGACCCCTGAATGCACACTGTTTGCTCTCTTGTCAGACCGAATAATGGTGGACTGTTTGCTGAAAGCAGCAGTGTGAGGCCATTGAATATAAAACCCCATCCCAGTCCCACAGACTCATGAGCTCCATACTAATAGAGAGCCGGTTGTTTGTCGAGGCTGTTCTCAGGGCTGATTTCATTTATAACAACATGTTTCATCTGCATTTCACAGTTGTTACTTGCAAATCCTCACATGTAGAAAGTCTTTTGCCTGGGAGGAAAATGCTCCTTGAAAAGCTGAAATGGTAATTCCTAAAGAAGTGTTAAATGACTCTTGGTCCTTTGTTTATGACTGGTGAAAAGGAGCCTTCAAGTAGAACTGTGCAAACCTGCAGGTTAAAGATAAGCATGCTAGTCTGTATTCATGAAAAGAGGGGAGAAAATGTCTAAGGATTTAGTGTTGTTATTGTCTGCTTCCTTGTAATACTGGAACTAAGATTAGTCTGTGCAGTGGAACAAACCCTGGGTTCAAAAATATGTACAGGTATCTTAAAAGAAGATTACTTCTAAGGATGCTTGCAAAATTTCATTTAGACACGCAAACTGTAAATATTTTTCTCTGGATTTGCGTCACTGCAAAAACAACTTCTGGATGTCTTAGTTATGATGGACAAATCCATTGGTGCAAAGTTGGAGAAACTCTGTGATTTTGTGGTTATAATGGTGGCCATTCAAATAAAAAAATTTAAAATCATATTTCTGTCCTAAGTTTGCCATCAGAAAGTACAGCCTCTAGTTAGCTAAGCAATTATTTTTGCCGGGCAAAACAAAGTTCATCCACATACAGCATTATCGTTTGGTCAAATTATTACCAGTATGCTTAGAGTCTAAATATAAACTACACTGGTGCAATGGTTCAACAGAAAAACTGTTATACATAATGTTACTATTACAATTATTACATTATTAGTTGTTTTGATTATGTACTAATATATCTGTATGTAATATAATTATATACCTTTTGTGGTATATAATTTTATTTATGACTTTTATTCAGCTGAACTAAAAAAAAAACTCAAAGAATTGTTTTTGACCTTAAAGAAGAAAGATTCAAAGTCAGCTCTCACCTTTAATCCATGACACTAAAATCTATAAATTAAGACCGAGATATATAGCTATGGACTCTAACCTAAATTTCATCATATTAAGACAATTACAAAATCAGCCTACTACCACCATAAAAACATAGCCAGGATTAAAGGATTTCTGTCTAAATAAGATACAGAAAAATGTATCCATGCTTTTATTTCAGCAGGCTAGACTATGTAATGGTATCTTCACAGGTCTGAGTGAAAAATCAACCAGACAGCTGCAGCTCATCCAGAATGCTGCTGCCAGACTCCTCACTAACACCAAGAAAGTGGATCACATTACACTGGTCCTTAAATCACTGCTCTGGCTTCCTGTGCGTCAAAGGATAGATTTTAAAATCCTATTACTTGTCTACAAAGCACTAAATGGTCTTGGGCATAAAAACATTACACATTACCAACAGTGTATACTATTCTTCTGTATTCTCTATTTTATACTCTAATGGTATTGAACTGCTGTATCAAATTTTAAAAAAATCAAAATCAAATCTGCAAACAAGCCAACTAAAAGGTGTTAGCACCTAATCCAGACTGTCCCTCACAGAGTTTGCTAAAATAATTTAATATAGCACAGGGAATGATGTTGACAATGATGACAAGGAACAACACTGCTCACAGGTTGAAGCTCACTGACAGAGACAGGTGAAGAAACCAAACACTTTGAAAACTACCACTGGATCAAATGTGTCAAAAACTCTCAACAAAAAGTAAACATCACGAGCTTCAAAAAGCTGCTCTCTGTATCGACAATACAGGGATTGTAGGGATCACAACACCTGCAACCCCAAGGAATGAAATAAAGTTATAAGATGTGATGAGTCCTATTTCATAAACACTGAAAACTAGTAGATCTGAAGGACAAAGGTTAAATATCAAAGGGGATAAACATGAGAGGCGTGTGGAATTTGCATTGTTGCCTACAGCACTATCTGTGACATTTTAACTCACACACACTGAATGTCCTTTAAAAAATGATCAACTCTCTTTAGAAGGTAAGTTAAGTGCAAATTAAATCTGCTGGCTGACTATCCCAGAGGTTCCACAAGGCCCCGACAGGCCCCAATGCTCTCTCCCTGTAATGAAACACAATGTGCTGAAAGAACAGTTCTTGCATATGACTCATTGACCAGTGATAACCTTTAAAGTATTATAGAACACTTTTGCAATACTTGTAATGGCTTCAGCCAATTACTTGGGGATTTAAAGAGCTAAATGTAATCACTGTATCAGTTCTCTAGACCTGTACCCAGTGGCCTTTCTTTGTTTCCCTCTTCCCATTTTCTTGCTAATATGTAACTCTTCACTCCAAACCCATGTCCTGGAAAAACCAAGATAAGCCCAGGCATGGTCTAGTTAATTTCAGGCAGAAAGACATTCCTTAGTATTCTTCATGGGGGAAGGGTTGATCTGAGCTCTGAACATTTTCCTGGTTGTTCCAAAAATGTTGTAATTTTTTTTTCTTTATGTTCCAGAAAGCTAAATGGGGTAGAAACAAAAAAAAAAAGAATACAACTAGAAAAGACAACAATTCTTGTAAGCGCTCACACATATATCAAACACCATTTCTGCAGAGTGTTACGTATAAAAATACCAGGAATTGGTTCTTAAAATTCAACAGTGAACTGCAAGTTGAAATTGGAACAGCTAAAAAGCATAGACTGTTTTAGTTAGATATTTGCTGCCTCCAGCTCTGTAAAAAGAGACCAGATGACTGCGATTGATTTAGAGGGTGTCGTCTACATTTGAACACAAAATATCACTTGCATTACTAGTCACACGATGATAGCTCTGTTAAGGACTGCAACTGTAAACTATTTTTTTAGGCCCTTGTTTAAAGTTGACTTTTCACAGATGTACTTTAGATGCTTGAGGGGAATGTGAATTAAAAGACCAGAATATTCTCTGACTGAAATAACCAGACAGTCTGAGGCTGTCATGTATTTTTAGAAATGTAGAGGGGTGGGATTCATACTTCACGGACGAGCCAGCACCACAGATTTTGTTTACTCCTAATCAAGTCTACGGCAAATACCAAAATAATTTCTATTCATATGCAGATGAAGCTGCATGCCTGCAGGGCTCACCTACTACATTTGAGCCCTCACAACTTGTCAACACAGGCGGTGTTTAGAGAGAGAACTGCACATCAGCACATTCATGCCATCGCTACAGGGGACAGAAAGCAGCTTGATGCCTTGGCCCCATCAATACTGGGACCAACAGAGCACTTCTATCTTTCATCTCCTCTGACTGCTCTTCCCTCCCATTTCTCAACTAGCTGACTTCTCATATCCTACCTATCAGACTCCACTTATGGAGGAAAGCAGGTGGTGGAGGTGGTGGTAAGAGGCTACGTGATCCACACACAGAATCCCCGAAGGGTTTCATCAACACCTTTCATGTGATGAGAGCCCTGTTACTCCCAAGACACGCTCCTACCGTGTTCATAGGGAGTGTGTAAAGTGAAAACCTTCTCAAGAGAGTTTGCTTCAAACTGTGTAACATTTTCAGTTCCCTTCTACTGTATATATTTTCTTGACATGCTGATAACATCAAAATGAAAAGAGCTGGTGTTTTTCCTGGCCTACATCAATGCACTCTAATCAAAAGAGACAACAGCTTGAAATCAAAGACAGAGCAGTTATCAATTAAACTGCGCTTGATGCCCAGCATCTTGATGCACTATTTTAGCAGTGCCAGCTTCATCTCTGATTATAGTGTCAGGCAGCTGGCCCTGAATAGATAGATGGAGGATGCTGTGTGTGTGAATGTTTGTGCATAAAAAGTGTGCACAAAGGAGGTGTACCCTGCATCAGGCTCCAATCCTGAAACCCAGGCTCAGCCGGAGAGAGTTGTGACACTAGAGCCTTAGCCCAGCTGTCGGTGGCTTATCATGCAGCAGGGCTGAAAGGAGCAGCTCCAGCCCAGTGCTGGGATTCAGGGGCCAAAAACACATTATCCAGAGTGATTTTGCAAAACTGAACAAAAGCTCTGCTATTGTGAAAAAAAAGAGATGTCACAGGAGAAACTGTAGCACCACTAACTCTCAGAGCTCCTGCTATTTTCTGGGAATGTCAGATTTGTCAAAATACAGTTTTGTTATGGCTAAAAATCAAATGAGACACAAACGTGCCCCCATAAGAAACGGAGATTTTAATTTTACTTTCATTAAAGATGTGACAAGATTCTAAGACACTCCCATTTTGCCGAACATTTCAGTTTTCCATTTCATTTTACACATTTGTTATCTTCTCCTGTTCTAGTACTGTTCTCCTGTCCAGTGCTAGAAAGGTAATGTAAATGTATTTTATACATATATTCATCAGGTTTTCTGGAGTTGGTAGGAGTCCTGACTGTCCTCATAAACCGATAACACAAACTTCAACCTGCACACACTGTCCACAAAAGAGGGATTTTCTATGGAGTCAGTGCTGGAAAAAAAAACTTCAGTTCTGCTAGACTGATATCCTAAGGCAGGTATGATGACACATATCATCATCCAGGGAACAAGCCTGGGCCTGGGGTTTCTACGCTTTTGGGAATTTGCCTTTTCTTTGTTAACCTTGGCTCCACACACTTACTTTGGTAGCATATGAAGGGTTTCCCTTAGGTTTTCCAAAGGGAAAATGAGGGCATGTCAGTGTGAAGCGTTTTGGAAGCTTTAGACATTTGACTTAAATTCTATGAATCATGAAAAATATACAAGATATTGCTGTCGCTCTTCGAAATCATTATCTATCTGTAATGCTTTAAGGTCCTCATTTTCTGTCCCAGCAGCCGTAGATGTTTTTCTGACTAAATGCGTTTAGTGTTTACTGACTGTTTTGCAGCAATCTGCACTCAAAAGAAAAGAAAGAATGCAATGCAATGAAGAAAAGAAGTATAGCACTAACAAACATGCTGACAGTAACAAACATGAGCAAAGGAATGCCAAGAAAAAGACAGAAAAGCCTTCATTGGCTAATTCATAATAGAACAATGAAAACTCTCAGCGTGTTCTGGCTTACTTTACTTGCCTTCAAGAATGAGCAAATCATTAATAATAGCTTTTTAATCTTTTTCTAGGAGGAATAACATTGGTTCAAGTCTGTTAAATCACAATAAATGTTTCATCCACTCACCGATGAGCACAGGTTCTTCACTTGTTTGGTAAGTCACTGCAACACTGTTTAGGATATGCTTTTACTTTGGTAATCTCTGCTCTTCACACACAGATCAAAGGAAAATAAATTTGCGGATTCACCTCATTACGTTTTGTTCAATAGAGAAGACTGGTGCTCGGTAATAAACACATGAGATGTAACTGCAATGCAGACCGGTGAGAACATTATAACTCAAAGTTAGCGAATGAGGACATAAGGGACCAGTGAGACACGCAAATCACTCTCCATCTAAAACGATTAGCCTAAATCCTCTTTGTAATTCAGTTTTTCATCCCCAAGGGAAGCAGCTGTTACCCAGGAATAGCTCTGTAATCAACTCCCAGATGTTTTATCACAAAACATTTTTCCATAACAATAAAATGACTACCTGATATTTGATTAGCTGAGGCACAGATGGACTGTGAGGAAAACTTAACACCCTGAAATCTTTTAAACGCACAACAACTGGACTAGCTATGTAATTTGCTAAAGTTTACAGCATATTTTCATGCATAGGATGATTCACACCATGGGTCCCATGGATGGAGGAATGTTATACCCCCCAAGAAAAGTGTAGGGGAGATCATTTCATTAATAACAGGGTAGAAACACACAGTGAAACTGCAGAGTCATCACCTGTGCTGTGGCGGTCTACACAAAGATCATACTAATGTCACGTCTGCATGTTAGCGCATGTTCTCCATTACTTTTGTTTTGCACTAGCACGCTATGGGATGAAAGATAATCCCACGTAGCCTGGGATTAGACAGGAGGGGAGACAAGGGAGATGAATTCAAGTATGCGCTCAGTGTCACAAGCGATTACACACCGATAACACGGAAGTTGTAGATGGTCTACACGGCAAATGGTACTGCAGGCTGAAATGGTTTGGAAGATTTATGATGTCAAGGTACTCACAGTGACCTGAACTTATGTTGTCACACAAAGTAGAAATAACAAACAAAACACACTTGTTGAGGTGGGTGCTACAGATGTGCATGGGAAAGAGAAAACCTTCCTCTCTGTTTCAGGGGCTGCCATGTAAGAAAATATGTTCCAGTCAGGAATTTGATCTGTGTTGTACACTGCAGACCCATTCCACTACAAATCTGAATTATTGATTTACATACTCAATGCACTTTACATACTAAACAAGTCTCACCAGTCAAACAGGGTATCCAAGGAAAGATTCGAAATAGCTGTGGATTTTGACCTTCAGAAGGAGCACATTTTTATGAACTGAACAATCAATGATCTTCTGGTGCCACTTTGCAGTTCAGTGAAAGGAAGAAATAGGTGGTAGTGAGTGCCTGGAATGAAAAACAAAGGCCACAGCAGTGTGTCTGTCAGTAGGAAGCATCCCTGATGCTGACTGACTGGCTGCAGGCAGACAGGGATTCAGCTCCACAAACAACTGCCTGGGAATGCCAGGGCTCGTGTGTACTCAGGTAAGCTCACCTGAATGCACCTGAATCCTCGGGAGACAAGGGGAGGGTTGGAGTGTGCTGAAACACAGCAATTAACTGACTTAGAATGACAGGAGCTGCCCCCTCCCCAACACATATGCACACAGATACACAAACACCCAGATACCAATCTTGTTCTAAACAAGACACTTTCTAAGTAATTAGAGAGGTTTCTGGTCCACACCTCTGTTCGTGACTTTGCTGTCCAGGTATGGCATTTCTCCAAAACAGTAAACAGACACCCACAAATTAATATGTGTAATTTCAGTCCTCTGTGATTATTCATTCAAAGCTTTGACAAGGCTGACAAATAACGAGACACACGAGTGGCTCTGAGAAAATAAGCTCTGTCATCTCGTCTTTGGCAAGAACACTTAACATACAGCTGTAAAGGCACATGGTGGCAGCTTTCTGAAATGAAGAAGAAACTGGAGACAGAGGGGAAAATGACACATAAAGTCCACAAATTACCAATGATTATAAAGTTATACACTATCACAAACAATGTGCTATATCATTTTGAAGTTATTTCAGTATTATTCTGGAGTTTGTTCTACCACAACAGGGTCAAAAGTGGCAAAGTTTTAGTCACAAACTCAGAACCCATCTTTATATTGTGACACAAACTAATTAAAAATGATAAGCATTTTGGGATGTGGCCTAATTGCCATGTTGTTATTTATGGCAAAAGGCCCATCTGGTGTCTTTATGTAGCCAAGTTAATTGAGTGAAACAGCAACTTCTCTTCAAGTCTATATTACATAAGAATAATTAATCCGGCAATACAAAACAATTTACTAAGAGTTTAACATCCATTTTAGTGGTTCTTTAAAAAGTTAGTGCCATTGGAAAAAGCAAAGCTTGCTACTGCAGCCAATATTCACATATAACTGTGCTGACAAAAGTAGGTCAGATCCAACATAGTTTTAAATCTGGGCTCTGAACACACCATGTACAGTTAAAATGACACATCAAGCAGCAGATGCATCGCTGCCAAGGAGAACTCAGCCTTGGCAGCTCAAATTAAGAGCCAAGACTGTGCCATGTATAGACAATCCATCTATCAGAGAAACTATGATCTCAGCTTCAGCAACTAAAACAACCTTGTGGTCAGAAGTCGAGCTGCCATAAGTATTTGGATAGAGCGTAATGAATGGCTTGGCACTTTCCATTCATTCCCCTTTTGTGAAAAAACATGCCAAAAGTAAATTAGTGCCTTTCCTTATAATGAGTGCAGGTTGTAAATCACTTTATTTTTGGATTGGATCAATCAGCTGTGTGGTGCACTGATCCCAGTACAGGGAACTGGGAGCAGAGGCAACAGATAATGTCCGAAAACTAATAATGAAATGATTAACTGAATAATTGTTTAGTCAACTGACAGAAAATTGCAGAAAGAATAATAAATTGTTAAATAATTTATCATGCAAAATGTCCAGCTTCTCGGATGTGAAGATCTGCTACTTTTCCCTCTTCAAACACCAATGAACATGAAATTAATGTCTTTATGCTTAGTTGAACACAACAAGTAATAATCTCACTTTGGACTATGGGAAAATGTCATGGGGATTTTTCACAATTTTGTTCATTTTATAGATTAAATGACCAAAAATCAGACTATAAAGAATATCCTCATTAGTTGCATCCATGGTTTCAATCATGTCTCTTGTATGTATGTATGTATTATAAAAACAAAGGACACCGCTCTAAAATACATGCATTTGCACACAAATTCAGTTGAACATGTTTATCAGCAGTCAACAACAAGCACATACATATACTTAAAATTGTGTGCACATCCACACTTCATCACAGATGTTAGCACAAAAGTCCTTCAATCCCACTGAGCAGCTGCGACATGAAAAGTAACTTTTCACCCTAAAAAATGCCAAGTGCAGTTGGTAAACTTCCCAATGAACTTGAAGTGAGGAGGAGAATGTTTTCCACTGCTGAACATGACAGAGTGCAGCTGTGTGCCAGTGTACACCATTCAGCTCCTCCCCAACACAACTGTTCAAAGAGCTGGAGGCTGTGTCTGGGGATTTAGGGCAGCCACTGGCACAGCTTAAGTTTTATTTAAAAAAATATTCACTGACTGCCTCACAAGCTGCAGTGCTATATGTGTCAAGTCCTTATGGAGGGGTCATCCAACAAGACTCTTCATCAGTTTGTCAAGCCATTTGGGTGCCACTGTAAAGCACAATTCCCGTGTCAAAGAATGACATTTTATAGATTTTGAGTCCTTTTGTCAAGTCTAAAAGTAGAGAGTATTACTGGAAAAAACGAATTGGCAGTTGTGGAAGATAAACTACCAGAGTGGGAAACAAGTATATCATCAAGCATCAAGCAAGCTAGAAAGAAAAAGAAAGAGAGAGAGAGACACCCGGAGTGATCCATGACAAATAACCCAAATGAGACGATAATAAAGGGCCTAACTGACCCTGACTCGACAACAGAAGAGCTTTGCATGGGCTCGACACTTTCCAGCAGCTCAGGTAAAGAACTGTCATTCACTGTCACCTCCTGATGGAGAGTCGTGCCCCTGCATTTTAGTCATCAATCATTAGCACCCTATCCACCTGTTGGCACTGATGTTAACCTACTGTTCAGCTGAAGCCACAGATTAGTCCCAAGTCGAGAAATGAGAAAATGTGTACGGGGGCCCACTGAGGTGCTTGTGGGAAAAGAGGGCCCCTATTAGAGAGGTCCTTTGTGCTCACTCATCACCACTGAAGGGTAGTAGAAAGGAAACACCGTCAGGCATGCTGCTTCTGCTAATCGACAACACTGGCATGATTGCCTCAAACCATTCATAGAGCCTGTGCCTTAATACATCTTCAGAAGAAGGAATGTCTTCACTAATTGTCCTACTAATTACTTGCTAAATCGGTCATTACTTTGTGCATCAGGATGCCCTCGCTTGGAAAAAATAGTGGGTGATCATGGGTGAGGTGCTATAAGACTGAGCTACCTATGGTATAATACACAGTAAGGCTACCATGAATGCTCAAATAAAAGGTTAATAAGCGTGGAAGCTCTGACATTCAGGTTTTTTTTGGCAGAGCTGTTGGTTGAATAAAAACCAACAGAGCATGGCAGAAACAAGTTATCTAAAAATAGAAGCATATTTCTCTTGACTTCTCGTTCACTGCATGCCCGTGCTCATTTACTCATGCTTAAATACGGAACCGTGTGAAATCGTGGTTCTGGAAATCTCTCCCATCTGTGCACACACCTTCTGCTAAATTATACACATTATGAGGAACATGCAGCCTTTTCCTTTCTCTTCTCAGCGAAATCTGAGTTTCTTAAAATGAAACCCAAGAGAGTGTAACAAATTCTAATATTTCAGCCTCAAAGCTCAGCATGACAAGGACTGATTTCAAACTTGATGTGAGAGGATAACTTCAAGAGGGGATGTTTAAATAAAATAACTTACCATTGTCTTCGATGGAAAAATAGAAGATGTCATTTGTAGCATTGTCGCCATCCCTCAGAACATAGCAGATGTTCATGTCATCAATTTCAGCTGAAAAAGAGATTCATTTGCATAAATATCCATGATGTCCTACTCATGAAAATTTAAAATAGTTATTTGTCTAAAATGACAAGTGGGAAAATGTGTCCAATTTGTTCCTGACAGATTATTTGTCAATAACTACGCCTGAGCATTGCTTTAAGACCAGGCTGAGGCTGTGTGATAAAAATGTGCACGCTGCATAGTGTCATGGGGATCTGAAAGGAGAAACTGCTTGGTAACAAGCTTGGTTGTATATCTATTAGACTCCTGAATGACAATGAACATAAAGAATAGTCTGATTCTTGAAGCTTCATCACAGCGATCTGTTTGCCATCTTGATAGTGTGGTGCTAGATAGGGGTCATTATAGCCCTGGATCTGGAAGATTGTGAAGTTTACAGCCCTTGCCATCTTCAATATTTGATGTCAAAACATTTCCCTTCAAAGGGACAGATGAATAAAAATGCATAGTCACAGTTTTCGAACACCCAGGAGATAGTGTCTTTATTTACCATCTGTTTACTCATGTGAGAAGTCTTGAAATATTGAACAGGCCTCTTGGGGAAAGCATCTCACAGTGACTCAGTAAAGAAAAGCAGGCACTACATAGAAATCGACTGTACACTGATGCTGTTATGCTGATATTTACAAGTGACTAAGACACCCCTCTAGTCTGTTTGAAACGTAACTGTAATGTTTGCAAAACCATGGTTTGCCACACAACTGTGCCTCCCTCCTTCAGACACATCTGTACATAAACATTATTTATCATCACATCTGTAATTTTCTTGTCTTGAAAATATTACTCTAGTAATGTACAAATCATTGTCAGTTCTTTTCCAATGTGAAATACATTAGACGCTGTTTGAAAAATGTACTTCTCTAGTGAGAACTGGCCAGCCTGAGGCACTGGCATACATCATCTCTGTAAACAGACAGTCTCTTGAGTGAAAACAAAAACCTTTATGTTTGAATTCAGCATTTTTTATATGGGAATACATTTAGCAGGGTGAGTAAATATAAAATTAGTTTACGACTGGGCTCAAACACCTCTGAGAATGAAAAGCTGCCTTTAGTGTGAGTATCTGCAGTACTACAAATCCTACAGAATGTCACAGGATCACGAAGCAGCTTGAAATGTTGTTATCTTACCTTGCGTGTAAGTGGTGATCGTGGCATTTCCTTTGCCAAGGTTGATCAGGTAGCCATGTTCTGGAGCAACAGTAATCCTAAAGGTCACAGAATTCTGAATGCTGTCTCTGTCCTCTGCCTTAAGGGTCTTACTGGTGATCACAAAACCCAGGTGACCAGTCTCCAGAACCCGCAATGTTGGTGCACCCTTGTTCACCACAATCTGCGGGACCCCATTATCCACCGGGAGGACAGTTATCTTCATTTTTTGGGGCTTTCGCGTCTCAAATACTGTGTCGGGGAAGATGAAGAAGTCTGTGTGAGTGCCGTCAGAGACAGTGAAGGAGAAGCTGTCCTCTGCAGTCTCTGTGCCATCATGCTTGTAGCTGATCATGTTTTCATTCAAGTCCTGCTTTGTGAAGGAGTTGACAGGCCTGGTGTTGTTAAAGAGCAGGCGACCATGAACTGGGATTTGAGTGACTGTGAACTTTAAGAGGCGGTCAACAGTGTCTCTGTCCTCCACTGTTAGCTCAAAAGGCGTGATGAGTTTGTTCTCTCCTTCGGTCACCACCAGGCCATGTACTGTCACCACGGGCTTTTTATTGTCCACGTCAGAAATGGAAACGCGGAAAGTGCGAAACACAGGGTTGTAGCCATCAGTCACCTCAAATTCAAAGCTATCCATTTTCACTTCATCGTCAGCAGTGTGAATGTAATAGATTTTGTTGCCAGCCAGCTGGAGCTGAGTGAAGGATGAGATGGGCATCCCAGGTGTGTCTGTACATTCCAGGTGGCCTCTCATTGGAGCGCGGGTAATTGTGTAAACCAAGTGTTCATCTGGGCTGTTAAGGTCGCTAGTACTGAGTAGGTCTGTTGTCAGAGTAACCCTGCCACCCTCTTTAAGGGATACACCTTTACTGACCACGTCTGGGAAAACCATGTCAATGCCACCCACTGTTACATAGAAGTATCTGTCAATCAAAGGGTTAATGCCATCTGTCACATCAAATTTGATGAGGTCTCGAATCCCCTCTTGTCCATTATGGATGTACACAATCAAACCCTGATCCACTTCATTCTGTGTAAAGTTCATTCCAACTGTGATATTTTGAAATGTCCCAGAGGGCATTGTTCTCTGCAAATAGCCCTGACCAGGCCCATAGCGAATAATGTAAGTTAACATGCTATCCTCAGAGTCCAGATCAGTAGCTTTTAAAACATTGCTGTTTATGACTTTTACGTCACCTATCTCAATTTCAAGGCCATCGTTGATTGCCATCCTCGGGGTTTCATCGTCCACAGGGATAATCATAACTATTACTGTTTTCTCTACACTGAACTTTCCATCTGTGAGAACAATATCAAAGCTGTCCTCTGTGGTCTCTGAGTCATCATGCTCATACACAATGCTGGAGGCTTCCCTGATTTGATCCAAGGTGAAGTTAAAGACGGGGACAGTGCCAGTAGTGAGCTGATTGAGAATAAATCCGTGCTTGGGGGGTTTGGTGATAATGAATGTGAGCTGATCAGGGGGGAGATCTGCATCAGCACCATTCAGAATGGGAGTGTCAATGACTATGTTCATGCCCTCCATAACTACAAACTCTCTCATGTAAATCTCAGGCTTTTCATCATTAGAGGGGATTATGGAGATAGGGAAAAAGTGCCTTTCAGAGAAATTGATGCCATCAGAGCATCTGAATGTAAACCTGTCCTCCACTGGCTCAACTCCTTTGTGAATGCTTTGAACATAGTAAATGTGATTCTGTCTGATGTCCTTGATGGTGAAAGCACTAATGGCTGTCCCAGCCCTGGATTTCTCTGAACCGGGGGCTGGGGAGATATTTTCCACATACCCTGAAGTCGGCTGTACAATGATTGTACAAAGGAGGTCATCACTGGGGGTGTCGACATCATCAGCGCTTATGTGAAGAATTTGAATGACATTCTTCTCTCCCTCAACAACAGTGAACTGTGGCCCCACAAAGACCTCTGGGGCCTGGCTGTCCAGGGGAAGAATAGTTACATGCACTCTAACACCTGTGATCTTATTTCCTCCCACAGTCCACTCATCAGACATGTCTGTCAGAGTGAGATTGAAAAAGTCCTCTTTTGTGGTAAAGCCTATCTCCCCACTGGTATGAGCATAGACAACAAGGCCATTAATGATATCAGCTTGAGTGAATGTACCAGATGGCACACCTCTCACTAGGATTTCACCGAATGATGGTGGATGCTCAACAATGAAGGTCAAACGAAGGTCATCCGTGTCCTCATCTCTTCCCTGAATGACATTACTCGTTATTTCTGTTGCTCCATTTTCCAGTACATCTATGTAAGAGCCAATTGTGCCAGCTGGGAGACTGATAGTCGGAGTCTCATCATCAATTGGCTTCACACTAATCTTTATAGTAATTGGGACAACATGGACCCCATCGCTGACATCTATTTGAAGCGAATCAACTGGTGATTCATCCCCATTATGGATGTACGAAATTCTGCTACTTCCAATATCATCTAGGGTGAAAGTGTCTCCTTTTGTCATGTCGGTGAATGTAAACTGGATCTGGCCATGAAGTGGTGGCTGAGTAACAGTGAAGATTATCTGTTTGCTGTCTGTGTCAGTGTCTGAGGTGTCCAACTCAGCACTTGTGATGATATGTGTGCCACGTTCAAGCACAGTAAACCCAGAGTTGGTTATTTGAGGCGGCTTGTTGTCCACAGGCTTTAAAAATATTGTGAAAACTCCTTCTACACGATTTCGGGAAACATCCTCCACAGTGTACCTAAACTGCAAAACATGAGTGGTAATTCCAAGCTCAAGATCAGGTGGTTTGTAAGCTATTTTATGGTGGTTAATTTGTGCCTGGGTGAAAGTTGCAACCTCAGTGTTTGGTTTTTCAGTTAAAACCAGAGCTCCCAATGCAACAGGGCTGTTTTCATCTGTGTCAGTCGGTGGCTGGATGATTGTGTATTTGAGATCCCGATCCTCTGAGTCGAGGTCAGTATAACGGAGGAATTTTTTTCGTAAGTAAGTAAGCTGATACTCATGTACAGTCATTTGCAGAGTTGTGCCGGGGTACAGTTCAGGAGGGAGGTCATCAACGGGGAGAATTTTGATAATGAATGAGCTCTCACCTGATTGGTTTGGTGGGTCATTGTCATCTTGAACTCTAAACACAAACTGATCCATAACTGTGTTGGTGTTGTGGGGCCCAATATGCTTGTAAAACAGCTTACCATCTGTAATATCCTGCTGCAGCCATTCAGTCACTACCTTCTCATACATTTCATCCTCTTTGTTGAACTTCCAGGTTGATGGGTCCTCAGGGGCCTCAGATTGACGCAATAGCACCTGCCCAATTGTGGAAAACGGAGGCTCTATTGTGAATTTTATTGTAGAATCCTCTGAGTCGATGTCTGCTGCACTGAGCATAAGTGAGGAGATTGGCATCATTTGATTTTTGAATAAAACCAAACCAGTGTTGGCATTGATTATGGGAGGCTCATCATCAGTTGGCACAACAGTGATGGGAAACAGAAACTCCACCTCATTTGTGCCATCTGTCATTTTGAAAATAATATTATCACTGTAGGTGTCACTGCCATCGTGTTGATAAATGACTATTCCAGCGTCTAGGTCAGTCGGGGTGAAAAATTTCCTTCTCGAGCCCAGAACAGTTAATTCTCCATGCCTCAGCCCATCAATAACAGTGATTTTGACTTTGTCTAGATTGTCCTCATCACTGATTTCAAGATTCTGTGAACTGGACAGAGGCCTGGACTGACCCTCATACAGTAACTGGCCTGTATTCCTAGTCACCACAGGGGCCAACGTGTTCATAGGCTTAACAACAATCATGAAAGCAAAAGGGTCTGACACAGCCCCCTCTGTGTCCACAACCTCAAACTCAATCTGGAAAATCCGCTCAGTGTCTGAATCCAAAGCAGGGGGTTTGTAGGCGATTTTCAAGTCTTTGAGGTCTCCTTGGTAAAATGAGGTTATTGGTAAATTCCTATCATCTGTGCTCACTATGTAGCCCTCCTCAAAGGACAGGGGGGATGTGATGTTGAAAATTAATTCGTCCGGATTAGACTCAACATCCTCTGCAGCAAGCATATCGGTGGTTATCGCTGTCATTACAAACTGGTCTACTTCCATCATCATCATTGCAACAAAGCTGGGTTTGGGGGCTGTGTTCTCCTCTCCCTCTTTAATCCTGACCAAAATTTGGAAAAATTCCTGCTTAAGCAAATTGCCTTCCTTATCATGTAACTCCACTAGCATTGGAATGTAATCTCTGTTTGGTGACTTCAAAGCAAAAGTATGCTGATAACGGATGCTCATTTTGACAAATTCATCACAGTCCACCATTGTTCCAAGGCTGTCCTCATCCACAAGTTTCCCATACCTGGGCAGCATGCTGCCACTGGAGAGAGAGGCTATTTTGCATTGTTGTACACCTCTATCATAGGTAAATTCTAAAATTCTTCTATCGATGGGATTACTTGTGCCGAGCAGTTTCTCAACAGTGAGTGGCATATTTTTGGTCAGTACTTCCAGCTGTGTGAAAATGACTTCCACCTCCATCATAAAGGGTATTATAATGGTATCCGTTTGGGTGTCATACCTGAGTTGTAATCTCACTCTATCCCTCGGAGGACTCCTAGAGCCAAAGTGAGAATACTTCACGTCGTTGGGGCCAAATTCACACGGAAACTTTTTCGGAGATAGATGTCCAGGCTTTTGAGACAAGGGATCATTGTCCAGGACTGTTATGCTGCATCTATCACCGGGCTGAACTTGGATAACCAAATCGTTGATGGGATCAATGAAGACTGATCTCCCGAAAGGCACGCGGATCCCATTATTGGCAACCAATATCGTGTCCTCTGTCAGCTCGGACCTCAAGGCATATGATAATCCATAGCTGTCAAAAACCTGCGCAACTGCATCACCTGTCAGAATCACCGCAATCAGAATCAAAGCAGCGCCAGTCCCGTGCAGATGCGGGGGAATAATCCAAGCCATTTGTAGTGTGGAAACGCAGAGGAGACGCGTTGAACTTTGCGCATACGCCCTTGTTAACTGAATAGAGCGGTTAAAGTTGCAAGAATCTAAAATCAGAGTTGGATAAAATCGCGCGCCTTTGGGTAGTGAGGTGCACCATTCTCTCACAGCAGCTGTACACTGATAACCTAAACTTCATACTCCTGCTTTGTTGGAGTAAGGACAGTTACGCCCTCCTCTCAGCCGATTGGTTAATATCTCCACAGGAATGCGTTTGTCAGGTTTTAAATGGACGTCGCCTGTGTCATTCTGGGCAGACAAACCGATTCAGCGTGGGTTGGACCTCATCAGGTTGGATAAGGTAGAAAAAAGAAATGAATAAGGTAATATTTGGGTATGAGCCATGACTTACAGCCTGTAATACTACTTGGAATGGAAATTATGTTCTGAATATTATTATAATACTACTTTAAAATATATACATTTATATTTCTCTGATCAGTTCTACTCCATCACCCCAGACTATTCCTAACAATGAGGGAAAGCAGTACGTACAGCTGTATAAAAGAGTCTTGACTATACGATATGACAGGAGAAAGGCTTTGTCTCCCTCTCGTGGTTTGCGCTGCTGCGGAGGGAGAATGCTCTGCACACACACCCATCATTACAGTGGAAAATCACACAGTCTCCGATGTTATTTTCCACCTTCTTTTTCCTGATGAAAATCCGTTTTTTCATGTGCCGTGCCACATTTATTTGTTGTGCACTTTTTGACAAGGTACACATAATGTAATGAAGTCACTATAACTGCTTTTTAATGTGTGGTACTGCATAGACAGAGCGGGGATGGAGAGGAAACAGCGCAAGGATTTGCCTGCCTCCTGACAAGCCCAGTCATGATCCGGCCTCTCTCTGCACCACTCATCCGGTGAACCGGTGTTTATCAAGAGGACACCCATACAGACATTGTGCAGCACAGCAGGGCGGGTCAAAACGACCCTGTTGTATTAAAGGTAGTTTTGATTTTGTCCACTGCACATTAGATAAGAAACACAGATCTTTTAAGATGTGTCTATAGGGGGATGTTGGCTCCTATATGGTAGTTGAGCTGTTTTCACATTTACTTAAATATCAGTAAATTAGGGGGGGGGGGGGGGGGGGGGGTCAACCTTCTCCCAAACAACCGTTGTTCTCCCAACACACAGCTTCAAACACAGTTGCTCTGTATGTTTGA
>JBBMJY010000026.1:6882511-6893029 GCA_037833715.1 Toxotes lorentzi | reverse complement strand
TGTGTGTGTGTGTGTGTGTGTGTGTGTGTGTGTGTGTGTGTGTGTGTGTGTGTGTGTGTGTGTGTGTGTCTGTGGGTAACAGTAGGTGAAGGCTCGCTGGCCGCAATATATTGACCCCCACTTAAAGCTGGGCATAACCTCAGGCTTAAGAAGTTTAGGTTCAGAATGCAGGAGTAAAACCACAGAATGAAATGGAGAGTGGTGCTAATGTGCCTGACTGGCATTTCATCAGTATAATATTCACGTCTTCCCATTTCAAACCTGAAAAACCGTTTCCTTTGAGGACTATGAAACTTGTTTATCGGTGAACTAGAAAACTATATTCATATATATTCAGAATTCTTAAGGCTCATAGACATCGATTCCATATAAATTCTGGGACACAACAGATCAAAACATCAGAAGCATATATCATTTTACTCTGATAGATAAGTATGTATTATCTAGGATGGGGTTAAGTTTTTCCATAACACTTGAACACTGGTACCAATTCAAGGTTTTTGTCTGTGTGAGCAATTAACTGCTTTATGCTGTTGCACTCTTGTAAGGACACGGTGTTACAGAGAGATGTTAATGAAGTACGATGTGTAATGCTGTGCCCAAAAGTCTCTAACAGTGCAAAAGCAATTGTAGGGGCACCAGGGCACTGTCAAAACTGCCTTCATTATATTCTAACTAACCTGACTGATGTGGTGGCAGTTAAGGACACCAGCAGATATTTGACCATTCATCCGTAACTGAAAACTGTGTCTTTGACTTCAGACTTTCATATGATAATAAAGGCTCAAAATTGTGGACTTCCTGTGGAGGTGTGGTCGCCTACAGGCCAAAGGTCACATCACTTAATCGGATTTCTGCCAGATAACCCGCAGGCCTTCCTTCTCCTGATGAGTTTTTAAGCTGAGAGGCACTTTAAATATATGCCCACCCTGCGGGCTGAACTCATTTATACTGTGCAAAAAGAAAGAGAAACGAGAATTCACCTGGTGGGAGTCACTGTGTGACATCTGCACGGTGTCACATCATCAGCAGAAAAATTGATTATGAGATTTCAGAAGCGATTATAACATGACAAAAGCCCAAATTCTGTAGTGTATGACCTTCTGCACTGACAAGAATTTATTTCAGAAAACCCATGTCTGTAGCAGAAAACAAAAATACAACAACAAAAAACCCCAATTTAATTCTAGACAATAGGAAAGATGGCACAAATCACCAAATGTTTCCATTAAATTGAAGGATTTTAATCTTGTGTGTACTGGCTGTGTACTTTGGCTTTTTCTCTCTCAGTGAATTGCATTTTATCCTCCTCAACCCTTTTGCTTTTCCAGTTTCTGCTGAGCAAAATGTGTTCTCTTTCTACTCTGTTTGATCTAAAGTTAGGGGACTAAGTCAGCAACAATACCATCTAGCTGAAACCGAATGCATTCACTAGATGCTCATGAAAAAGCTGCACACACTGCACATGTGGGGACAATAATGCTTTCTCTTGGTCTGCGTTTCACTGTTATCATTATGATATTATCAAGATTTATTTCATAGAGAAAGAACCAAGCACATTTTGTTGGATTTACTTTGACATGATGACATTTACTGCCACAGAGTGACAGCGTCTGTGTGGGTGCCTATTGTTCCAGTATTCTGGGGAATGTCTCAAATATTTCTACGTCCCCCTGCCAAGCTGTAATTGACTTAATCTTTCCATTAGCCCCAAGCCGCCAAAGTCAGCTGTCATCTGTTAGAGTTAACTGTTCTAACAAGGTGCTTTTTATGCTTCCTGATAGATGTGAGTTTTAGCTATGAGACTGATGGGTGATTTTTAACCCCCTGACGCCCAGCACTACACACAAACATACATGAGCACCACATACACATACACACACACACACACATCTCCCCTGCTGACAGCTCTAATAAGCACCATCACACAAACTGACAAACTCTTGGTCATTTATGTCAGGTGATGGGGTGTTGCTGATCTTATTGAGTTTAGTAAATACACCTGCAGACAGACATAAACAGAACCTATAACCTCCACGCATCATCACCTCTCCACAGGTATCAAACACAAATGACAAATCTCTGCAGTGTTTGGAGACTGAGTACGAATCATGCATAAATCATGTCTTTTTTTTATTTTACAGAAAGCATTATAAAAAAGCTGTGAATATAATGTACCATATACTTCACTGCTACTGCCAGAAGATGGCAACATCACGTTATACATTTTGTTTGTTACAAAGTAAAACCATAAATATTTCTTTTTTTTTTAAAGAGCTGATTATACAATTAAAGCTTCAGTTATATTATTAACATGAAACACCTCAACCTAAAAACAGAGATGACAACAGAAATGTTCAGCTAAAGAAACTGTAAATCCTCTTTCAATTATACTGTCTCACATTTTCAGTTATATACATGTAATGTCCTGCTTGCGGTGAGATCTGGCACTAAGTTGGAGTAGTAACCATTATTAAACAATAATACCATACCTGCAGATAAAATTTTCACATGTGTTCTGTTTGGTTCAACTTGACAAGCTACATACTGTTCACTGTTCACTTCTGAAAGACTGGCAGGTCTAATTAGTTCAAGACCTTATTTAATGACGTTGAAATTTCTGCTGCCAGCTTGACTATTGCATCAGTGTTCATTTTTAGAAGCGGGGTTGAAACCTGGCCGATACATACTACATCTAATTGACAGAGAACTGGACTGCAATGCCAAATGAGTTCTACACCCACATGTAAAGACTGACAACTTGCTATGTAGTCAAACCAGCCATGTATAATGCACAGTGCTGAGTTTTGAAAAATAATTGATCTCACCATTAAATACTTTACATCTGTCTCTCTATAAATGCATTTGTTATGACCTCAATTGAATGAACTGAATTCTGCAGAAGCAAACATTGGGCTCAGAAGAGAATCAGCAAAGCCAGTTAAAACTTATGGATATGCTGATTCTATTTCAGTTGTCACACAGTCACTATTATGAATGGAACCTCATGTTGAAATGTAAATGTTTGAATGCAAAACAGTGGCGCTCATTATTATTCTCTGGCTCAACAATGTAAACTCATTTTGTCTCAATTGAAAGAGCTATCGTTTATCACAAAGCCAGCATTTCTTATTCCTACAAGTGATATCTGACAGGAAATAAACATTCCCAAATTAATAGAAACTCACAGATCTGTAAAGGTCCTCAGTGAGTGCTGGCAGCCCACACACCAGAAACCTGATTTAAAGTTTACCACTGAGAATTTACATGTTTTATTTTTGTAAGCGTACTGCAGTTTTCATTATTTATCATACACAGATTAAAGACATAAACCCCAAGTGCTGGCACAAGAAAGTGAAAATCATTATATACTTGAGGAAAGTGAAAGCGGTAATCAACATGCCAGGAAATGGGTCAGAGGACTCTGGCAAAAGCAAACATCATTAACAAACATTTGGCCCAGATTTTTCTAACCCTCACTGAACATAAACCTTTGTAGGAAGTTTATATGCTTCTCAAACGGCTTCTCTGTTGTTCAGCAGGAATCCTCTCTGGGAATGTTTTTCTCTAACAGGAGAAAGAATTTGTGATTTGTGTGGAGCTGCCACCTAAGAGCAGATAAGACAGTAATAAGAAATGCCATTTGTAGGCTGGTGGCCTTAAAAATCTGTGCACCAGATGAGGCTCATCAGGATTTGGGTAGAGAAGCAAATGTCTCTCTGCCCTCTAGTGGTAAGTGAGTTCAGTAATTCACTGAAACAATTACCGTGTTAATATTAAAGCCTAAATCAGATTTTTTTTGTTTGCTGCTGTGACTGCAAACAGTACTGGTGTAAGCATCAGAAAGCAACAATAGCTCAGGATTAGTTGTTGTTCATGGCAAGTACATGTCATAAAACAACTGTCAATCAGTTTTGGGGTGATAAAAGGTTTCCAGACTGAGCTTTGAATTTTTGTGATGGGGATAGCACATTGTTTGCATCTGCTTCAGGGATTGTGTCTGTAAAGCTGTTGTCATTGTGGATTTAACAGCAGCTTTCAGGGTATCAAAGGCTAAAGACAAAAACTGCTTTGCCACAAAAGGTGTAAAAACAACAAACATACTTAAATTTCTTGCATTACAGCTTTTAAGGGCCGGTCAGAGGCAATGTATTGCAAGGAAGATCACATTGTGCAGTCTGGTGTCAGCTCTGTCTGTCAATGACTCTCCCCTGCAAATGGCATCAAAATTAAAAATACAGGTCACACCAGAGCCCTCATATTTAATTTGCAATAAATAGAAAAGGCGCTCTTCTGAATGCTCCCAGGGGCAAAAAGCAGTGCAGCTGCCTCAGCTCTCCTCTCTAATACTGAAAACCAACACAGGAAAGATCCTGCATCTGCTCATGTTGTAACAGATTTTTTCAAATGCCACTTATGAATCTATTGATCTCTTTGATCTGTGCTATAACATTAGAATTTCAGAATCATACTGAATTAGTTTTCTCATTTGAATCCTTTTAACTCTGTTTGAATTATTCATTTATTTTTAGCCTCAGTTTGGTTCCATGAAGAATGGTGAATATGCTGATAATCAACTGTACTTACTTATGTCTTATGTCACTTTTCCAAGAAAAAACAAGAGGTTCCATGTAGTTATGCATATTTTTGTTGGGTATAACACTTTCTCAGTTTAAAGTCCAAAACTGGCTGTAACTGGTACAAAAAAACAAAACAAAACAAAACAATCAAAAACAAAACAAACAAACAAAAAAAAACTGTTAACTTTAAGTACCCCTTTGAAAGTTCACCTACAGGTGAGCACAGAAACAGGAAGCTTTTATGCATTATTAACGTCTAAATGTTTTCAGACTTTCATTTGCGGTGAAACTGTAACCTTATCTTTCTTCTGTTTCTCAAGTCCATTTCTGTCAATTATAACCTTTCTCAGTGGCTGCATTCACTGTGGCTATAAAGGTTTTTACTATTCTACTGTTTTATGTCATGCTATGACATGCCTCATATTAGCATTCTTTCAGTGTTGAAACAACTCAGTTATGTGATCACTTCCTGAGAAATTCACTTCAAAACATGGGTGCTAACAAATTATTGTCGGGTCATTTAAAAGAAAACTTCCTCGACCGGTAATAAGCACATAAAAAAAGGTGCATTAGGCAATTTGTAAAGATAAATGTTACACTTCTCATATCTGTGTAAAAGACCAACTGAGTTTCAGGAAATTGTCATTCCCTTGTTTTGTCCACATGAAATAAGAAGTAGAAAGTTTCTCACTTCACACTAGCCAAAAATAAAAGAGGTTTATTTTATTGGAGAGTGCAGTTAGCAGCATTGAGTCTCATTACACAATACAAATACATACAATACAAAACCATCTCCCTTTCAGAGTCTGCAGTGTGGAGCCAGGTTGTTAAGGAGATTCAGCTCACTTGATCTGACTGCCAGGCCTAACTCTACCTAAGCTGGTGATGTTCAACTAGTCTGCTCTTCTCTCACCAGGCTTTTGTTTGGTTTGATAAAGTATGTTTGATTGTAACAACACATTTTCCTCTCCACATGTTTTGTATACAGCATTTCTATGTGTTTTCACTTCAGCATTTAGTTTATTTCAAACTAATGATAGGATTCACATTTGACTGTTTTTCCTCAAGCCAGCATTTGACAAACGTTTAACCAGTGTACAAAATGGAATGAGTGATGTTATTCTGCAGAATATGTTGGGCTAATTAGAGCCATTTGCTCCAGCTGTATAAAACCATGATAGCCCACAACCAGCTTTTAATGGAAAAGGGTTCCAAGTACATACATAATGTATGTGACAAATGCAATTCAATATTGCTTCTGTGCACAACA
This sequence comes from Toxotes lorentzi, assembly GCA_037833715.1. Lineage (NCBI taxonomy): Eukaryota > Metazoa > Chordata > Actinopteri > Toxotidae > Toxotes > Toxotes lorentzi. The sequence continues at coordinate 6,887,179 of JBBMJY010000026.1, read as the reverse complement.
GATTCTTCACAGTACTGATGGATAAGATGGTGCTGGTATAATTGCATTGATAAGTGCACAATACACTGGATTTCTTTGCAGATGTCTTGCGATAAGTGCGATGTGATAATAATAATAATGACCACAAGTCCTGTAAGTGAGAATTTCTGTTGATTCAGGGGGAGGAAAATTTATCTCATCATACACTGTCCTCTCACACCCATTCTGTATCTGCCAAAATCACACAAAAGCATGCACATGCTATTGGCACAACATGTGCTAATTATGACCATAAAGAAAAGGAGGAAATACTGAATGTGAACTCATGATTCATACAGTGTGACGCACTGTTGTGAGGATTAGTTCTCACAACAGTGTATTTTTACAGTGACAGCAACTGATGAAAGAGCAGCTCAAAATGTCAAAATAATCGGAGCAAAAAATGTCTAAAAGATAAATATGTCTCAGAAGGACTAATATCAAATCAGAATGTATGAAAAAAATAATAAATTTCAATGTTCCTATCTTTTATTTTTTATATGTTTTATATGTTAGTTGACAATGACAATCTAGTCTTGTGCACGTGCTGCTTTTAGCCTTAGTAAACTGCTCTTTCAGGGCGATAACTACAAAACAGCAAACTAAAACCATGAAACCATGATTTGTTCCAAGGGTCATTGACAAACTTTTTCCATCGTCAGCTGTATCTCAATGGGGGAAAACACATTAGCATGCGGAGTGTTTTGTTCTTCTTGCCTACAGATGTGGGGAAAAAAAAAAAAAGATTGTGTTTAGTGTTTAAGCAGTTTCTTAGCAACTGTGCATGTTCGCACCAGCCAGCTAAAGACTGATGTTAAACATCTTACAGCACATGGCCATTTCTCCTACTATGCTCTGCTTCTCCCTACTACAGTTTGGGAGCTCAATAGCAAATATAGTGGGAATAAAGTAATTTCACAACTTCTAAGCTCTGTGGTAAGTAGTGTTTTACAGCACTACTTAAGTAACTCAGACCTCAAATAACTAAAAACAGCTCCTTTGGTGCAAAAATACAAGATTCAGAAAGAACAAAGAACAGTTAGTCTGAAGATATTGGATTCCTGGAAGATCCTCTTTGTATTTTTACATTCTCCGTATGTACTATACAATGATTTTCATGTCTTCCTTGGGATTCCCAACGAACATCACATGAGTTGTTCCCTTGTGGCCTATCTGGGACTTACTAGAGCACTAATGCTAGCCTGCATTACTGCATCTTGTGCTGTGTTTGTACTGCATTATGGCCCTCCTGTGCTGAAGGTAGCCTAACTTAAAAAGGATAATTACCTCATGCTTGATATTAAATTGAAGCAGCTTTATTTAATAAAGCTCTATTAAAGTAATTCTGTATCAACACTGAATCCAATTTGTGGTTTATATTGTCAGCCCCGCTGAGAACCAGCACCAAACTCTCCTGTTCTAACTGTAGCTGCTTGTAGCTCAGTGTTTTGGTTTTCCAGTCAGCCAGTGGTCTAAAAGGAAAAAAAAAAAGTAAGTTTCTATACAACTAAACTGCATGTCTATTACCGTAATGAGAATATGTTGTTAAATTATATATTAGGCAAGTGGGAAATGCATTGATACTAGGGCTGAACGATTTTAGGAAAAGATCTAATTGCGATTTTTCTGGCAGATATTGCGATTTCGATTTGACTCACAATTTTCTTCAAATCAAGCTTCAGTGCAATATTCACAATGTACAGTAACATTTACAAACATGACAGAAAATTACATCATACCACTGAAACATTAAATGGCATTAATTGGCAAAATGCAAGAATGAAAACTAAAGTTAAGAATTGATTTCAAATGTATTTATTAACAAGAAACATGCATGTACATTCCTTGACCAATGGTCTATTTTCGCTAGACTTTTCCCCGGACTTTTTCGTCATGCAAATACCGTGAGCTTGGCAGGTAGGGAGACGGCATGTATGTGTAAAACAGTTGACACAGCAGATCCTGGGTCAGTCAGGAGCACTGCAAAAACCCGCATCTTTGGCGATCACATGATCGCGTTGTCTGAAATCGCAGTTTCGATCGGAAAAACAAGAAATCGTTCAGCCCTAATTGATACTGAGCATATCAGCAAAATGTTCACAGACAACATATTTATTTTTTTTTTTGCAAAAATAGGTTAGAGTTACTCTTGAGGTACAATGTCCATTTGTAGTGACTACAGCATTATACATTTTTTTATGGTTACATTTAGGCATTCACAGCACATCATGGTTTGGTTTAATACAGTAAAAAAGTTCACAGTGACTTCAGACACATGTTTATTTAGACTACATTTAACAAAAATCACAATCTTTCCCAAACCTTAACCAAAGTGCTTTTGTTGCCTAAAATTAACCACAGAGGGAATTCAAGACCTTCATAGTTGTTTTTGTCTTAGCCCTATTTATTTTTGCCATTTAGCCCATTTCCTGTAGTGATGTTACACTGGCATACAATCTGATTCTTTGTAACCACTCTTTGGTACAAATGAAGGGACCATGCAGAGCACAAATGGTCTCTCATGAGGATGCTTTTCCACTCACAGTTAATATTCAGTTCACAAGAAATAAATGAATTACCTGGTGATGCTACCCTCACATACATCTAGCTTAACTATCAGATGTATGTGATCTACAAATCTACAGAATTATGTTTGTTAAATAATCTTATACTTTACTCTGCTTAAGTAGAATTAGAGACACTTTATCACGAACTTTAGCTCAAAATAAATCAATAAATGGCCCACATTAATATTAGAATTTCTATATTTTGGTTTTGACCAACAAAATGTAAAAAGAAAACAAATGAACGACGATAACAGCATTTCTTTGCTGTCATGTTTTACCTACAAAACGCCACATTGTTCTAGGAAAAAACAATGTTTTAACAGGCAACACTGATAAAATAATGGCAAACTACCACAGCACTTCCTGCACCAGACCTGGGTGTTGCTGTGATTTTGTTGCAGGGGTGAAGGGGTGGCTGAAGACGCGTTTTCTGCTGAAGAGTTTTGAACGTGCAGTCGCGTGCTCGGTCCGCGAGAGAGGATATCTCACCTCGTGTTCACACCTGTTCCGACGCGTGCGTTTTTCCAGGGAAACTTGTAGGTCAATAAAATGTCCTTAAAAAGCCCCCGTAGAGCAGAGAGCGAAAGGGGTGGGCAGGGGATTGCATGACAAGCCATTAAGTTACAGCGTCTTCAGTGGAGACTTTAGTTATACGATGAAGATCCAAACGCGCAACTTTCCTCTCTGACCGCCGCAGCCTCTGAGTCTCCGTCGAGCGCTCCATGAGTAAATCAAAACCGGAAAGCAACAGGAGAACGGTAAAGTTTCTGTTCTTTCTCTTACACCGGACTATTTACGCCGTCGATTTGTTCATCCGTGATAACACAATTTCTAAGTTCTCTTTTAGTCATTTGCTGTGAACTGCTGCAATGTTGTTTTTTCTACGAAAAACACATTTTAATCATATTTGAGATTATGTTTATGTTAATGTTCAGTGTTTTAGATATTCACGTGAGGAGTGTTTTCAGTCGAACAGGAACGCGTTTTCATAATGCTTTCTATGAAAACCATCACTACATCGTTTTTTGGGCCAAACATCTCCTACATATACAGTCCTAAATGTAAAATCTTATTATATAATGTAAATTAAAAGCCATAAACCTTCAGTTTTGACAGTTATACATCTCCTTCTGTGTCTGAAACAGTTAACCCTGAAATTTGAACACTGAAATCTGACCTCATATTTTTCTTGTTTTTTTTTTGTTTTTTTTTTTTGTTTTGTTTTGTTTTTTATTATTATTATTTCTTGTCCATTCTCAGTTGACACTGTGATACTGTAGCAGCAATGTCCCAGCTGTATTACCGGAAAACTGACAACTCCTCATACAGGGACCGTATCCCTCTGCGGATCGTGCGGGCTGAATCTGAGCTCTCTGCCCTGGAGAAGGCCTACCTGGGGGCTGTTGAGAAGGGCGACTACGCCAGTGTGAAACAATCCCTGGAGGAGGCTGAGATCTATTTCAGAATCAATATCAACTGCATCGACCCCCTGGGACGTACAGCCCTGCTCATTGCCATTGAAAATGAGAACCTGGAGATCATTGAGCTGCTGCTTAGTTATAATGTGTATGTAGGTGATGCCCTGCTACATGCCATCCGTAAAGAAGTGGTGGGGGCTGTGGAGCTGCTGCTCAACCACAAGAAGCCACGTGGGGAAAAACAGGTACCATCCATGTTGCATTATAACTTCCCATATGCAGTTTTCATTTACACAGCTGTTTCCCTTTAGGACTTACACTGCCTGGCCAAAAAAAAAAAAGTCACCACCAAAAACAAAAGGTCAGACACTCTAATATTTTGTTGGATCGTCTTTAGTTTTGATTATAGCACACATTCGCTGTGGCATTGTTTCGATAAGCTTCTGCAGTGTCACAAGATTTATTTCCGTCCAATGTTGCATTAATTTTTCACCAAGATCTTGTATTGATGATGGGAGAGTCCGACCACTGCACAAAGTCTTCTCCAGCACATCCCAAAGATTCTCAATGGGGTTAAGGTCTGGACTCTGGTGGCCAATCCATGTGTGAAAATGATGTCTCATGCTCCCTGAACCACTCTTTCACAATTTGAGCCCAATGAATCC
>JBBMJY010000026.1:6867706-6882411 GCA_037833715.1 Toxotes lorentzi | reverse complement strand
ATAACCTGGTCATTCAGTATATTCAGGTAGTCAACTGACCTCATTCTTTGGGCACATAATGTTGCTGAACCTAGACCCGACCAACTGCAGCAACCCCAGATCATAGCACTGCTGGCACAGGCTTGTACAGTAGGCACTAGGCATGATGGGTGCATCACTTCATCTGCCTCTCTTCATACCCTGATGCACCCATCACTCTGGAACAGGGTGAATCTGGACTCATCAGACCACATGACCTTCTTCCAAGGCTACACAGATGTTCAGTCCCAATCCCTTGAGTTCCCTTTGCATTGTGCGTGTGGAAACGCTCTTACTTTCACTATTAAACATAGCCCTGAGTTCTACTGTTGTTTTTCTACGATTTGATTTCACCGAACGTTTAATCGTGATTGGCGATCGTGATCGGTGAAATCAAATCGTCAGTCAGGATTTTTTTCCGACCACATTTCTTCCTCGAAGACGATGGTTCCCCACTGTCCTTCCAGTTTTTAATAATGCGTTGGACAGTTCTTAACCCAATTTTAGTAGTTTCTGCAATCTCCTTAGATGTTTTCTCTGCTTGATGCATGCCAATGATTTGACCCTTCTCAAACAGACTAACATCTTTGCAACGACCACTGGATGTGTCTTTCCACATGGTTGTTTATGAAATGAGAAGCTACTCATTGCATCAGTTGGGGTTAAATAACTTGTTGCCAGCTGAAAGATAATCGCCCATGCAGTAATTATCCAATAGGAGGCTCTTACCTATTTGCTTAGTTAAGTCCAGGTGGCGACTGGTTTTTTGTTTTTTTTTTGCCAGTCTGTGCATAATGTTATGATTTATTGTTAACCTTTACAATCACAGTCTAATTGACTGTTTTTTTTTTTCTATTCAACTTGGCATTCAGAAATCTTTTTCTGAGCCTCTTTGTTTATATATATATACATGAACCAACATGCCCACGCAATTATGCCACTGTATACTCATATTTTTATTTGTCTTACCTGTGCACAGAGATTACAGGCGCATTTGTCACTAAACAAGGTGAAGTTTTGGCTTGGTGCCTCTCTGTCAGCTGCCATTTAGTTATGCTTATAAAGTCGTTTGTGATGTTTTCCTTTCAACTGCATTCTACTCATAGAGTCTCTCTGAAATATGTTCTGAGAAGAAAGTCAGTCTTCAAGTCAATCCTGTTTAGCAGCAAGTGAACAACTGTGGCATCATTCATGAATCATTTCTCCCCTAACAGTAAATGATGAAAACATTTTTTACAAAGCATAAGTGATTATGCTACAGATAAGTTTGTTTTCATGAGTCACTTCCTGCAGTGTTTTAAAATTATGTCCACTACCAGCCAGTCTTATTTCTTCTATTCTGTTATATCCTGCTTATCATTCAGGCACATCTGTGTTTATTTTGGAAATCAAACTATTATTTCTGCTCAAACGTTGCAGCACTGATACTCTTTGATGTGCTGCAGTCAATCACTAAGGCTTATTTTTCATGGGCTGTGTATCAGGCAGTATGATAAAGGCCCTGGTAGCGTTCAGCTTCTTGACACTAAATTTGTGTTTCGACATGGCTGGGTCCTTCCTGTAATGGCCTTGGTGTATGTGAAGGGAGGGAAAAAGAAAAACGGGTTGTTTCCAACCAGGAAGATATTTTGAAGGCAGCTGAACCACAAGCCATTAGTTGTGTGCTTGCTGTTAGACAAGATGGTCAGAAACCCAAGACAGATGAAATTAGACACATTCAAGCCAGTTGTTGTCCTTCTCTTGGTCTCCTGATAAGGTCCCACCGATTCTTCTGGACAAACAGTTTTCAGACTTCACCCCGGACATTACTCCAATCATCCTTGCAGCCCATACCAACAACTATGAGATCATCAAACTGTTCGTGCAGCGAGGTGTTTCAATACCACAGCCACATGCTGTACGTTGCAACTGCGTGGAGTGTGTGTCCAGTTCAGACGTGGACAGCCTGCGTCACTCTCGCTCGCGTCTCAACATCTACAAGGCCCTTGCCAGCCCGTCTCTCATTGCCCTCTCCAGCGAGGATCCTTTCCTCACCGCTTTTCAGCTCAGCTGGGAGCTGAAGGAGCTCAGTACAGTGGAGAACGAGTTCAAGTCAGAGTATGAGGAGCTGTCCCATATGTGTAAACAATTTGCAAAAGATCTCCTGGACCAGACCCGAAGCTCTAAAGAGTTGGAAATAATCCTCAACTACCGTGATGACATCCACCCCCTGCTGGATGAGAACGCTAATGATCTGGCACGGCTGAAGTTAGCTATCAAATATTGCCAGAAAGAGGTAGGCTCCTTGTTGATTATCATACCCTCTTTGTCACATGACTGCTGTGACCTTCAACAATACAACAGCAGTTGAGAGACCTGAGACCAGACAAAGTTTTAGAGTCCGTATTGGCACCACAAGGAATAAAAACTTAGGCCTGAAATCTTTGAACAACATGGACTAGATAACAAGATAATCTGTAAATGGCCTGAAATGGGTGGAGATGTCCTTTGGGAATTTAGAGCAACATGTAATTGCCAGGCTGCCTCTTAGAAATGCATTACAGTAGCCCTTTCAGACAGTCCCATGACGATTGGATAATTGGAGATAATGATGGAAGAAGTGATGGCCATTTCCCAGAAATACAAACTCATAATATTTTAATTAGGGAGGGAACCTTTTACTGTCTTTTAACATATCATTTGGAGTATATTGTGATTATACAGTGGCAGTAACAGGATAAGATATATTACCAACAACAATTTAAGTATTATAGATTATACCTGTAAATGAGTAGGTGACAGCAATAGTTATATACGCTGATAGAAACTGATGCCTTGGCCTACCACACAACAGGCAACAATAAAAAAAGAACACACAAGTGTCTTTTATTTGTTTCACTTATTTAATAGACCGCTCAGAGCTTTTGGGTTTTGTTTGTATAAAGCAGTTGTGTAGTGTTTGCAGAGAAAAAGGCTTAATACCACTTTTGTACATTTAAATTTTGTCTCAGTCTTTAGCATTTAAGAGTCTGTGTGTTCTATTTTGGCTTTCCTGTTATATTATGATGAAACAGTTGGCAGTGTGAGAGTGAAAGATCAGTGTGACTGTTAGCAACTCCACATGTCACAATCGGTCTCCATGGCAAAAGGTTTTACAGCTGAACCTCAAGGGCTCAATGCCTATTTATTGGGTTTATCACAGATGGGATAAACTTTTGGACAAGGATTCTTTAGCTGATCTCAGACTACATTTTCATTGAACTCATGGGTAGCACGGGTACAGAAAACTTGAACCGCATTAGATTTCTTTATTAGTCTCATCTGCTGTGAGATTTAACTTCACCCAATTGAGACTGTAATGCCTGGAATTTGGTGAACTGAAAAAGAATTGTTGACTAAATTTGCTAGTGAAAACTTTGTTGTGACAGATTTGACTTGGATTTATCTGAAAAGACTTGAGATTAGGGCTTACCCTTAAAGAGGTCAATTTACAAATTAGGTTGACTTGAAAACTTTTGAAGTTTTCACATACATCGATACACAGGTGACTGAGAAAGTTAAACTGTGCACTGTTCATCATTTCAAGATCAGGTATTGAGAGAGTTCTCTACTACATGGATCTGATTGGAAAATGAGTGTCATCATTGTGGGCTCTGTGCACCGGATCCCCCAAACTAAAACCACAAAACTCCATACTGATTGTTTAGTGTTTGTCCTGCCCTTTCCTAACTGCATAGAGGTGGCCAGTGAGCAGATGCTGTGTACAGCCAGTGGGGTATGTTGTGTGTATACAGTGCATGGCATTCCACTGTCCATATGTCCACTAATGCTAACATCCAGACAAAAAACATGTGCTTAAGATGGGCCTTTTGAAAGGATTGTCATTTTGTATTTTATAAAGAAAAGGCACCAAAGTGGTGTAGTTTAATTGACTACATAGACCACCAGCATGTAGGGATGTAATGTGGAGATCCACAATAATGTGGTGGCAAAATGCTCCTTTTACGTATTCAGTAAAGATGTTTGCTTCTGTTAGGTTATTAAGTTTCATCACTGTGAAACTTAAACTGGAATTACAAATCCTTGCTCATAGTTAAGATCTTAATTTCCCATTATTCCCATTCATAATTAAGAATCACGTGATGCCAAGCGCTTTCAGCGCTGCTCATATGGACTTCTGCATTATAGCATGACTCACAGTGGTAGCTTGTTACTTCGTGCATCAAAACAGTCTCATGTTTTCTAAAAATCTCATTGCTGAATAAATAGCATTTCTGTGTACAGTCTGCATGTAAAGAAATATAAACTGAATTGCTTATGCTATCTACCAGAAATTGCAGCATAGTGTTCACATATTTTTTGTGGAATTGATTTAGACATATTTATATTCTAAGAAATGGATTAAATCTTATTTAACTTAATTAATTAGCACTGTACAACATGTCATCACTATGCTTTTGTACAGATTTAATATTTGTTCTTGAAGGGGAGAGTGGTGTGACATGTGCATGGGGTGATTTTCACCTTTCAAAGATGTCCCCAGACAAAATCTGGCCCTGCCAGATGCCACCGTTTGCCTCCAGTCATGTTATTGCAAGTCAACATCTCACAAGGACAAATAAGAAACATTAAAGATGTCAGATTCTGCATTGATAGATGACCTCATCAACCGCAGTTTAATGCTATATAGTACCATAATGTGGATCCATTTGGCCATAATTTGGTTAAGCTGAAATTATCTTCCATCATCGTCCACAGATGTCCAGCAGATGTTTATATTAAATCTCATGGGGCAGAGAAAATGTGTATGGGAAGCAGATTTGACAATCATTTCTTATAAGAGAACTAGAGAACAATGCTGTAACATTTTTCCACTTTAGACCTTTGTTTAAAGTGGGGTTTCTGTACGATGGGGTGAAGAACATTGAACCATTTTTTTCTCAGTCCCTAAGAGTTGGACTTTGTGTTTTAGCGGAAGGAGGCAGCTTGGCAGTTTTAGTCATTTTAATATCATGCCTGGGACAAGGGAGAGTGTGAAGGTAAGCTTTTTTTTTTGGTCCAGACATGTCCTAAATGTCTGTTCTGACCCTTGCAAATTCTGTTTTCAGACACACACTAACTTCACGTGGCAGCATGGGGTGTTGGGGTGATACAATGAAGAGCTCACCATGACAATATAGTCTTTACTGTCTTAATTTAATTATTTATTTATTTTTGTTGGACAGATAGGTGGGTGGTTAGGGAGGCTGTTGTGTTTTGCATTTCCTTTTGCTTTTGCATACTGTTCTGATTTGTCATTTTCTGAACGGATTTTGAAGTCAGAGACGCAAATAAAAGACAGTTTGATTTCAGTTAACATCTCTCATCTTTCTTTGTCTCTCAGTTTGTTGCTCAGCCCAACTGTCAGCAGCTGCTGGCGTCTCGGTGGTATGCTGAGTTCCCAGGCTGGAGGAGGCGTCACTGGGCAGGAAAGCTCATCGCGTGTATCTTCATTGGCCTCCTCTTTCCACTGTTATCCATCTTCTACCTGATCTCTCCAAAGAGCCGCTATGGCTTAGTCATCCGTAAGCCTTTCATCAAGTTCATCTGTCACACCACTTCCTACCTGACCTTCCTCTTCTTGCTCTTCTTGGCCTCACAGCACATAGCCTCTGCAAACCCCGACTGCCAGGGCCCAGAACCCACTGCTGTGGAATGGATGATCCTGCCTTGGGTGCTTGGTAACAATGGACACACATACACAGACACTAACACACTGCTGTTCATCCTTATGTTATCATGCACTGTTGTACATCTGTAGACTGTTGTCCCACACATATGAAGAAAGTCAAACTGAGGTACTCACTGTGATCACCACATGTACGCGACATGCACATGTATGTACACTACACTAGTTGTTTGATGACCTCTGTTGACCACTGTTGTTTGTTCACCTCTCCAAGGCTTTATATGGACTGAGATCAAACAGATGTGGGACAGTGGTTTCCAAGACTACATAGATGACCGGTGGAACTTAATGGACTTCATAATGAACTCTTTGTATCTTGCAACAATTGCTCTGAAGATTGTTGCCTATGCAAAGGTAATATACATGTTAGAGTGCAAGGTATTTGACAGCTACGGATTCAAGAACATTCTTATCTACAGTATATTAAAGATGGCAGCATTTTTACTTAATCAAAAAGGCAGGTTTATTAACCTCATCTTTTAACTTTGCTTCAGTCAAGTCAAGTCAGTTTACTTAAACAGAAAATAAATGGGATCACTGTGTATTCTTGTATTTCTCGGTAGAGAACTTTTGGAAAATGGAATACTTGAAATTTTGCAGCATCTATTTCTAATGATAGTCTGTGTATTCAGTATTGTCCTTATTTATTTATTTATTTATTTAACAGTACAGGGGGAAAAAAGCCAGAGAGAGCTGGGAAATGTGGCACCCGACTTTGGTGGCAGAGGCGTTGTTTGCTATCGCCAACATCTTCAGCTCCTTGCGCCTCATCTGCCTTTTCACTGCAAACTCCCATCTGGGGCCCTTACAGATCTCACTGGGTCGCATGCTCCTGGACATCCTCAAGTTCCTCTTCATCTACTGTCTAGTGCTTTTAGCCTTTGCCAATGGCCTCAACCAGCTGTACTTCTATTATGAAACAGATGAGGGCCTTATTTGCAAGGGTATTCGCTGTAATCAGCAAAACAACGCCTTCTCAACGCAAGTCGAAGTTCTTAAATAAATTGTTCCTGACAAATCTGCATTGTTAATAATTAATAAGATTATTATTCAGTGGCGCATAATATTTTGTATGGTTGTTTGCTTTTCAGGCTGTTCGAGACACTGCAGTCATTATTTTGGTCTGTGTTTGGCCTGATTTCCCTCTATGTGACCAATGTTAAACCAAAACATGAGTTCACTGAGTTTGTGGGCACTACCATGTTTGGCACATACAATGTGATCTCCCTGGTAGTGCTTCTGAACATGCTAATTGCAATGATGAACAACTCCTACCAGCACATAGCTGTGAGTGGTGTAATTTACCTTTTTTATAGCGTTACTACACTAATTTGCCTTGTACTCCTTTGCAAAGGGTTTTGATAAATTGTTGTTTCTTTCTCTTTTCAGGATCATGCAGATATAGAGTGGAAATTTGCAAGAACAAAATTATGGATGAGTTATTTTGAAGAGGGGGGGACTTTGCCATCTCCTTTCAATATAATCCCCAGTCCAAAGTCAGTTTATTATCTAATTGGATGGATAAAATCATTTTTGTTTAGGAGACCAAGCCTAAAAAGGCTTGAAACATTTGAAAGTTTGGGGGTAAGGACTTTCCAGAAATTTACTCTAATCCACATTGTCACCACTGTATTGCATATATTTACAGACCATTCTGTCAGGTTATTATAGCTTTAAAGCAAGTGTCTCCAAAAGAGTTAGGAGTAAATTAAATTATCTGTTCTCTACAGAAATTGATGAGGTGCTAAGTTAATATGGATTGACCTCCTATTGAGAAAGAGCAAGTTAAGAAAGAACAGTTCACCCTACAACTGAGCACACAAATAAATGTGACTTTGTGAATAGACCTTTTTTTTTTTTATTTGCAGAGACGTGCAGCTGAAAATGTAAGATTAAACCATCAGTATCAGGTAGTAATTTGGTTTCATAATGTTCTGTCATGTTTTGATGTTTAATCCTCAAATTATATTTGAAATATATAAATTTAGATGCAACTTTATTAAAAAAAAAATCTGCAGTTTTGCCTTAAAAATTTTTATTTTTTAGGAGGTTTTGAGGAACCTTATGAAGCGGTATGTGGCTGCAAAGATCAGAGATGCCAAGACAGCGGAGGGTTTGACAGAAGAGAATTTCAAGGTAGTATGCAGTTACTCAACACTGAAACCTCAATTACCCAAGTGCTTTTTTTTACTGCTGTGTAATCTGTTTTTTAATCTCTGGTTCTCAATAAATGATAGGAGCTTAAGCAAGATATCTCCAGTTTCCGCTATGAAGTCCTGGGAATGATGAAGGGTAAATCTCATGGTAGGGTAGCAAGTAAAGTTGCAAGCTCCACCTTGGCATACCCTGGAAATGCATTCCAATACTCTCCCAACCTGCCTACTGATGAGTCTGAACAGAGGCTGAATGTGTTTGATGTGATCACCACCAACACCCTACAGAGTGGAGCATCCAACGCCACCAGCTCAGTTTGCTCGAACAGACTCGCCAATGGTTCAGTTTATCCGTCCAGTACAGGAAAAACTGAGCTATGTAAGGATGTCTCAGATGACGGGCCGCTCCAGAGACAGAGCAGACTCCCCTCTCAGAAATGTGATGAAATGTATTCATTGTCAAAGGAAGACTCATTGGGATCTGGTGGACAAAACCAAGAACACCTTCAGGCTGAGAAAGTAATTGTGGAAGTCTTACAGAAAGTAGAGAACATTCAGGAGACTGAAGATTCTGGCAAAGAGCACATTATGGAAGTGACAAACGGGCCAAAAAAATATAAAAATTAATCTGTCTGTAATGGTGGGATGTTAATCACATTTTGGATTAATTTTTAAACTTTCATTCTTTCCTCTACCAGTTTTAAAATGGTTTATTGAAATAAACTAATTCTCCCAGGGTAAACCATACTGTAGTTAAACCGTATATTCATTTTACATCTTGTATCCTGTCATGTATGCATGGTATAACAATGTTATGTCATTTCACATTATATTACATGCACTCATCTCTGATTGATAAAAGAAACATAAAAATGCTGAGTGAGTCTGACCTCAGTGAATGCTGACTTGACGCTCAGTAAATTGTGACAGGGGTCGGTAATTCATGTTTCATCTCGAGCAATTAATTCTAAAGAGCCAAGACACCCTTTTGCCTATCCTCCATTCTTCCACCTTGAACTTTTTTCTTACTGTGATATGCAAAACAAACTGTATCTTGAACCTCTTGTCCATAGAAAAACTATTACTCCTCCTATGCTGACAGTATGCAGTTCTTAAAAAAAAAAAGTTTATTTGTGTTTAATGCCTGACCTTACATTAGACAGTTGATTAACAAGCTCTTTTACTCCACAGTTACCTTTTTTTTTTTTGGTTTGTTTGGTTTTTTTTTTTAAAGAGTGAGAGGGAATGTTTTACTCCTACGTTAATTTTGTGATCTCAGAGCATAAGAGACACTCAGTGTAATCTTGGTGAAATTTATTTCAGGATATATTCCTCAACCTCCTCAAGTGTTCTTGCATCAGTTATTACACATTGCTACCTTAAAGGCTTAAGGGCCATCTGGCAATGTGCTGCCATTGTGCAAAGTTGTGACATGTATTGAATTTACTCTATCATCAAATAAAAGTGAATGCTAATTTAAAAAGCACTGCTTGGCTCTCTCACTCTCTTGGCTCTCCCCTTTAACTTGCTGTACTCTTTCTCATTTCGGTGCAACGGCACTAAAAACTAAACTAATTAAGGCAGAGAGCTGATGGGACAAAATATGTGGGGAAACAAGTGAAACTTTTCATGAATTGGCAATAAAATATGTTGATTCGCTTCACTGCTGAAAATTTCTCTGTCATTGTGTTTACTGGAGAAAAGATAGTTTAAGTTTATTACCCTCTTGCTGTTTATATAGTGGTCCCTCTAGCATAGTGCTCTAGATGCACAGTTCACATCAACATCCTACCTCTGAGATGTTTTTCTGTTGTATTTTGTTTATTCAAAACAAAGGTCATAATATAAATAATAATGCATTGCTATAGATTAAATGGGTCAAAGTACATAAGTTATTTGAAGCTAGTGTATTATTGCCCATTGAAAATGTGCCTGTCAGTAGGAGCTGATTGCTTGCTGGTTCCAGCTTGCAGCTTTCCTGAGAGCATCGCCCACACAGCTTCACACTCCACACTGCACCTCCTTGGGTCTTCAGCAATAAAACTGAAGTCTGAAGTTGATTGAACAAGCCGTTGCCGTGAAAATCTGAATCCAGACAGACAGATTCCTCCATTCACATTTAGATCAGCTCCACCATGCCCAGTTAAAACATTAAAATGCTGTTTACTTTATTAAGCATCATTACTAACCATCCAACAATATAACACAGAAAGGGTCCATTCTGCTTAAGTGTTTTTACTTCAAAGTACATTTTGCTGCTAACACAACACTGTTGTGAACAGAATTAAGTCCCCACCACTTTAATTTTGGCCTAAATGCTACGTAAACCTAATAGGTCTGATGTTTAATGTCACTGCGACTGGTGCAGTGAAAGTGCCATATAAGTTATTAAAATTAGGAGCTTTATCACTGTTATAATTTTATACTTACAAAGGATTACCATTTCAAGCTCTCTCTAATGATTTGGTTAGAAGAAAAACAAGCTTGTGTGAAAGGTTTTCCTGCTTATCAGTCATCAAGCACCCTCTAGTGATAGAAGACTAGTGCAGTGCTGTGGGCTAAATAAAGATATGTAAACAATGGCATGGCTGTATAGACTGTGCTCCCAACTGTGTTACTTATACTTTTAAAGACTGAGTTTGACTAAGTTTATTTGAGGCACAGTAATTTCTGTATTAATGCAATGTACATATTATTAATTGTAGTAGCAGCTGGTTATCAGGTTTATTAGTGTTATGCTATTGAAATTTAGTTCCTCATATTATTTACATACACAGTTATTCAACTTCACACCTTCCTAGTCCAAGACTGCAAGTCTTCAGGTTTCTGTTACCATAGCAGCCTAGAGCAAATCACACTATCTTTAGAAAGTGATTCAGCAGACTGTTTTGGTTTTTTTTGTACCATATCTGAAGAGCTCGCTCACATTTTTCCTTTCATTTAAACTTAAAAGGCAATTACTCGGAAGATACAAAGAGAGGAAACCATACTCCAGATCAAAAGTTACTTTATTAATCCGTTGTGACACATGCAGTGATTGTGTGTGTGTCATTGTGTGTGAAAGTGACTGATTCAGACAGAGACTGCTCTGATTCAAAGTGTCAAAAATGTTACACTGCATTTATTTATCACTGTAGCAAGTTCATGGGTGCCATTATTTCTCCAGACAAGCAAGTGCAGAGTCTTAAGTTTGAAAATTGGCTGCTTACTGGAATGTTGGGATTGTAAAGTTAATGTATTCCAGTCTTTGGGATTTTAGGAGAGATGAAAAGCCTGGGTAGGGATTTTGTGCATAAGCGCTTTTTTTAAAGGCCTTGACTAATCAAGTTCATAAGAGGCTTGCTGTGCTGAAAGTGTCACCTTTTCAACATGTGATTTGCTGAAGGATTCATTTTCTGACATTTTTAAATTTTCTACTTTCGCTCACAGGTTAAAAACAAATATATGAAACACTAGCATAAGTGTGGAATGGTTTTCAGTCCCAGATCTGCGGTGCAGTATTGGGTTCTGGGTTGTTTGTAGTCCACTGACTCAGCTGACCTGAAGGACATAACTTTCCTTCTCACATTTAGAACATCTGGCTAGCCAGTAGGTTGAACAACATGTGGTAGAATGAACTGTCACTTGGGTATGCTGTGAGTAACAACACCCATTGGTAAAGCTTAACTAGCTACACTTGTAGAACCCATAATGTTTAAAAGAAATAAACAAAATTATATAGTCTTTTAATGTAATCGTTTAATGTCATCATTTGTTTTCCTTGTTAGTAAGAAGTAGTAATTTTCAAAAAAACAACTTTTTTACAGAAACCACAAAAGACTACTTTAATGCTGGACACATGATTTAGTTTATAAGCTGCAGCCTGTTATCGTTTGTTTTTAACAGTTCAAGGATTTCACGTTGTGCATGTCCGAGCCATCTCAAAAGTCCCAAATGTTGTGTCTGAAGTTGTATCCAAGAAACTATTCTTAATACAAATATACAAATGTCTTTGTCCTGTTAGTGCTTGTGTTTCAAGACTTGCCAGTCGGTGTAAGAGTTTGAGGTATGGATCAGGTATTGTGACTGTAAAAGTCTGGTGTGGCTCCACTGAGAATACATTTGGCATTGTGAGAAAAGCAATTTGATAGATATTAAAGTTGATTTAGAGGGGATACAAGAACACATTTTCTGATTTAGAACTGTAAATACCAATACAGAAATGCGACAGTATTATCTGTATATAATAATTATGCTGTGAGACTCACTGCCCACATTCCATCTCACCACTAGGTGGTGCAAACTACATTCTGAAAAAATAACACAGTCAGTGCTCTGGCATTTGTTCAGAGCACAGATTATGTAATGTTTCTTTGTTTGCTGTCCAAATAAATGACACTTTTACAGACAAGATACAGCTTGATTCCACAGCCCAAGTATTCCATCTGCTCAGTATATACGTCTCTGTGGCAGCCAACTTTAGGTCTCTAAAGAAACATGCTGAGCTATTTTGCAGCGATGGACTGAGAAATCTATTTACGCAAGCAATTTGTCTAAAACACAATAGTAAGCCTTAAAATCCTGACTATTTAAAAATAAAATCCTTTTGGGACACTAACGCGTACAGATAATGTTACTTGGTTCCACTACAATGCAATCAACTGTTTTTTTCTTAATCAAGCAATATTGTCTCTGCGCTAGAGTTGTAATGTGGCTCTTTAAATTTCTAGAAAATCCTTAAAACAAGTTTACAATGATTTAAAAGCACAAATCTTTTTTTGTGAGAACAGCTTCAAAATCTGTACATCTTTAAATCTGCATAAAAGAGGAATGACATAGCTTACAAAACATTTTGTAAATGTGGTGGTGGTCCCTTCATAATTGATTCAACAAATAAAAGAATGCACTAAATATAAAGAAATACAGTTCACAATTTACCACACAAAAATGATGAAGCACAGCATATTTGTGTAGAGAAATGTAGTTTCTGTGAGGTTCTGGGTGGTCCATGCATGCATAAAACACTGCCATCCTCCTTGAGTGGAGGGTGAGACTCGTGGTATATAAACTCCCACTCTGAGTCTGCTCCTGTTACTCTGGGTCTGGGAGGGCTGGCTAAGCAATCAAGGATGAAGCTCCTTTTTGTAGCTGCCTTTGCACTCTTTGTGCTCTCTACATTTGACCAGGCTGACTCTTCAGCTTATGACAAAATAGTTGCCCACAGTCGCATTAGGGCAAGAAAAGAAGGGTAAGCTTATCAATATTTTTAAATTATGATTATTGTGGAATGTGTTATTTTTATTTTGCATGTAACAGTATTGAACCTTGAGCATAAGAAGCATCAGTTGTTCTTAGTGTTTCTTTTCTATTTTTATATGAAATATGTTAAAATGTTTTGCAGTCACAGTTGTTTTACAGATATCAGCTATTTATTCATGGCATATGTCATGAAATATTATTGAATAATATTACCTTTCACTTAGAAAACCAGCAGCATTGCAATTGCATTACTCAAATCAGACAACACAATCTCTTATCCAGCAGGCATGTATGTCATTATTTACATTTGACCATCAGAAGCAGCTAGGGTAATTACTAAATAATTATTCATACTTGGCAATCTGTTGTCTTTCCCAGCAGGGCTGTCTCATAATAATTTACATGGGAATAATTTAAGAATCTTACTCATTTTTTTTCTCCTGCTGATTAATGCTTCGTCCCCATTTCACATCAGACCCAATGTCTGCGCACTCCAGCAAGTCATGGGGACCAAGAAGAAGTACTTTAGCACTTGTCGTAATTGGTACCGAGGGTCCATCTGTGGAAAGAAAGCGTAAGTGTTGTTTTGTACAGTATATTTCTCCTGTGTAAAGCTCAATGTTACAAACCAATCCGGTGGCAAAAATTAGGAGTTTTTGTGTAGGATTCCTCTTCAGCGCCTGCTGCTTTTTCTTCTGCTTCTTCTTTAAGGATTTTCATGTTCCCATAGAGACAGACCTCTGTAATCTTACTTTGAATTAAACTACCTCTCAAAATGAGTAACACATTTATGGACACAGACCTAAACTCTTTGCATTGAAGACTGCCCCCATTCAATCCTATAAACTCTGAGTTAGGGTTTTCATAATACAAGAGGCCTGGTTGTCGTTGGATACCACTGTGGTGAACCACTGATTCCAGGATGTGATGTGGCTGCAAAATGTTGACTGTATTCATGAACGGAAAAGCGTTCAGCTCAATCATTCTAGAGAACCTCTTTTTTCTGTTATTGTTCCAGCTCCCTCAGCACTTTTGAGTTTAAACATGGATCGAAGCCATGCCTATTTTACAGTCGCACTCTTTCTCTCCCTCTTACACAAATACACACACACATACAGTAAACACTGATTTTGCTCTCTATTCTTGCATTGTGACTGAGCTATGCCTTGCACTCTAAATAGACTTAGTTATTCATGATGAATACGCACTGCTCACTGAACTTGGCAAATATTAATTCTGGAATCAGGCAAAGAATTTTATCTATTTCAGTGGGAGTTTGCCAAAAGTCGAGATCACAACGTAAACAGATTTACTGATCTACCTGTTATGCAGGTGCAAGGTCTCCTGAAAGCACAACAAAAGCTACTGGATTTCATTTTGCCTTACACAAATATTTCTTAAAAGGAGAGAGAAATAGAGAGAACAGTGGTGTACCTCATCGTTTAGTCACGTGACATTTGGCTTCCCAATAGGGTTTAACTTGTTCCTTCAGTAGTCAGTTGGAAAAACAGAGACCGTTTTTTTGTTGTTTTTTTTGTTTTTGTTTGTTTGTTTTAGGGCTTGCCCCACTGTGGCAGTCCAGCCCCCCC
>JBBMJY010000026.1:6749431-6859466 GCA_037833715.1 Toxotes lorentzi | reverse complement strand
TCACCAAGGTGACAAGGGTTATTGAAGGTCAACCCTCCGTCACCAAGGTTACCAGGGTCATCGAAGGCGATCCCTCCCTCACCAAGGTGACAAGGGTTATTGAAGGTCAACCCTCCGTCACCAAGGTTACCAGGGTCATCGAAGGCGATCCCTCCTTCACCAAGGTGACAAGGGTCATTGAGGGTGACCCCTCCATTACCAAAGTCACCAGGGTTGTCTCAGGTGAATATTTCTTACTTGAATAAGTATGTCAATGCCTTTTTATCATTTATCATCTTAAGAGCTCATGAATGCTGTTGTTTCCAGGCCCTCAGTACTCAGTCAGCACTGGCACCACCAACATCGGCCTGGAAGGTCAGTGAAACAAATTCAGATTCGAACAGAGAAAATTTAAGGACATTAGTCTTCCAGTGGTAAATGTAGTTGGATTTGTAGGGAAATACCTTCCAGTCTAACATAATATAAAACAATATATTATTATTTTATATTCATGTATCTATTACAAATAATCCCACTTATTAAAACAAGAATTTTATTTAGAAAAATAACATAATGGATGCTAATGGATGATTTACTAGACCTGAAACAAATATGAAGTAAATCTCATAAAAACAGCTGTCTAAACACGTTCATTTACAATTTCTCATTTAAACACATTTAAATGCATCTGTATACAAAATATTCCAGTTTCACTTTGAGGATCTTTTCTTTTTCCCTCAGCAGCTGATCTTTCAGAAATTTCCACCATCCAAATTAACCCTGATTTTGACAGTGAAACACTTACCAAAGTCATCCAAGGTGAGTTTTATTAGTTTGGACATCACAGTGAATAATTCTTAAATAATGTGTGACCTATATGTTTGTTTGCCTTTATAGATGGTAGTTCAAGAAGAGCATCCAACCGAAGAGTTTTAGGTACAAACAAAAAAAAAGAAAGAAAAGAAAAGAAAAAAAGAAAGGAGAAAAAAATCCTGCATTTCTAATGAATGCAGTGTAGCCTTGTTCAGGCAGTCAGCCTGAGTCCGCTGCTGCCTTTACATGGCATACTCTTCTCTCCGCATCCCTACAGGTGTACTTAAATGAGTAATTGAACATTTTGGGAAGTATACTTAGGCTATTCTGTTTCTTGCTGAGAGTTAGATGAGAGGATTAATACCTATGGTTAATATGAAGTGACAGCCAGCTGCCAGTTTGACTGAAGAACATCTACTGCTCACTGGCAGAAAAATCTGCCTGCATCTACAATAAAGCACCCTAATTTATACATTATAGTTTGTTTGTTTAATCCACATGAAAACCAAGGTGTAATTCTAATTCTTTGTGCAAAGGTTAGTTAACTGGCTGCTGACTGTGGCCTCATAGTTAACATACAGATACGAGAATGGTATCAACTCTTGGGAAGAAAGCAAAAAGAATAGATTTTCCAAAATGTTAACCTGTTCCTTTAAGCCAGCTGTGGGCTGCTGACTCTCTCTTACTGTCATGCTTAACGCCATGTCACTCACCTGAAAGCTATGCTGACTCTTGGTGCTAATGCCACTGCTGTTCATATGGCATTTCATGAGCCCCACCATCACCACCTCAGAATCCACCTGTAGGCTCTGAGTCTATACTCTCCCCATAAGGGGGAAAGTTATAATCATCGCTCCCTACTTGCTGCTGTGCTGAGCTTTGTGTTTGCTTTTGGGAAGTGATGAGATCAGAGCCCAGATGCTTAACTTCAACACAGTATAAAATAATCTATTCCACAGGAGTTGGCTGCTGACTCGTTCTACCCTTTTTTTTCTTTTTTTTTTTTTAACAGGTGGTAACAGGAGGAGGGGAAGGGACTGAGCGTGGACGGATGAGAATATCGACATTGTAAAGGCAGAGAAATCAAACCCAGAGGCTGGTGTTTCAATGCAGGGGATACACTTATTAAGTCAGTGATTTCAAATATACCGTAATAGGTATAACTGACAAAAATGAAACTATTCTCATAAACAATTTAATGGTGCTTTGAATGTATACCTACTATGAGTGTGCATTGTCTGAAAAGAGTCTTTTGGTTCAGTATCTGTAAACAGTTTTCAAATGAACGTTTTGGCATGACTTTAAAGACACATAACAAGTCAGGGTAGCTATTAAATCCTATAAATCCAAGCCATTAGGGTAGCAATGTAAACAGCTCAATTCTAAACTTCTCTAAGACTTTGCTAGAGGTGAAAGTGAGAGATTTTACAAGCTGTTTGGGAAGATTTATAAAGATTGAAAATAAAATTGCTGATGTGTTTTCAGACTTTGTTACATTGTTTTAATTTCTCTTGCTGTAAGTTGTTTAAGGTTTCATGTAAATTTTTTTCTGAGCTTGTATCATTGGGAATGTTGTATTTAGTTGCAGGTTTTCTCTTTTCTCTTTTTCCAAAAGTCTTCCAATAAAGTGCTTTCTTTGATATAAACATGCCAATTTGAAAAGGGCATCAAGAGATTGTGGTTTGGAGTCATTTCTAATGTCCTTGTAAGGATCTTAAGTAAGTCAACTTTGGTTCAGAAAAGAGAGTCTAAAATATAAAATGTCAAAAGTAAATATTATGTCTACATTTTGTATTTCCAAGTACATGGTCTTTAAATCTGACTCAATATCTGAGTCATCCTTTTTCGGTCATGGCCCATTCATTTTTCTGTATGTTTTTCAGGGGGGCTTGGCAGTCTACTTTTGGAAATTTCCAAGAGGATACGACGTAAAATAGAAAATAAACTGGATTAAATGTGCAAACAGAATTCTCTTTTTCAAGGAAACTATGTAACTCCATATAATACAATGCATTAAACTTACCAAACAACAACAACAACAAAAAAAATGAATTTGTACAGTATGAAAACAAGTCAATAATTCATTTTAACTTTAACATTAGTAATTATGATTTATTGACAGTGGGTATTGCGAAATCAGCAACAATGAATCCATTGATGTATGTTGATGTTATCAAAGGGATGTAAATCATATTTAAGGTGGTGTTTGTGACAATACAGCCAGCTGAAATATTTGTGTGAGCTGCTGAATGCAGACATTTGGGCCAGGCCCAGGTCCTCTGTTATTCGGTTCATGCGCAACTCAGTGCAATGCAGTGCCTCTTGGATGGGCTAAATTTGGTAAACATGGCAAAATGTAAAAATATTTTCTGGGTCATTTTTGTTTATTACATATTCAAATATAATTAACAGTATTCAGCAACAGGCTTTGATGGGCCAGGCAGCTATTCATAGTACTAATCATCATTGTGTTGCCATTTACACTGCCATTACTTTATTCAGTGATATTTCACATGACATCTGAAGTGAAGCATTTTGTCTGCTCATCCAGTTGTTGTTTTGGAAAATCAAAACAACAACTTGCTTGCCAGTCAAACAAGAAGAAGCAAAATATATTGCATTCTATATGTGTGATGCACAAACAAACATATTCACATTCATGTGAATAGTCCATCCATGTGAATTTTGTCAGCATATATAAATCTGCATGCATATTGATGACGCCATGCATATTGCAGGTATTTGATAAGTTTGTGTTCTCTCCAGGGGGGTGTGGTTTCTTATCTTGTGTAATT
The DNA here is from genome assembly GCA_037833715.1 of Toxotes lorentzi. Taxonomy (NCBI): domain Eukaryota; kingdom Metazoa; phylum Chordata; class Actinopteri; family Toxotidae; genus Toxotes; species Toxotes lorentzi. The sequence continues at coordinate 6,855,879 of JBBMJY010000026.1, read as the reverse complement.
AGGGTCATGCTGCAACTGACTAACCCTTATTCAGTGTCAGAGCCTTAGCTACATGGATACTGTTTGGCAGAATGAAGACAGTAATTATGCTGTTGTTGAGGGTTGGGAATCAAATCTCCATGACCAATAAAATAATCTATCCTCCTGTTAGTTTGTTTTTATGTAACATTTTCTTCTTTACTACTGTCCCTGAATTATTATATGTTTAGATAATGTATTAGTTACTGTTTCATTAGGTGTACAAGCAGACACTTAATAACTATTTAAGCAAACTGCTACAGTGACACACAAGCCTTGCCACAGAGAGAGTGAATACATTCTTCAGTCAGATGCATAGCACATATTTTGTACATTTACAACATTGTCTGAGAATTGAGAAAACATCTGCTGGAGGACATCATTGTTTTTCCATTTGGCTTTGGCTTTTCCACACTGTACTCAGTACTGATCTCCCGATCATTTATTAAGTCATTTATGAGACTGCTGATATCACCAACAACAGATTCAAATTTCGCCTGACTTGGCATGACAGTTTCCACTGCTCATCACAATCACCAACAGACAGCTTGTTTGTTCATCCTTAAGTGAAACCACGCAGATGGGAAATTCATGAACAGTATCTTAACGCTGAATGAGCTTTCACTCATCTTTCACACTTTTGTTATCTGTAATTTTGTCAATGTCTTAATGAAATTAGTTTTCGATACTTGAAATAAGTCTCCCTTTCAAGGTGCATCAGGCTGTGGCTTTTGTAAAAAAAACAGCTTTTTTAGGAGCGTGTTCTTACTGATTGAAAATTAGATCAGCATGTGAAAGTTTATAATAGAAATGCTTTCATTTCTGCATCACAAAACAGAACAAAGACCAGAAAGAGCAAGAAAAACTGTTCCAGATTTCAATAATCATTTAAGTGCCCAATAATCAATACACTGTGCACTATTAAGTATCCATTATTTGGATATTAGAGCATTATTTCTGAGAAAGAGAATGTTATATTAACTGGGCTGACCAGGTGCCATTGACACAAATTAATGATTTAATTATCCAGTTAAACTTCAAAATGCAGGAGGTTTGCATTTGTATTTAGAAAAATGTGATGTTCATGATGTAGATTATGTATACCTCATCCGACCTACAAATGTAAGAGTTCAGGGGAGGTTTCGGTCTGTTTTCTATTGGCCCAGTCAATCATGTAAGCATACCAGAAGAACTCTCTGGCTCTATAAATGTGTGTGTCCGTGAATGCCTTGAATGCAGCTGTGTGAAAGACTCGTCATCTGAATGTAACACTGACTCCAAAAAGCTGACATGTTCCTGGCATGTGGCCTGTGCTCAGTCTTGGATGAGTTTCCACTGCAGTGCCATCAAGCATATATTATATTGCCAGTGCCATCAAGCACATAATAATGTGCAAGCCTTCAGACAGGATCCACATTAAGGATCCCTTCTGAATGAAACTTTCAGGTCTGGGAAGTGTTTCTTTACCTTGTATAACTGCAAAACCATAAGTCATCTGACCTGATAGAATGACTTTAAAGCCTATTATGTTACATATACTGATTATTTTCTTAAATGTGATTTAAGCTCTGCATTTACTGTTCAGTAACATAAAATGATTGGAAAGCATCTGCAGGGTTTCTTATCAAAACTAACAACTCTGTTTACTTCATCGAGCCTGTCTCACGAGAAGAGAATTATGACTTTGCTTTTGGCCAATTTTTGGACTGTAGCTTTTCTGTTGGCTACTTGTTATTAACCCCACCTCACTGATGTGAATGCACGTATCGCTGGGTTGGAAAATATTGTATCAGTAGAGCCCGATGACAAGCTTTGTGGGTCCAGGTATCATTGGTACGAGGTTGTGTGAAGGCTTTGTGATTGCCTGACAATGTTAAACTTGTTCAGTGAAACAAGCCTCAGGCAACAAGATTTTTACCTTTCAAAAACTCACTTTCCAGCCTGCAGGCCTGCTTCATCATCCCATGGTGATGTATTGCCTTTTCACTTGACATCTAGTAAAGACACTAGACTGCATTAGACCCCAGATGGATCAGTGCTCTTACTTGTCTCACTTTAATGTAAAAATGTGAATTTACAATTGTCGTTAATTACAAGACGCCAATGATCATCTGTCTGTGTTGTTGTTTCTCAGGGATGAACAGAGTCACAGAGATACATTTACAAGTTTATAGTGTTTTATCAAACTGCACTAAAGCCATGAACAGTCAGGTCAGCTTCACTGTTATAAGAATTGAATGATACACACCTGAACACACCTGAATGTTTGCAGGACTGTTGACAGGTTTGGTATCATATGAGCTGTTAAACCATCCTAAGACTATTTAGCTTATACTGAGTACGGTCATTTGACATTTTTACACAGTCAATAAGGATCTATAGAGCACATCAACTTTAGTTTTCCATCTCTTTGGTATGTGTCATACAGAGAAGTTGATTCAAAAGTTATATAATCTGTCATGCTCTGACAGCTGGCCAGGAATAATTGTCTAGCAACATTAATGGGGCCCAATAAATAATCTCCTCTAGGTTCAAATCAGACAATTTATTGAACATCTTTTGCCAAGAGCTTTATTTACTCTAATCCTACGTGGCTAAAATCTGTATTTCTAGAAGTATTGTTTAAGTATGGTTTTACGTGCTTGTACTCCCGTTTGTCTTCAGTTGATGATTTTATTTAATGTAAATTTAAAAAAAAAATACTATCTACAATTATAAGAAAAAACATAAGGAGAATCAATTGTAATGAAGTCAGCCACCCTAGACACGTCTCATCTCAGAGCTATATCCAAATTATGCAGACTTTAAATTTTGTAAGTCTGTTTCCACTCATGGATACCAAGACGTTGCATAACATTTGGGCTGCTCAAATGATGCATGAGAAGAAGATGTAGTTTCATCCCCTGGCTGGGTTTATTGTAAAAGATCAGATTTTATGTAGCTGTTTTAGTAAGCACCTGTCAGCTTTTGTCTCTATCACTGCTGATACCTGTGAATAAAGATTGAAGTGGCTTCAATGTGACTGTGGGAGAGCACCCGGTGGTGAACCTACAGAAATAAATAACTGTTTGCTGTTCGCTGTTAGCAGTTTAAAAAGTGAAATGTCAGTGTTGTGTTGACAACCTTTTTCCACTGTCTAGTATAGTACACAACCGAGTCCTCAACACAGTTTAAATGTGACCTTGAATAGCGTTAAATACATAGTTTTAATGAAACTTTTAAACACAATTCACAAACATGGCTGACATACTTTTGCTGCTTTCCTTGAGATCTTTGTATCCACAACTGCCTTTCTGAAAATTGTTGATTCCACCTTAACCATGTTTTTAATATGATCTCCTTCCATCAAATTCATCAGCTCAAAGCAAAGCCCTGCAGTTTTGCTCTAGGCTGGTGAAAGCCTTCAGCAAAGCCGCTGTGTCGAGGACTTGAAAATTTACAACTTTGACTCATCCTAAACCTGAACATTTCATAGTGATTTTGTTTCCTGAAGCTGAGCCTTTGATACATACATAATTCACTTTTCCTCACTCACCTCTGAACTGTGGTTTAAATATTTGCAGAATTTGGAAATCATTTTTCAACCAAAACATTTTTTTATGAGCAAAAAATATACACCACCAATACAATACCAAAGACTCTGTAACTGTATAAAAATGCTAAGCACAGAGGGTTAAAAAAAATCTTTATACAGTGTGAAATAACTTTAGGGGATCGTTTGACTCAACATTCATACCAAGTTTATATGGTCTGATGCAAGAATTACAAGCTTTACTGTTATGAAAAAATTGGCTTCTGTGTCTTATCATAACAGTGATTGTTTCAGATGGTTTCTTTCCCACAAGTTTGTACACTAACTAGATCAGTATCGCTTCAATTTAAACGACCCCTTCTCCTGTGAGAAATAGATAGTCATTATGTTTTATATCACCCCATGCAGGTCCAAAATACCGATCATTTGGCTCCAGTCTAGATGATTACGTAAGAAGTACTAAAAAGCACATGTGGATTAAATAATATCTTGAGTCTGACAAATAAACATGATCCCATTTTTTATCCACAAATCTCTCCCTATTTCTTTTCAGGGATATGCACCTGCCAAATTCAGCTTTGAAATAAACAACAATACCAAAGCTGCTCTCACTATTGCTTAACTGACCAATTCTCAAGTGTTCAGTGGAGAATTCATTGGACTATTGCCAAACGGAAGCAATAATTCATTGGATAATATTTCAAGAACAAGCTATTGGACTCTTCTCTGGTGCTGGATTTCTGTCTAAAGCACCTGTGGCTTAGCCTGATATCCTTTCTGAATGGCCAAACAAAAATCATAGGCGTGGCTGCTTGTGCGTACATCCACCCTTATTTCAGGTTTGATGCTCTCAAGCTGTTAAATGCTTATGTGGCACCTGACAATAATCCCTTCAATAAACTGTTATGGGTTGGAGTATGTTAGCTGTGCTGTTTTTACGCTCATTGTGTTTTGTGTGATTCTGTGTGGTAGACACTTGTTTATGTGCTTTTTTTTTTTTTTTTTTTACTTCAATAGTTACTAAATCTAAACCATCAACATGTCTTTTAGATCCTATCCCAACCAGACTTTTCAAAGATGTTTTGCCCCTGATTGGCACTTCCATATTAGATCAGATAAATCTCTCTTTAGTAACAGGATATGTTCCACAGGCCTTTAAGGTTGCATTTCTCAAACCTCTACTTAGAAAGCCTTCTCTTGACCCTGGCATTTTAGCAAACTATAGACCTATATCCAATCTCCCCTTTACTTCTAAAATTATTGAAAAGGCTGTTGCAGCTCAGTTGTGTTCTTCATAGGAACAGTTTGTTTTTCAGTCAGGATTTAGAGTACATCATAGCACAGAAACAGCACTGGTGAAAGTTACCAACAACCTTCTCATAGCAACAGACAATGGACTCGTCTCTATACTTGTCCTACTAGATCTTAGTGCTGCATTTGACACTATTGATCATAGTATCCTATTGGAAAGATTGGAACATGTCATTGGGATTAAAGGAACAGCACTAGGTTGGTTTAAATCATATCTATCAGATAGATTCCAGTTTGTTCATGTTAATGATGATTCCTCCTTTTATACCAGAGTTAATCATGGAGTTCCACAGGGTTCTATGCTTGGACCAATATTGAGAAATAAATGTGTTTGATTGTGGAAGGCGTTATATAAATAAAATTGAATTGAACTGAAAAAAAAAAATTATATTTCACCTGCAGCATGAAAAAAATATCCTTTTGGTCAATGCAGTTGACAATTACTGTACTCCAAACTCCCTGAAAGATGTTTGTACAGTACATGGTTGGCGATATAATGCATGGATTTTTGTTTGTTTGAGGACAAGATAATTTATACTTGATTTGGGTTTTTGGAATATTGATCAAAATCAGTGGAGGTAGTTTCTCTCTCTGGTTTTGAAATTACAGCTCCATATTGATGCAATGATTTCTACTGCAACACACAACATGCATATGTTTTTTCATAGTGTTTTTCAGCACCATACCCTGATGTTTCCATGGAAATGTAAGACAAATTGTATGCTTATGGACCTTTTGTAACTTTCAGAGAAAATTGTAGCAGAGACAATATTTTCCTCAAACTGAGCCTTTCATCCACAGTCAAGTCACTTTTTCCCCTTCATCTTTCTTCCCAGATTGTACTTTCCAACTCAAAGCTCCTCTGTCTTAAATTTCTTTTGAAGATGTCACTTTGAGGTTTCCTGCCATATCATGGCACATCTCACATTAACACATTCTCTCGGGGCTGAGCTTTTAGCATCTTAACACAGAAACCAACAAGGTTGCTAAAAGACTTTATGGGCAGTTTGACCAACAGCAGCTGCAGTCTCCTGTTTTTCCCAAATTCCGTGGCTGGCTCAAAGCACAAGAGGGATCAGCAGCATTCAACAACTTCCCGGACAGTTTGTCCAACACAGGCAGGTGGATAGAAAAGATTTGGTAATGTTGAATTTTTATGGAAAATACATAAAGTTCTCTGATAGTAAGAACTCTGGGGTCCAGTATCGATCATTGTCATGAAATATGAAAATTCCAGCATCAGTGCAACCACATCACTGACAGAACATTAATCTTGTTTTTACTTTCTTGTTACCATTAAAGCATTTCAACTGAATGTACTATATGCTGTGCAGTTGTACAATTGTCCTGGTGACTTGTTTTAATTTATAGTCCCGACATCCAGAAGTTGCTGCGTGCTGATGAAAGGACACATAACATAGTGTTCAAATGCTTGCCGTTCATTTCATTGCCTTCAGGTTCAACACCTTTCATTACCTGGGCCAACTCAAATACTGCCTTACTTATCATAAGTCCTGGCTTGCAGGACAAATTGAATGACACAATGAGGATTTTAACTCTTTCAGAGCCCTTCAACAGTGAAATTAGGCACAGAACTTTTACACAGGTTGTTTTATGTCAGTGTATGATCATTTCTCAAAATTAAGTGTCAACCTTGTTGACATTAACTATTATATTTAGTTATTCTTTGTCTTTTTCATCCATCAAGAAGTTCAAATGCTGAGAAATGTTTTTCAATGCAACTTTAGAGCAATGTGTATACTTGTCTAAGAAGGAGTTAATAAAGTCTAGTAAGACATAAAAGTGAGCATTCTGCTTTCCTCTGGAGCACTATCCTTTTATACTGCTCACATTTATTTGGACAGTGGTGCCATTACACACTTTATTTTAACTGGATATTTACTTGAGCGCCTTTGGCTTAAGTGACAGCTTGGAGAATATTTGATGTTATTGGGCAAGTGCAACACAGTTTGAACTGGACTTTTTAACTAACAGACTGTGCACAGGTTTGGCTTCACTGTGTATTTTCACGACGGCCTTGTGGGAAAAAAAAATCCAGATGTTTCCCACTGTGCCAAAGGAGGACATACAGAGTAGTGTTCAAGTGTGGTGTGAAGATTTTTGTCAGTGATGTAACTCCTGCTCAGAATATGATATACCACACTTATAATTTACCCTAACCTTTTTGGGAATGCCAAAAAAAATTGCAATACTGAGTTTTTAAGACAATGTAGTTCAACTTATTTTACACAAGAAGATCTGTTTACAACTTTTCCGACCCTATCGCCAAATAAGAACGTCAACATTGGGCAGTTCTGTAAAAACCCAAAATACTTTCAATAGCAGTGCTTTACTTGAACTGCTGCCATGTTCTGTCTGTGCGATAGGTATTAGGGAACTAAGATACCTAGTTGCGGTCACAGAAATATTGTGGTTAAAGTTAATAAAAATGGAATTGCCAGCTGCAGGTCTGTGACAGGATGCAAACTTCAGTCTCCTGCATTAAAGTCTGATATGCTATATGCTTATCCACCACACTGACTTCCACATTCTTAATTTCTGTCTTGCTCGTCACAGGGCTCAATATTTCCTGTACTGGCACTTAAAGTTGGCACAGGATGTGAATTGTGAGGTTGTGGAATCATCTACTAAAGGGCTGACTTTCTCTGTAAACACGTCTGAATAATGTCTCCTGTAGATTTGGAGGATGCATTGTCGAGTCTCAGATAATGATCTAAGTGAGGACTTAGGGGTTAGGGTTATCCACCAATAAAAGCTCTTCTGCTTGGAGCTTGACCCATACTAGGGACTAAAGCTGGAATATCTTACCCTCTGCTACATCAACGTTGACTATTCTTTTTCTTTAATCGGTTTTTGGTACCCCAATTTTATAGAAGCTAAAGTGTTCTCTTAACAAGTTTAATAAGGTTACCTAATTATCCATTCTGTGACCCAAACCAGTTGTAGAATACATCTTCCTTGTGATAATTTATTTTCAGTGGAGGTATCCAAGTAGTCTGTGTTTTTTTTTTGCAGTAACAATGGTTTAGAATGGATTTATGAATGCATGAACAGCAAGAGGTGAAGGAAACTCTGAATTATGTTTCCCCAGGGAGTCGTGTTGAAAACTGTCCACCGCATGTGCTATTAGTGCACAGATTCACAGTGTATTCATTGTTCATTAGAGGCTACATATACAAGTTTTGTTTGTGCTGTTGTTCACAGGAGAAGGGCAAGGCAATACTTCACTCTTTTCCTTCAAGATCAGATGGCCAACAATACTCCCCTTCCCCTCCTCCAACAGCTTCTGGGAGCCATGAGCCACATAGATGGGATTCCCTGTGCATTCATGGTCCAGATTTCCAGTCTGCTGTTTCCCCTCTGTCCAACCAGCGGTGGTGTGATGGTCTGAGATTTGGCTTGCTAAGTTTCCTCAGTACTGCAGGCAGACAAAGTTCACAGCTATACAAAAAAAATGATTTTTTAGGGAGCTAACCAATGAAATTATTCATTACATTTTCTAACAACAAGTCATTTTTGTAAGATTAAAGTTATTTTCTGTGGAAAAAAAAACACACATGCAAGTGTAAGAACAGTAAGAACAGGTTTTTCATGATTTCATTAAGGCCATGACTTCTTGTTTTCCAGCAAGGTTCAAACCCTCAGAAGTTTATTTTGAATTTAAGACAGAGTCTCCAGAGAAACTGAATGTCAGGCTAGATTACAGGAAAATGTGTGTAAAAGATGCACAAGATATTTTGAATTTTTCCATGGGATGCAATGGTATAATCCACAAAAACTGGTGACTTGAAAATTAACATTTTACTATATTTTATTCATGTGGACCACAATGAATGTGTGATGAATTCAAACAACATTAACAATTTTTAAATTCCCCTTCCGACTTGTTTTAAGATGCATAAAATATTCTGCTTTGAATGGTAATTTGTTTTTGGTATACAGTAATTAACTTAAAAAAACTAAAACAAATCCAGAATTTGCAAAAGTTTAACTGCTGGATACAAGATGCCTCCTACTTCACTGAACAGATCCAGTGTGTGTATGTGCTCTGGACACTTTGAGTTTGCACATCACACTTGTGAAAGTTGCATGTTGGACTGTGGTTGCCGGCCAAGCTGATTGTAATGTCACAAAATCCTGCTCGAGCTCACACTCCTTAAACTCTTAAGGTCAGCACAGAGAAGCTTTCTCTTTCTGCAGATGTTTTTGAAAACAGCCTTCTGTACATAGTCAAACTGTCAAACTCCGTACATAGATCATTCTGCACATTAAAGATCAAACCCCCATGTGAAGTAACAATAAGTAAAATACATTTTTCACCAGAGAGGGACTTTAACCAAACTTTGAAGCTCTGTGGAAAATGCAGGGATTATTGTCAGTGTTTAAGTTCAAGAGGTTCATCATGAATATGATAATTTACTCAACAATGCAAGAAACAAAGTTTTAAAAACTTTTTAATGGGTTTCTAAGATGATGATTAGGAATTCCAGCTCCTTATGATAACAGCTAAACAGCTAGGATAACATCTTAAAAACATAATGTTTTTAACCCTAAAAAGGGTTGTGGGGTACAGACTGAACCACAATACCTTAAAACCATGTGCTGCAAGGTTATTCATACATTATTACTCATCATTTATCACATTTTAAAATGTCAAGTCATTCAGACTCTAAAATGAGAACTGATTGTTTTGACAGCATGGCAGAGCCACACCTTACAGCAGCTGATAAATTCCTCTATCTGTGCTGGCATGCTGAACATATCTCCGTTTTCCACACACGGATGCTGTAAGTCATGATGTATTGGGGCAAGTGGTGACATTGTTGCTGTACTGCAAGATTTTTGTTGGCTCCTTACCTTCATTGTGGGTTGTGTTACACATGCAAATAAATTTACTGGTGTTAGTTTGACAATTTTTACATGATATCTATCTAGTGTCAAAAATAGGATATGGTCAAAATGAAGAAACGCCAACAGAAAGCTACTCTTCATGTTGGTTGCATGAGATTATTTTTCTGGTGTCGTTTTGGTTTACTTATCTCTTTAAACAAATCCCTGCTATGATGCTGCTTACTGTATGATGGTGGCAAAAAACACACATCTGTTATAATGCTGTTCTAAACAATGTTACCACAGTGCATTTCAAGGTACCACTACAGGTCATCAGTCATGCTTTTTTCAACACTTACGTTCGAAACCTCGTCTGTTGTGATGATAATTACCGTGTCTTTTCTCTCTATGGGGTGCTTGCTGTCTTGGGAATGGTTGTGCTCTGTCCTTTTACCCCCTTTATAATGGCTTCTTGTTTTCACATTTTATTCAGGATCTTTGAAAAGTTATGGAATTGATTATAAAAAGATCTTTGCATGTAAATGAACTTTACCACTGATATTAAAAATCGAATGCTAACGCAACACTTGACGTGTTCCTTACTTTTCTGTCTCTAAGATCGGTTGTTGGCTGTCTTGATGTTGATGTAGCAGACCCAATATGTTTGGCCTTCCTCCCACGCTTTCCTGCCAATGATATTTTACTGTCTTGGGAAACTGCGCCGATGATGTTTGCATGTGTTTGAGAGTCTTCCATTACTGGCTTTGACATTAGTATGGCTCATCTACTTGATATTCTTCAAATATGGTCAATGACTTTAGGTTCAGTTGCATGGCATGCAACATGCAGGCAAGAGGCAAGATACATTTGACCTGACTTATACTCCTTTTTACGGTTCATGATGATTAGTAGGTCAGCCATGACTGCTAAACGTTGTCTGACAAAGACAGACAATGCCACTAAGAACCACATTACAAATGCAGCATGAATATTATGTGTAATGACTTCAGGCAATTTTTTCAGTTTCCAAATGGAAATGTGGTTTAACTGACTGGCAGGGAGCAAAGCCATTACATGCATTAATGTTTATACCGCTCCAGTTCTGGCAAAAAAAAATTATAAAAATAAGAAAAAAAGTGTTAGACAGTGTCTAAATATACATTATATATTTATACAGACATTTTTGGTGTAGTTAAAATGTAGGAACACAGGAACAGGGGGCAAACTGTACTTTAATATCTTGGATTTTGGGATTTTTACAGAGGGAAGTGTGTTAAACTTAAATTACATCCAGGCAAAACAACCTCCTTGAGCTGAAATTTATGGGAAACATACCTTAGTTTAGTGCAAATGACGTCAGTTATCTCTGTGATTTCTCCTGTGGTGTAGTGCTTATACATGCAGTGCTGTCAAGCTGTTGGAAGGATTTACCATAGCCTCTGGTGAAAGCCAGTTACTTTTTAACAGCTGAGTGATTTATTGAAGAAACTTTTTTTCCCTTTTACTGTTAAAAATTTACCTTCATGTTATACTTAATTGTTCCTAGTATAGGACTGGTTCAGATTAGCTGTACCCCATTCCATATTTAGCACACTGTCAAACAGACACAGCGGTTAAACTGGGGACAGAGTGTTTTTCCAAATATTAGTGCCTTGTTTCACCTCAAGAATGATAGCTCAAGACTCTGCAGCTTGTTGGAGCCAGAAAATAACAGGATCGCTCTGTCCATAAATTACAGGACAGAGGCAAGTTTACAGGGGACCATGATCCAGTCCCGTTTTCTTCATCCACCATTAGACAGAAAACTACAAATCAGCCTCCTATAACTATCAAATGAGGACAATGAACATTTGTTGAAAAAAGAGAATAGAAATAGCACTTTTCGGCTTGATGGGTGTCTTTTCCTACAGTTTCAGTGTGTCCCTTCCACAAACCAGCCTCAAGAGTCTAACTGATGTAACACCCATCGGTCATTCCTCTCTACAGGGTTAGGGGGGTTGTGATTAATGGACACTGTTCAGATGTTTCCGAATACCTTTTTAAAATGAAGGTGAGTTACAAGACTGAAAGATTTTACCTGAGGCCACACATGAGAGCTGAACCCTAACTATGACACTACGTGTGGCAGTCTGATTCTCTTTGAACAATTTTCTTTGACGTTCACGACACAAAGAGTTTTTATATTCTAATAACTGTATCATGTCATGGTTTCTTCGGTTATTTTGATGTTGTTAATTAACTGAAACGTTACTGAACAGCCACTGGAAGTTTCTTTTAATAATCCGAACAGTTGTTGAACAGTGAATGCGCTGCTGGTAACACTCATCTTGAAACCAGACCACATTTTTGGTGCCTGAACCAGAGACTTGTTGTAGCCAGTATATACACTATGCACTGTGGGGACAATAACTTACCATATAATGAGTCTCAGTGGAGGGTTGAGGGGAAACTGTGACTTGAGGTTCTGATGTCTGTAAGAAACTTTATGCCTCAAAAACAAGAAAATGTGGGACACAGGACACAGCTGCCCTGTTGTTGTTGTTTTTTGTCAGCATTGTTTTTTCACAGCTTCAGTAGTAAAAGACACGAGTGTTGACATCAGTATTACTGAAATCATGTGTTGTCTGTTTTTCCTCTTTTTTCTGGTTGCATACCTTCCATCTGGTTCTGTCTTTATAGTTATGATATAGTTTGTCCTCTCATCCTTTAAGAAATCTATTTATCTCAAGAACATGAAATTCAATTAATTGCACACTCCATGTCAGCACCATTTAGGTTCTTCACTGACTTGTTGATAGAACATTTGTCTTTGATGACAGCATACATTGTTCTATATTTATTTCATCATCTGTTGATGCCGTGCCTCATCAGTTACCATATGGCATTGCAGTGACACAGTTTCCATGTTCTGTTATTGGCTTATTTAATGGACTTGCCTGAGGAGCAATAAATAAGTTGATACTGGCAACATTAATCATCCGAAGTAAGCAAGTGTAAGCTATCATTACATTCTGCAGCTGATGCAAAGACTAAAGGAAAACAGGATTCAGTTTGAAATCCAGTTGTTCTCAGTAACAGTAGCTATCGGAAATCTTTATTTCTGGTTAAAATTACTCACATTTTGCTGCAGGGACAAACTTTGTGCAAAAATATTTTTGAACAAAAACATTCCATTAATGATGGTCTACTTACAGCATACCCTCAAATAAGTGCGTTGCCAGTGTTGTGTTGTTGCAGTTCAGTGAATGTAAGCAAAGCATTTGTTTTTTTTTGTTTTTTTTTTTGGTATGCAAGCAGCAGCTGGTTTACAGAGGTGAAAAGAATACCAGAGAAAACTATTAACAGGTCTACAGACCCATGGCTATTGCTGTTTTCTTCTCATCTTGACCCTTTTCTAATTTCAAAGGCATACCAGACACAGAGATGTATCATTAGGTGACATGCTCAATCACTTTTAACCATCACTTTCTCCATAAACATCAATTGTAACATATTCACATCACATACAATAAGTTAGGGAACAAATATAAACTTTCATGTCTGAAACAAAGTGAAGTATAGAACACAAATAAAAGACAGCAGTAAATTATTAGCGTAATTGTATCCATGGCTGAAATAATAAAGTCTGGCTCAAAGAACAAGAAACTAAGCCAGGACAAAACACGTCTGTGACATATGACTGTATGATCATTAAATGTAATAGTGTGTTTGGATGTGCGCAGTAATTAAATTGAAGCCCAGCAGTCTAGGAAAATAAAAGGTCAGGCAAAGAGAAACTCAGGGGAAACAGTTTTATGAACTTTGTTTTCAATGGAGCAAAATGAACATTTCAAAAGCTACTAGTGGTAGTATGACAGAGATCCACAGAGGAGCCTGTAAAAATGAGCAGAACAATACATTCATATATGGTTTCATCCATTGGATTAGTCCATAAAGAAATTACTAACATCCATTGCCATTTAATCACATGTTCACTGCCGTCTATCTAAATAAACTAGGGAGAAATATCAAAATTGCATTTCCATGAAAATACAACTTATTGAATTGAAACTACTTGAATAACTGAGGATCAATGAAACTGATAAACCATTTTGCTTCTTATTTTACTTTAACCAGGCATGTGCATATCATTTGAATGTTGGCCGGGTTATTCATTCCTCATTTATCATTGTTTTATGACGCCTTTGCTCGCTGCTCATTCTGCACTAAGAATGCTAACGGGCTGTTTTAGGTTAAATCAAATTTTAATGTGGCTTCACTGCATGGGGCAACTGTTCATGAAGAACAACAACAGAACAATACCAATGAAAGCAACAAAGACAGATAAAAAGGTCTCAGTATGTCGAAGGTAGTACAGTGAGAGTAATCATTTACAGCTGCTCACGCTCTCTTTCACATTGGTGGATAGAAACTACATTCTTACAACTTTATTCTGATGGGACAGTTTGGTCTGACCAAACCACATCTATGATTCTATAGATTTAAAAGAAATCAGCCCTCCAAAACGCTGAGGGACACATATGTTTCTCATATGTGAACCAACATAAACAGCAGAAGACATGTATCACTAGCCTGTTTCAGTTGGTTTAGCAGACGTTAATAGAAACACGGTAAATTTACAACTTCCTCACGAAGCTGGCAAAATAATCAGCAATATGTAGACGTGCATTGTACTTGCAGTACAATCAATAGATCTCACAAGAACAGTCAAGAGCAGAGTGATTTTGGTAGAGTATGATACACATATGAAACACTGGGTTGCATAATAAGACATCTATTGTGCATGCACCAAAGCTGCATAACTAAATACAGAAAACATGAAGTATAAAGAGGTTAAAGTACTGTGTAGTGTACACACAGTCATTTTATTCAAAGGAGAATCATCAACAATTTTACCACCACAAATTGAGCTTTTACTCACTTTGACCAAAACTGTGACAATGTACACAGCAGTGAACACAGCATTTAACAAAATAACATGCATCTGAAATTTAAGGACAAGAGCTTAAATCATTAAAAAAATTAAAGTGAACTGTATGTGACCAAAAACAACAGTGTCACTGGGTATGGCACAGTTAAACGGGATATGAGGGTAATCCGAAGTCGTAGTCTATTACCTCCATATGTGTGAAGAGCGTGTCCAGTCTGGTCCCTGTGCTTTGTTATCTGTGGAGGATGTATGCTGGGAATCTGTCAAACTGTGTAAGACTGATGTTTATCACACGTTTTTCTTTAGGCTATGGACTCAAGCAGAAACTGGCGGCAGTCGGGATAATAAAACAGGGACATGAAAGAATGTGAAAAAGTGACTTACTGGTTAATTATACTTTCATTTGCACTGCTGGCTTTTAATGCCTGTAGACTCTTCTGGTTAATACCCATATGCTTGAAATAGGTAATTTAATGGTCATTAGTGGCACATTTATACCAAGCTGCAGGCCTAATCATTTCCATGCATGGACAAAAAAAAAAACTTAAATTACGAGGGTTATAAAAAGTTTGATGAACTTCAACCCACCCCGTATAAACACCACTCTGTTTTTCTCCACTTATGTCAGCTCTTTATATTTTCTACAGGATGTGGCGCCCTCTGCAGATGATAGTCCTCACTGATCAATACTGCTTTACCATTTAACCTTCAGTATAGGATATTAATATAAGAACTGATAGACAGTTTAAACCAAACCATATGCTGCTATACAGAATTTCCGTCAGCTTCATGAAAAATGAAATGGCCGTGTAATCATATTTTTTCCCATTGCTGCAGTAACATTGCCTAAATTGCAGGGCATCTTTGAATGATCAGTTTTTACACATGTAACAGTGGTTAAGTACAAGTTCAAGGATTTCCCATCTTGTCCGTAGATGTTGCAACAAGAGTATCATGACAAACAAAAAGCAAAAAAATTTACATGATAAAAACAATTGGTGTGACTGTGTTTATAATAATTAAAACTGTAAAGATTAGTTTACCGCAGGTAAAACATGGTTAAGTGTGTGCATGCTCAATATCCGTTATTTCAACATGGCCTGCTTTATTTTCAAAATTTATAGCAAATTATTTCTTTAGCTTCACTGCACTGATTTGTAGAGAGTCGTTGGATCAACTCTAACAACTTTTTATTTTACTTGGCATCATGTTCACATAAGCGACTCTGTGTCAGAAGTTCTCAAGAAAAAGCACAAGTCTGCTTGTGTGTTATCTCTCTCACTCCCCACCCATAGGAACTATCCTTCCCTGAACTGTCTAAAATATTCATAGTTTATTGATTTTGTGACAAAACAGTTGTTTAAAAAGTCAAACAGCCACATTGTGAATACCAAATTTATGGAGCAACGTGGCTAATTTTGTGCTCACTGACCAGTGTTTTTTCAGCTCTTTCCTCATGATTCAGAGTCCTGGTATGCAGATTTATCTGATACATGCCTGTTGTGGGTGGTCAGTAAACAGGGAAAGGTCACATGCTGCATCAAAGTGATCACCACCTGAACAAACTAATGAGGCTAGTTTTGGGTTTTTCCCTAAGAAATCATGTGGCAATACAATTTCCTCAGCAGCTGGGTTGTCTTTTGAGATGAGGTCAGTATTTCTTCCATAATTTCCTCTAAAACATTAAGGACTGAACTGGAAATATCAGCTTTATTATTAATACTATTACTACTTTTATTTTGTTTTCGATTTTGTCAGCTAAACAAATACAGCTTAATCTTAAATAAACCTGACCAATACAGAACAATTAACATAATAATGTCATGATAATTCTGTCAGTTTGTACCTGGTCACTTCAGTTTGGTCAGCGCATAGAAATTACAGAAAGTGGTGGCATGTTTCTTTTTGACGCTGACTCGATTATTTAATTGTTGCAGTTCCTCATTGCGACCACCAGAGGGCAGTAATTTTTAAATACTCTCAGGTCAACTCAGCACCACAGTTAACTAAATACAGCAAGGCTGTCAAAAACTAACACATTTAGCAGATGAAGGCATCTGTAGGACATTTGTTTGAATATCATATTTTGAAAGTACCAGATGTGTCAGCGCGCTGTCATGTCTCCACTGACGTTAATTTGATTGATTTAATACGTTGCAGTTACCAAAAGTATTAAGTCGTCTTTGTACGTCATAGAATTTAAAAAAATGTTAATTAATCATCAGTACAAATATCAAACTCTCTTATTTCCTCTGAAAAAAATGAATTTCCAAGTTTCAGTTAAGCTTTCGTTTGGTCACTGTATTTTGAAAGTGTACAAGGGAAGTGGCAGTATGTTATCATTTGTGCATTGACGTTACCTTGACTAAACTCTCTTGCAGTTACTCATTGTAACCACTAGATGGCAGTAAAATCTGTGTGATTCTGACAGTGACTGTGGAAGGAGTCTTTACTGCCTCCCAGTGGTCACAGTGGCAAACTGCAACAAGTTAGTCAGTTTCGCGTCGATGCTGCTAAGCTAAAATATCTAGACTTCCGGTAAATACTATAAACATAAAACTAAATTGTGACGTTGTGGCAAAGACGTCGAAGTGAAGCATTGATACATCCTGTCACGGTACTTTTGCTTTGAAAGGTTAATATCGTGGCGAATGGTCAGTCAGTATATTGGGGAGTTGTCTTCCATCACACGAGAACTTTACCCAGGAAGACGGTTGCTGGCTGAAGTTCACGCTAGAAGGACCATTATTTAACTGTAACACGTAACGTTAGCTACAGGTGAGCTAACGGGCTAATTAAGGTGTCCGTCGGACTTTTTTCACTCACTTAGGTAAGCGTTGATACTACGTTATTTAATCATGGAGCTAATGCTAACTAGCCAATTCTAATCATTTTTGTGTCAACAGACTTTTCGGTGTTAACGCTACATTTATTTTGGTGCTGATGCTAAGAAACCATGGCGTTACAATACAGCAGCTGAACCCGGTTTCATAGAGGCGTTAACTGTTGTTAGTTAGTCTGTATCAACTACTTTAGCTTGTTTTAGCCTGCTGTAGCGACCTGTTTTATACCAGCTAAACCAACTTTACTAATTTATAGGCAGAGAGACTGGTCAGTTCAATTACTCATGCCACTTTTTGTGCTATGACACGACTCTTCATCGTGGATTAGGCGAGTTAAACACTAGGGCCGATGATGAGTAAGCAGTTAAATAATTATAGATTTAAGTGAGTCAAAGTATCATGAAGTGTGTCAGACACTCTGCCTTGTTAGACTGTGTATGTTTCCTATGTGTGTGATATTTCAGAGTCAACCCGTGTTTGGAGGATTACAGCAAATCAGTCAGTAAAGCTTATGAATGTGAGTCTTGTTTCAGAGGGGATGGAGAAAGCTAAACAAGATGCATTCGACAATGCCAGACTTCAGGTGATCAAAGATGGCTACGAGAGGGCCTTTGAGTGCATCAATAAAGGACTGACAGCAGATGAAGCTGGAGACAAGGCACAGGCCCTGGAGCTCTACAAGCGAGGGCGACAGCACCTTCTCAGGGCCATCAGTGTGCCTTCACGGGGAGAGGAGTGTATGGGCAGCTCCTGGGAATCAGCCAGACAGATGCAGCAGAAGATGCAGGAGACGCTGAACAACATCACCACTCGCCTGGCCATACTAGAGACCAGCTCCGACCTGGGGTCTGCACCTACACCGAGTACTGCCAGTGTGTCTGACCCTGGTGATACAGGCACTTCTGCACAATGTCTCTACCCAAAACTCCCCACCAAAGAGAAGCCAGAGAGGCCAGCTCCACCAAACCCACTCTCTGCTAATGGCCAGGCAGGACAAACTGTAGGAGGCATGCCTGCATGCAGTAGTGTTGGTCTCCCTCCTTCACCTACCAGACAGCTTGTGGTTCCCACCGAACAACCTCCAGCTTACTCCCCTCAGGCAGCTGATGGCCACCTATCTATTTCATTTGGAACAGATGCAGGGGAGATGTCATTGGTTGGGGATGAGTTCTACAGTCGTACGTCTAACTCAACACCATCTACTCAGAGTATGGGCGAAGAGGGAGAGGAGCTGGTGTACATCCCTCATGGTGTGCAGATATTCTTTGTCACACCTGAAGGTCAAGTGAGCGCTCCGTCGTACCCCGGTTACCTGCGCCTGGTGAAGTTTACTAGTGATCACTCTGACAGAGTGCCCGACAGACCACCAGCTTTTCTGCAGGTAAGCAAATAGCACACTAAATCACTCACTACTCTGAAGCCTGACAGAACTAGATAAGCAACTCTCGTGCCCAGTTGACGCAATGAGTGCAAGTGAAATGTCATTTTTGCAGTGTCACCAGTTCCCTTTAGTCTCTCTTGTGCCCTTTAACCTGATTTTGTAAGATGTTTGCTCAGCTCATCAGGGCCTCTTCGGCTGTGAGTCATCAGTGGGCTGAGATAGGCTTGTTAATGATCTCTGTCCCTCGCTCTGTGGACGTGATCATGTGAGCGCTGTTGACTTAGTGCCCTAATCCCATTGGGTTTATACATATGATGTCATTCTCCTGGGAGATCCTCCATCAGTACATTCATTGGCTCAAAACTGAACAAAAATGGCACCACAGTCACAAACAACTGAGCATTAATTTATTATAGGAAACAGTGGATAGGACCTGGGTGATCTTGTAACTTGCTAAATAGGGGGGAGATTTTTTTTACAGTATGGTGTGTAAAACATGGTGAAACACTTCTCACAACTTACACTTGTATAGACTGATGCAACAACACAGCATCCAGTAAGTCCTAGGTTAAATGCAGCTTTTTAAAGAGGTATTTTTACTTCCTCTGAGATCAGGTTTTGGTAAAGATGGAAATTCAGAAAAGTGTCCGCTTTAAAATTTTCTCTGGAGGAAAAAACAGGAGCATACTTTGGACTGAGGCTGTGGCAATGTTGTGTACAAGAGAAAGTTTTAGATGCTTACTATCAAACAGTTCAGATGTATTCTGCATTGTGCTTCTGTGTCCCCACAAATAATCGTGTATTACTGAAACATACCAGACATTTATTTTTAAAGACTAAATCAATGCTTTATCTAAATTAGCCAACTCATCCTGTTTTGCTTTTTCTGGTTTTTTTTTTTTTTTTTTTTTTTTTTTTTTGGTGGGTGGGGGTGCTTTGCTCTGCTGTCTGTTCAATGAGCCACTGGTGGGTCATAGGACTGAAATTTGACTCTTCATTGGGGAATTTCCCAGGTGCTCTTGCCAGTGGGTGACATCAGTGATTCACATCAGTGCAAGTAATTATCTTAATCCTGCTCACCCTGTTATGCCCTATAATCCTGTTAGACATGCAGTAGTCAGAGGGAGACAGTGTCCTCTGGTTTGTCTTCTTTCGGACGTCTCATCAGACTCTCCATTAGACATGTCAGTCTTGTTATTTCAAGGTTACATTTGAAAACCTGTAAATTAGCAAAATGTCTTTGCAGACCTGTTTTCCCCTCTTACCCTTGACTTCCATGTAAATTCAAACATCACTGTATTTTGCTGTATTTTAAGGCAAAACAAAACATTTTGGGCTGATAAGCATCGTCATGACGACAGACATTCACCTATTCCGTATCAGATTTTCCCTCATTCTCCATTTTTCTTAACTTTCTCTTGCTTCCTGGCAGGTGTGCGACTGGCTATACCCTCTCATGGCTATGGACTCTCCAGTGTTGCTGTGCAACACTGGTGTGTTTATGTTTCCGGACATGATGGCACCAGCTCCAGGCTATTATGTGGGGGTGGTGTTGTCCTCTGAGCTGCCTGCTGCAGACAGAGAACTCTTCCAAGACCTACTGTCCCAGATGACAGATCTCAGGGTTCAGGTCAGTGCGACGACACAGCATGTTTTGACGATCTTTGGGGAACAAATGCAGATGGGGTCTGTATATTTGAATGTACATAATCACAGGCAGTCTGCAGCTTAACAACATGCATTTGTGCTGTTTTTCTCACTGAGTAAATGCTCAGAGAGTTTGTTCTCTGAAATGTATTTCTACTGTTTTCACATCAAAATGTGTTTACATAAGTACTTGAAGTCACTAAAGAATTATTACACAATGCCTTTGTTAGTAAATCCTTGTGTTCCAGTGTGGTGCGGGGGGCACAGAGAGCTATTTTAGGCAAATGAGACCGTGACGTTGGAGTGCTCTGCAGCTTTTGGTTGTTCTAGGCATGTACTAGAATAACCCGAGCTTCAGCTGCTGGCGACAACTTTCCCATACAGAAGAATCTGAGGGTCCAACTAAATAGATGTGTCCTCACGCTTACAGATATTTTGTCTTTTCAAGCTCTGTTTTGAAATGCAGTTGAAAGTGCAAAATAGTGCAATGCGTTGCTTGTGATTTTGCAAACAAATTCTGTAAGCCTGCGAGACGCTACAAATATTGAATCTGTTCCTCCCATGAAAAAGATTGTAGCTGCTGCTCATGCAGTGTTTTGTGTTCCATTGTTTTGGCCTGGCATGGCACTCACTCCTACCTACTTGTGAGCTGGCACACTTCCCCAAGTCACCCTTGCCTCAGCATTGTGGGGATTTTAGATGGGCAGGTGAGGAGAATTAATCAGTTATAATGCTCTTATCTGCAGCAGCTAGAACGACTTCAGAGCTTGAGCTGAAAGACAAGTGGCAGCTCAGAGACAGAGATGCTGGCGCAGATCGATGCCAAACAAGGTCATTTCTGATGTTTGCAGTCAGGCTAGTTCTCTAGATGGATGTGATTCCCTGTCAGCAAGTAGGCACTTTTTCATTGTTTTCATTTTTTAGGTCAAGTAGAAGATTCAAGGTTTTCAGCACAAAGGGAGACTGTTTTCTAACTGCACAGACATTTTAAAATGACAGTCTCTTT
Organism: Toxotes lorentzi; assembly: GCA_037833715.1. Taxonomy (NCBI): domain Eukaryota; kingdom Metazoa; phylum Chordata; class Actinopteri; family Toxotidae; genus Toxotes; species Toxotes lorentzi. The sequence goes on along the minus strand of JBBMJY010000026.1, from coordinate 6,834,360 downwards.
GTGGCAAACAAATAGTGCATTATAATGAGAAGTGCAAAACAATGAGAGGAGCTATTGTGTGAATTGGTGGGGTTATTTGGAGACGAGCATCTGAACAGAGACGTGCACGGCTTGCACAAAGTAGCAAACAAGTTGTCCAAGGATTTTGACTGACAAGTTGTTCTTACTTTTAGCCGACATTGTCTGTCTTCATCTTTCAGTAGCTAACCAATGTGTCTGTATGAGCAGGCTCCAGATGAAGCTGCAGACACCATTAATCTCAGTCAGAAAGTGTCCATCGCTACACCCGAGGAGACTGCACCAGAGGCGACCGAGGAGGAAAAAGCTCTACCCGAGTGGAGCGAAAAGGTGGCAAATGGGATCCTGACAGGTACGGCCATGTTTTGTCATCAAACCTATATCCTTATGCTTTAGTTTCTCAGTAATTAGTTTAGAAATAATCCTGTCGTCCTTTCAGGTGCGTCCTGGTTAAGCTGGGGTTTGGTGAAAGGAGCAGAGTTTACAGGCAAGGCCATTCACAAAGGGGCATCAAAACTGAGAGAACACATCACTCCAGAGGACAAACCCACCCACGTCAGCCCCACAGTCTCCAAAGGCCTCCATGTTGCCAAGCAAGCGACGGGGGGAGCTGTCAAAGTCAGCCAATTTCTAGGTGACTAAGTGATCTTCAGTCAGCATGTTTTACTGAACTTGTGTGGTTATTTAGCAGTGGCCCTCTAATCGCATAATGCTGTGTTACTGCAGTGGATGGAGTGTGTGCTGTGGCTGGCTGTGTGGGTCGGGAGTTGGCTCCACACGTGAGAAAACACGGAGGCAAGCTGATCCCAGAGTCTATGAGGAAAGACAAGGATGGGCGTTCCAACATAGATGGAGCCATGGTGGTGGCTGCCAGTGGAGTGCAAGGTAGAGTTTATGTACACTTTATATTCTCTAAGAGAAAGTTGTTTAGAAAATACCTAATAAGTGAACATGCTTTGTATTTTTGTGTATTTGCCCAGGATTTGCAACCATGTGGACTGGTTTGGAAGTAGCAGCAAAGAACATTACTACGAGTGTAGCATCAGAGACGGTCACTACCGTAAAACATAAGTAAGTCTTCCCTTCTGTTTTACATTTCTCGTCTGACCACAGTCACTTGCTCAAATATGCAACAATTCAAATTTTTTCCTCACCACTGCTTGCTAGACAGGTGTCGATGTGTATGTTGCAAATGACCTCTTGCATTATGCAAGCAAAACCAAAAGGTGCACTCACTCACTTTTCCTCTTCAATTTGCTTTGCAGATTTAGGGGTCTACAAAGCATCTTTGACCCACCTAATGATGAGAAGAAGTGTAATTCTTTCTAATTATACACAGCTATTTAACTCTTGACACCACTAATCACAAGCATGATGAGCCTCTTTTTTTTTTTTTTTTTTTTTTTTTGGAACGTTTGGCTCTTGCACAAACCACTCTAAAGCCATAAATGCTGTGCTAATCCACTATCCTCTCCCATGTGGCAATTCACATGATGGTGCTGCTTTCACTGATTTCTCCAAGTGTGTCTAATGGAAATATCACAATTAACAACGTTTCTGTTCTGCCTGATTTAAAAACCCTAAATCAGTAGGGTTTCAGTTATATGTGTTACTGTATTAGCCACGAACAAACATTCTCATGTGGCTGTTTTCTCTTTAAGTTACTTCTTAATTTAATGTCAATTTTAAAATTCTGATACTGTGGGGAAAAAAATTAATTTATATACACCACGAAAAAAGATTATATCCTCGTTACCTGCCCTTAGATTCTGAACCACAGTGGGAAAATGAATATAATTCATATTCTGGCAGTCAGAAATTTCTTAATTTAAGATTGTGCACTTGCATGGGTGAAATTTCCATACAGCATGGCATCTTTGCAATCCTTGCACTGCATATTAATTAATTCTTCCCAAATCCTCTGTCCCCCACCTCTTGCTCTGACCTCTCACCCAATCTGACTTCTGATGAAGGTACGGAGCAGCAGCAGGACAAGCCACAGACCACGCTGTCAATTCTGCCATTAATGTCGGTATCACTGCCTTCAACATTGACAACCTGGGGATCAAAGCTGTGGTGAAAAGGACTGGCAAGCAAACGGCGCAGGCCATTTTGGAAGACTACAAGCTTCAGGAAAAACCAGACAGTGGGAAGCAAGTGGAGAAACCAGATAAATAGCCGGTAGTGCCCTCCCTCATTCCCTCAGTAACGCCTTAAAGCATAATTTATATTCTTCTAACAAATAAATGTATATTTAATATGAATTATTTATAAAACAAGTTCCATATGTACAAGATAACCACTGTTATATTTGTATCCTATAGTTTGGTACAGCTCTTAAGCACTTTAATTTTTATGTAAAAAAAAAAAAAAAGGTAGACGGACATAAATGTGGAGATCAGAGGATTATATAACCCAAATTAAAACAATCTATACAGAACATTGATACACCATGTAACATTCAGGTATTATCACTTATCTTGGAATATAACAGTTTGTGTGTGTTTTGAGTTTTTCCTTGCTAGGGTAACTGCAGTTTATATACTTTGAATGAATGATGAAAAAAATATTATCTGTCAACATCTTCAGATCTGACCGTTTCAGACAAAATGTTGTCTGCTATACCGTTGTTTCTCTGTGAGGTGTTAAAAATGAGAAGCAATCACTGCTGCTAACTGTGCCTGCAAATGTCAAAAATTCTAATGTTTTCTAAAACTGAAACACTTGTCCATAGTCTATTATGTATTTTTTGTTAAATTGTAATATGTAGCAAGAGCTTGATCTGTCTGAAGCTGTAAAACGGACATGCTGTGCTACAGTCTGCAGTGCTGTCTGGTGCAATTCAGTTCATTTATATCCACATATTTTCAGACTGTTTATAGTATTTCAGATAAAAATGAATGTGGATTTCAAACATTTAACTAAATGTGAATTTTGAAGTGTGATGCTAACTTTGTTTCCAAACCAGCTTTTTTTTTTTTCAGGGATCTGGTTTGTTCCTTTTCACACTTCAGCTTTAAAGCCTATGCAGGTAATTGTAATTTTCAAATAGCTTTCAAGTACTCCACTTGTTGCACATTGAGATTTATTGACCACTTGTAATAGTGAAACTTTTCTGAAAAAATAAGATGTTTAAAGAGACTGTATTTTTTGTTTCATTTATTTTGGAATGAGACCAGTATGTATTTTTATTCTTCAACAGCAGCTGTTAAAATCCAGTTAACACAATATGAAATACTATTTGGAATCTATTTACCTAATATCTCCCCCTAGTGGAGACGTGCTTTACAACATGTTAATTAATATTTGATCCAGCTGTAGGTTTATTATGTAAATAACTTACATTTACATAACCATATATTAAGAATTTTACTCAACACTTAATTTGAATAATCCAGAAAATAAAGTGCAAAACAGTAAAATTTGGGATAAACTGAACATTTACTAAACTAATTACCATCATTTGGCTGTGGTTCAGGAGGCAGATCAGGTTGTTCACCAGTCACAGGGTTTGAAGTTCAATCCTGTCAACTGTCAAGACACTGAACCCCACATTGCTCCTGATGGTCTAGCCATCACCAATCAATTTCATAGATAATCAATGGCTGTATTTGAGTTTATTATTCATAACTAAACAGAAATATACATGGAAATGTTTTATTCAAGACAGTAGTCCTCTAATAGTTTCCCATTTACATAACACAAATAATCCCTTAAATGGATTCCCTGATTTTAAAGTTGATGAAAAACAGAATATGACTAATCTTCTATTTACTGTACCTCAAAAATTAAGAGAGGCATGGCTACCATAATTCAAGTAATGTTCTGCTGTAAACTATAAAGATTAATACAGCTGGAAATGCCATCTGAAAAACTGTCTTAGTCAGTCAGGAGAAAAAGACAAGATGATGAATTTACTGAGATCTGCATACTATGCAGCACACAGACCTCAGTGACAATGAGCTAAATCTTCGAGCCATAATTGAATAAGACATTACAATGCACACTTAACAGTGTGTCGACATGTATTGCATGCCAAGCTACTTTATGTAGAGCCCTTCAAACAAATGACAATATCAGTGCAGCTTTAGCTCAATAATGAAAGACTGACAAAAAGAAAAAAATATATATTCCTGTATTCTGGCAAAGAATCATGAAATTTAAACCATTTAAACAAAAAAAAAAAAACACTTCAATATCTAAATATATTTCTCTAATATTTTGCCATTCAAAAGTGCAAATATGCTTTGTATATTATGCATATCATTAGTAACATCTCCAACCACATAGTTAGTTTGACCCTGTGTAAGGTGAATCAACAGTGCTTAGAAGATCAGTATCTGGGAAACTCAAGTTATCGTTGGTATCCAACAGCAAATCCAGCCAAAAGGGACTGTTCACATCCTGTGGACTGTCTGTCAGAGGGCTACTGTTCAGCAGGTCACTCTCCTCGAGGAGTTTTGATTCACACACAGCATCTGGCACTGGCTGATTTTTATTCTCAGCTGTCAGGTCACCAGAACTTGAAGTTTGAAACATAAATGATGGGACAAGTGGTTGGTTTGTAAAATCTACTTCTGAAAAAGTTTCAGTTAGGCTGACCAAAGGTGAATCATTCTGACTTCCATCTCCTGGGGATAGGAGGAAATTTGTTGCAGCAGTCACTTCAGGTGGGCCACAAGTTGGGCCAAAGTTCACTGATGAAAGAGCAACAGGGTCCACCAGGCCAGGAGGGACATCCCACAGCACATGGCTTGAAGATGGCTCCTGTTCCATCTGTGGTAAAGAGCAGCTGACCACTGATGATGTAAAAGCACATGAAGTGGGGTTCATCCAGTTATTTTCCACAGACTGAAACGCGGCAGGGATAAATTGATCCTGGCACACTGGCAGCATTTGTCCCTGGGGAACAGACGATTTGTCTAACAGTATTGGCGGGACTTGCACTGTGGTCAAGCCCTCAGCTGTAGGAAGCATTTGATCCATTGTCAGAGGATTAGTTATTGTGATAGATGGCTGATTTTCTTGTTTACAGTTCTTCCGCTGAGTGTATGTTCTTGATGCCTGATCTGAAATTAAATACATCAACAGACTCTCATTGCAGCAAAGATTCTCCAACAATGCACTTCATTTACTTAAGAACTTACACCCTCAGCTGACTTCTTAGCAGTACGCTTTGCTCTTTGTGAGGTGTTCCTCTTTAGCCTTACTGTTCTTTTGTAGGAAAGAATGTATTTCATTAACACCATTTCCATTTAAAAAATATAAATGGTTTTTAAGCATCAACTTTCTCAGACTTAAGAAATTGGCCATCACTGTGTTTAGGACAGTTTCTACCTTTTTTCGTTTGGCTTTCCATGATGCGAAAAGGATGATGTAGACCTACTTTAGACAAAATGTCTGGAGGCTCCTTATGGTAGCTCATGTACCTTGCAGTGATCTCCAGGGTGGTTGCTGTGTCTGACAATTGACAAAGGGCAGAAGGCCACACAAGTGTCGACAAGATATTCTGATTTGAAGGTTGGGAAAACATGCAAAATGTTACATGAGAATATATAACACAATGCAAGATGCCCACAAATGAACAAAAATTCAGCAGATAACCACTTTCGGTTTTTGATAACGCAATATGGATTTGACTGAGCCCAACCTCTGTTTTTGTTCCTAGTGAGAATGAAGAGAAGGCTGGAGCTCAAGTTTCTTTTCAGAAAAGGTGCAACACACTTTCCTCGTCCTTGAACCTGAAGAGAAACACAGCCTTGAATCATCACAACACAGAGATGTCTCCTTTCTATTCAAAAGCTGAGTTACATGTAAAGGTGAACATCATCTTCATACTCAGAGAAACAAAGACAATGCAAATCATAACACTTGAAGACATGTATAAGTTGCGAAAGTAGGAAGACAAGTAAGTCACCTTTTCCAACAGGTCACAAGTTTGTCAATTATTTTAAGACCTTTTAGCTGGACTGGTCTGATCAGCAAAATGTAACTTCTTGACAATAACCTTCCAAACTTTGAGGATAAGTAAATTATGCCTACAGCAGGCCAGCTGGACAAATGCCCAATAATAGAGTGATTGTTTGCACCAGGCTGAACAAATTAGCCATAAAAGCTGGAATGAGTCCTAGGCCTGCTCCCAGATCAATTGTTCCTGCAAGGTGTAGGCCTATGGAAGTAAGACACTACCCCGCTATGAAGAGTTTGATACAAAAACACGTGCAAGTTACCCATTAGGCGCTCTTCTGCTCATGCTCAAGTGATTTTAGATAGTTCATTAGTTGCCCTGTTGAATGCGTCCTTCAGCCGCTCATCACTATTAACCACGCTGTCGGGGTGTGACTCAACTCAAGTGATTACATTTATCGCTTGCACCTGTGTGAGCTGCTCTCGATACACAACACACGCGTAGGCACGTCACATTTGTAGTGCATTTTCAGCTGTAACCCCAGCATATGTCCTGCTGGGTCACCTTTAGTATTTTAATAACTAGTTCCTGTAGTGAAACTAACTGTCCAACCGGAAATAAACAAAACCCCGCTGGGGATGTTTGACATCACTGAACATGGTAAGTCAATTACATGAACGATAACATAATTATTATATTACTATTAGCCTATTATTATTATTTCCGAAATATCCCAAGTTAAGCAGGTGAACCTCAACATGAACGCGCATCATCTAAGCACGCGCCGGGCTTTCTGCGAGTGCGCACTCTGAAGGCAACTCGCACGAGCAGCGCTGACATCCGAGCGGTCGGGTGTAAATCACTGCAATGGCAGAGGAGTAGGGGAGGGTGGAGGACACCGGCTACAGCCCAGCCTCCTATCTGCATGTGAGCACACAGCAGTGTAAAGTCACACAGCAGGCAAGGCAGCACACAGAGCACCATCGCAGGGGCAACAAAGGGACGCATGGTTCATCCAAGGCATCAGATGAATAAATGATTCATTGAAACAAGCTGCACCTGCAGACACACGTTAGACTGCATCTGTCCTCACCTCAAAGGTAAGCGAGATTGCACTAAAACAAGAAAATCCATATGTTCTATACCGTTTTCCTGCTATACTATGTTTTTATTGTTTACCTCTTAGAATAAGCTTTCTGCCAAGATCCTTAAACAGGTTTATACTATACTATATATATTATTTGATGTTGTATTATCCACTGCAAATGCATGTGAATTTTATTGCTACAATGGCAGAATTGAGTCACACCAGAGAGCATGAAATGGGTGTGACATAGTCTTTCCTAACGTGTGTACTAGCCTCAGTAGCAGCATCAAAGCCTGTATCAGGAGTGTAAGCAACTAGACTGGCAAAAAGCCTAATTGCTCTAATGTATAATGTAGGTACGAGGTAAATAGCTTACTCGCATGTTAAGTGTTCTCTTCTGTATTATTTAGGGGGTAATAACACTGCACAGTCATGGAGCTGGAGCACTTCGATGAGCGGGACAAGGCTCAGAGATACACCCGAAGGGGCTCAAGAGGGAATGGGCTCCCCAGTCCCACTCACAGCGCTCACTGCAGCCTATACAGAACCAGGACACTGCAAGCACTGAGCTCAGAAAAGAAGGCCAAGAAGATTCGCTTCTACCGCAATGGGGACCGTTACTTCAAAGGGATTGTTTATGCCATTTCACAAGAGAGATTTAGGTCTCTAGAAGCACTCCTGGCTGACCTCACAAGGTGTCTGTCAGACAACGTCAACTTGCCCCAGGGAGTTCGAACCATATATACCATCGATGGGATGACAAAGATCACCAGCATGGATCAGCTGGTGGAAGGTGAGCAGTGTTTCTGATTGTTTGTAAGTTTGCCCCAGTTTTAGTCTCCGTTGATTAATGTGACATCAGCTGAGACAGGCGAAAAGCTGATGTAGGTCAAAACAAAATGTATGACTTCCTTATTATTGTTAGCAGAAGTAGCCAGTGTTACAGTCTTCTGTGATCTTTGCTTGAATCTTCCATGTGTATCTTAGCTTTTTGTTTGTGAGCAAATAGAAAATCTGTTGTGATAATTTGTGTTGATTTTCTGCAGGAGAGAGCTATGTTTGTGCATCCATAGAGCCCTACAAGAAGCTGGAATACACAAAGAATGTAAATCCCAACTGGTCAGTTGGCGCTAGGACTCCTGTGTCCATCCGTGAACCTTCTTCCCTTGGTAGTGCCAAAGCTGGAGGCCCAGAAACTAAAGAGACCAAGGACTTCATTAGGCCCAAACTGGTAACCATTGTCCGCAGTGGAGTAAAGCCTCGCAAGGCTGTACGGATCTTGCTCAACAAGAAGACTGCACACTCCTTTGAGCAAGTCATGACTGACATCACAGACGCCATTAAGCTGGACTCTGGAGTCGTCAAAAGGCTGTTTACTGTTGACGGCAAGATGGTAGGTGTTATCATTCTTGGGGCTGACCTCACATCTGTTTTGTTATCTATCTGTCAGTGGGGTACAAATTGGAGATCATTTCAAATAGCCAATGACTTTGGGAGTCTAAGTTAAAACCAGAAAGCTAAAGAAAAATAAAAGAAAGATAGAAAGAAAGATAAAAATTAAAAATGCAAGGAAGATAAAATATTAACATTTTTTTCCTATAATTTTGAAGTTCAGCATGTTTTTTCATGGAAAACAGGCCTAGGTAAATGTAAATTACTTGAATGAGAATGCAATAAATTGTGGTGAAAGTAATGACAGATTAGCTGTGTGTTAATGCATAAAAATATCTGGTGTATTTTATACCAGCTAATTAAGGAATATTATCTGTTTAATTCAGCTAAGTCATGCTGACATTTGCCTACTCTCTGCATGGCTTCAGTGCTCTCCTTACTCAGAGAGGAAGCAGTAAACATGCATCAGACAAGCTGCATACTCCACACAACAGTACAACCCAGAGCACAGATGGTGGAAAACAGTTAAAGTGGCATAAGTTGCTTGATGAACTTCTCAGTGTATATGTGGTTAAATCAGGTGTTGGAAAGCTGTTGTGCTTGAAGTTGGTGAAGCTGCTTGTACATAGCCATACATTTTATGAGATGTTTACCCACATATGTAGTCCATTATTCTAATTTGTTTATTTCTAGTATGCTTATTTCAAAATAAAGCACTGAGACTGAATGTTTGCATTTGAGAGTCATACAACAAAGCAGCCAGGGCAAGCTTAATCGCTCTATACCTGAGTGGATGCCATTATCTTATTCCTTTTTCTCCACTACTTGTACATTACTTACTCAAAAGTAGGGAAAGGGAAAGATGCTTTTGTTGGATAGAAGTCAAATGAAACTGGCAAAACCCTTTTGTATTTCTTCATAGCATGTAGTACCTAGATAAAATTGGCTGTGGTGACAGGTTTTCTTTAACAATTCTCTCCGAATTCTGTCTCCCCATTTGTGGCACTGTCTCTCACACAGGATGTCTAGCTCTGGATGTTGTACATGAGGCAGACTCGGTACACATTTGCAGTCCAAGCAGTTTGAGTTTTTCTAGCACAGTGAGTGGACTTTGAGAGTTTAGAAGAACTAGAAGTTTGCCTTTGACATCAGAGGTGTTCTGGCCTGTTCTTCATTCATGTCTCTGAGAATTCCTTCCTTACCCAAAGAGAGAGACAGCCCAGTAGGTTCAAAGTCAGCTGGGAGTATTTGCTAAATGTATTACGAGAAATAGGTTTCTAGGACTCCATCTCATATTCCTACCAACAAGGGCACACTATTAAATGGATATTCACTTGGCGAGTTTGTACCAGATAAATATGCGTTGACATGAACCTTATGGACGGTATTCATTTACATTATTATGCAATGGTGAGATTAATAATTATATTTGCAAGTGGCTAATTTCATTCCACGTTGTACCTATACATTATGTTAATTAACATTATTGTGGATATTACAGCCATTAGGGGCAATGTGGGCTTTTCTTTAAGGGCTGATATGGATGGACAGCACTTAAGTGGCAACTGCATACAGAAGTTACTGAGCAAATTAGTTATACAACATCCCACAGAAGTAATCAGCTCTTTAAATAAACCTATTCATAAACTCTATCAACTGCACTCTATATTAGTATCCTATTAGTATCCCTATCAGATAATGAGTTTTATTTTTGGTTTTTTTTTTGGTTTTTTCTTCTCATGGTTTCTATGGTGACATGGTTTCCTGAGCCGGTTGCTAAGGAACAGCCTCTGCGGCAGAGCGGTGCAGCAGTGATGTCAGGACTGTAGGTGTAGTGCGAGAGGGCTCATAGATGCAGTGCTCAGTCTGTCAGCCTTATTATACACATGGCAGCAAGATGGAGCACATGGCTAAGCTATAATCCCACAATAGGACTCATTCTGCAATGGTGTGCTGAAGGAACAGTTGGGGATTTTTACACCAACAAACAAATCTGCCTTCACAAATCCTCTAAATTATTTTAGGAATAAATATTGTTTGGCAAAGCAGAAATGGACATGACACTGCAATAGATCAAAGGTAGATGTGGAAAAATTAGCTACATTCAGTTGCTTCTTCAGTTTAGTGGTTTTAATGTCATCTATGCTTCATACTAATAAGATTTTGTATTATGTGCTTAGGAGTTCAGCTCCATGCTCTAGTTTCTCTGCTTTTTGCACTTCTTGTCATGTTGTGACTCCAGATGGCCAAATAAGCGCCCATTGGCATCAAAGGGTCTAGTTTCATGGATGTTTAACCTTTGGTAAACTATCTGTTTGTGGTTTTGGTCCTGAGACAGAGACATGAGCTAACATGAATTGGACCAATTAATTCTAGCAAGTTTGTTTTACATACACCCAGACATATTTAGTCAGTAAAATTTAACACAACTGCTGTACTAGTCTACATATCTACTGAAAACTGCCTGTTATGTATTTCTTTTATCAGTGAATTTGCTGCAGTTTTAATATTAAGATATTAAGACTGATATTCTCATTCAGCCACATCCCTCTTTATTCTTCTGCTAAAGCACTGGACAGATTTTAGGGATTTCTTGTTTATTCATTTATTTTGAACTTGTGATTCATGCTTCTATTAGTGTATCTGCTTGGGGGTGGCTCTGCTTGATCGCTGTGATATGCTATGTGATATAATACATACTGCTGAGTCACTCTGTAATGGTGTTCTGCCATGCGAGTCAGGTGTAACTTCTCCAAATGGACTCAACCAGGTTAATTTTCCTGGGCTGCACTTTATAAACCTCGGATGACCTATTCTTAATAAAACATTATCCACTCTGACAGTAGTACAAGCGTAACGCAGAGAGAAAGCTGTCGAGAAAAAGGCACCCTGCAGTCAAGGCCCTTTGAGGCAAGAAAACATGCCATGGCCTGGTGTGATCCTGTTGTTAAGTATGGAATAGAGCAGAGAGTATTTGCATGACTGAGTAGGTCTGAGGAGATTTAGCCCATGGCATTCCAGTCCCCACTGTAATGGATATGGCTCTGCACTGTAATTGTATTATGCACACCACTAACATTTCTGTATCAGCAGCGCCAACACTTCTTGTTGAAATAGATGTCAACAGCCACCCAAGGACAGAGCTTGGCTTGACATCAATGCATGAAAGCAGAGACTTCATTCTTCATGGTGAAATTATGCATCAGTAGATGTGATAAACAGCCCATTTGTGCTTTAGAAGTTAGATGCAGAGTGGAAGTGGTTGTGAGATTTCTGGTGCCCTATGTGCCAGAGGGCAGAATCTAACTTACATTTTCCAAATCATTTCCTCATGTTGACCTTGACTTTGCCGTTTCTTGCCGTTTGGCCTGCATGTGCCCACAATGGTTCTCTTGGTCTCTGCTCATGCTACAGATGTCATGTCTGCACGATGCATAGTGGCTCACTGCCTTCTTAGAAAATCACTTGTGTTTCACGGATTTATTTTCAATTCTGATGTTCTCCTGCAATTTAGTGACATTAATTTAAGTAGGCCTTTGGTTTTTGTTTTAGGATACATGACAGTGATGGTATTCAACGATGATAAAATATAATATATAAAGATAAGATAAACTCTTTTTGTACAACTGTAATAGTGTAACATCCTTTCTTTATAATACTAGATAATGCAAAAAAAATTCAATTTTTAAATTTACTATTAACAATTACTTTTTTGGTGTTGAAAAAAATATTACTCTCAAATGCTGCCATTTTTAAACTTCATTGTAACCAAAGCAGAGAAAGAAGGATGAAGGAGATGGAGAAGTCGTCTGGCTTTCCTCTTACCTTCTGCTGTGACTTGGCTGTTAAACACAGAACAGTGACTTGCTCAGTTTCCCAGTGCATTTGGTAAAGAGGAAATATCCTCTGTTGTCCTCTCCTTTTCTCTTTAGTGAGAGGGTGCTAATTACGCTTGAGCTAAAGTTGCTGTTATACTTGAATTAACATTCTGCAGAGACTTTACATTATGTCAAATGAGCACTGTGAGCTATGTTAATGTTAAGGTCTGCATTAATTTATAACATTGCATGTTGACTCTCAGCATTTCTTGTTAAACATGAAAGTATTCCAAAATCTCCTCGCAAGACATGTTGACAGATTTTACCATATCAGCATATCAGCAAGCATTTTCTGGCTGTGAAAGTAAGGCATTGTTACAACTACTAAGGGCTAAATGTAGTGAGTGAAGACTAGGACATTATGATTAGGTGTGGTAGAAATGTGTGGTCTTGTGTAATGGCACATTTGTGTTTTAATGTGTGTTTGGTGGAGGGTGTGTCCTTATGGATGGTACTGACTTGTACTTATTAAGACAGCTCAACTATAATTATGTCACAGATTTCTGCAGCAGACCTAATTTGAATCTTGGGTCTTGTATGTCTATAAATAACATGGTTTTCCATCCTCTTCTCTTTGTTCTGTATACACACCTACAGTAGAGTTTAAAAAAATAAATAAATAAACGTTTGCAAGAGCAAGTTATGCAAGCTGGAACTAGAACCAGTTGAAAATTACATGTGAAGATGAGTCATGTTTTCTTCCTGGCATGTTGAGTGACTGGCTGCTGTGTTCAGTCTTCCACTTCAAAAGAGAGATTCAGCACCCTGGAGAGCTCCACCTGCTCCACCTCAGTTTTTGTCTTTTGTGTAATCTGTGGTCTTTACCGTGGCGCAGATTGATCAGCTTCTATAGCATGCAAACCTCCCATTGTGTTTGTGTGGACTGAATTTCAGGAGCAGCGCTTGTGCTTGCAGCAATCACAGATGAAACCCTGGCGATCAATATTTGCACAGGATGCTCAGAGACCATAAGGTGTGTATGTGTGTGTGTTTTTGGGGGGATGGTAGGCCTGATGGAGCTGCTGTGTCACTGAGCCAGCAGGCATGAGTAATCAACATAAAGCAGCACATTCATGATTGCCTGAGCCATGCTGTTCCATCCTATTTCTGTTTCCTATTTCTTAGTATTTAAGACAAATATTTAAAATAGTAAAGGAGTGGCTCTCATGAATTCAGTGAGCCACATTTGACTTAAGAAGCAATCCATAATTTGGCACTCTTAAACTGGACACCGTTGTTGTTAAGAGGGTGTGCATCGCTGATTAGATCCGTTAATGGGTTTTACCCTTTAGTAGGGCATCTGGCATCTTAATCTGATTCCATGATTCTTTTATGCAACACTGTAGTTCCCTTTATGTCAGATTTACTTATTGGCTATTTTAGCTTAAACCTTTGGTCATGTTTTTTTTTTTTTTTTTGTTAGACAGTTTTCAGAGTGAGTGGGAGCTATAGGCGCGACATCCACAAGAGGCTTGAAGCTCGATTTGAGCCCACAATGTTATAGTGACAAGGTGCTCTGTGCTATTCCATCTTGCCTACACGGATGGTGACATTGTTCTGTTGTCTGCAGTTTGTACCGTTCAGTGCTCCAGATAGGATCTGACAGTGGATCTTAAAGTAGCCATGTCCCTCTCATCCTCTCAAACTCAGCTGTGATTCTGTCTGGTCTCCTTGGCAACGGCTGTGCAGCCCCCACTCCCTTTGGGATCTCACGCTCTTTTGGAGGAGGGGCGGGGGGCAGGGGTCGTCAGAGTGGGGCGTCTGCAGAGAAAAGGGCCATGCTAAGCCCCCCTCTGTGCTCAATGTTTATTTTAAGATTTCATGGCTGAATGACCTTTGGCTGTTTGGAGGTGCTTTTGCTGCAGGTTACTGATAAACCAGTTCTTTTGTTTGGTGGATAATCCAACAATTCAGTATTTAAAGTTAAAATTTCTTTCAAAACAATCTGAGATTTGTACCATACTAGATTATTGGCACATCATAACTAAAGTGGATGATAACATGACATTTAATATATGATTAGAATAGGCAGTGTGGTTGATAGACTGTGCTGGCTTTCTTGTCTGTCTTAACCTCAATGTGTCAGTACTTAAGGCATTAAACTCCTGCTGAACTCTGCATGGTTCTTAATGATGAGACAATTAATAATGCATATACATATTAGATGTTTGCCAATGGCAGGGATGGATTTCAGTTTTCATGTTGTCCTCAACTACATAGAGTGTGTCAGGTGACAAACTTGCATTGTTTATTTTACTTAATAGCAACATTTAGCAATTCAAATTAGTTTAACATAATTTAAAAGGACCTATGATTTATGAGACAAAACAAATGTCCACTTAATAAAGTAATATCAGTATGGGATCACATTTTTTGTTGACAGAGGCTTTGCTGAGTTCACCTCTCTGTAGAGGAAATGAAAACAGGAGCTCTACATTCTCTGGCACACTGCTGTAGTTAAGCACATCAATAAGCTGTTTGAGGAGAAGGTCAGGACTCCATCAGCATTTTCATTTATTTATGACAGTGGATCCATTGAGATGGGTCTCTTTATTAATGAGCAGCAGATGTATCAGCTCAGTCATGTAGTTTCTCTTTTGCCTAAAAGGATATGTGGTGACCATGTTATCTTAACTAAAATTCTTTACCATCAAAACCATCCTCTGGCTTAATGTAACATTAGGCTTATCTTTTGGATTCAGTTTCTAATGCCTCGATACTTTTAATACTTTATGTGCCATCACGCGTCCAGTTTGGGCTAAAAGATCTGGTAAGTTGTGAAGATGCCTCCATTTGTGGAACATGTTCACTGTGTCATGACATGATTGACTCTTCCTTAATCAATAATGGTGTTTAAAAACATGTTTTAACATGATTTTACATTAAATGGTCTTAGACAATAGAGGGCAAATCATTTAATCTCCCACTAGGGATGGAAACAGTTTAATGACCAGCAGACGCCTTTGTCACAGACTGCACTGAATAAACTCCAGGTTTAAAAGGAGCTTATCTTTTCTTAGTTGTTACCCTAGAGACATTTTCATCTGCAGCCACGCTGATACACCAGTAAAAAGAAATGTTAATTCCATTATTCATATGCTGTACACATAGAAGTATTAATTTTCCCTTTGTAGTTTGGCAGTTTTGAATATGCAATTCCGGTGTCTCAGCTCAATTGCAGCCTTGTCTTTTTTTTTTTTTTTTTTTTTTTTTTTAAATCCAGTGGTATTTATTATTTCTTTCATGGCTTTCTCTCAGATGCCCTGAATGTTGATTTCAGTCAATAAAGTAGATCTGTATAACTCTAATTACTTTATATCATTTAGATATCGATTTTCCCAAATTTGATGAATCATGGTACGACTATATTAAAGTCATTTGCTGATAAAATTTGTTGAAAAATGAGTAGAGTAAAAGAGGTAGAGTAAAATGTTATTCTATCTCTTCTGAGATGCTCCATTAAAGTCTGAAAGCAGTCCAAAACCCAAATATGCCTAGGATGTGCAGCAGCAGTGTACAGTGTCAGTGTACTGATCTGTGCACAGATAATACTTAATAATACTTATGTTGCTTTCTTGTTTATTATTTATTTATCCTGTTATGTGTTGGGTATTTCACGAAAACAGTACTCTTTGGAATGAATGTACAGCATCACTGGGGAGAGTACAGATTATATATCAAACTTGTTTTTGTACTATAACTGACAGAAATCTCTCCATTTTTACCAGGTCACCTGCCTTCAGGACTTTTTTGGGGAAGATGATATATTCATTGCTTGTGGCCCCGAGAAGTTCCGTTATCAGGACGACTTCAACTTGGATGAAAATGGTAAGTGTACTTACATTTATGTGAGGCTTGGATCGCCCATTGGAGAGAGCATAGTGCTTTGTGGCCCGAGTAAACACTGAATGTCAAAACATGCCAAACATGGAACTTTTATTGTTGTGCTGCTTGCAAGTTTGTACTCACTCATCTATTCTGTCTCCTGCTGTTGCTGCTACTGCTCATGCTATTAGAACCACTGCGCTAATAAACAATACGAGATGTTTCCAACATTTAAAAAGATGACTTCTGGATGAAAATGTGGCAGAGTTAGTGGTGCAGTATTTGCACTTGCATTTGATGGGGCGAGGGCACGGAGTTGAATTAGACTGAAATGCAGATTTGTGTCACATGATATGAGGGACCCAGTTTTATAGTTGTGGTATTGTGTGTGTCTGTGTTTAATAAATGTACTTGTCAGGATAGAGCAGATTTAATCACTCACACTTTGTGGCTTTGTGGTTTTAGGCTGATGTACCTTAGAGAAAGTCCATCTCAGTGTTGTTGTACTTATGCATCTTTTGTGTGTTCCCAGTATTTGGAGCTCTTGTTCAGTGCCTTTTCCTCTTTTGTTGTACAAAAATAAAATTATTCTGTGACTTAACACTGGACCTCAAACTGTCACAGACTCAAAGAATAAGGTAGCCTAGTATTATCTAGGACAAATGTTGCTGCAGTAGTGTGCATCTGTATGTCTTTCCCTTTTCTTTCTTTACAGAATGCAGGGTGGCAAAGTCTGCATCATATGGCCGACTCCCCTCCATGCAGGGTCACTCTTCCCCAAGAAGTGGTGGGATGTCCCGCAGGAGCAAGTCTCCCTCATCTGCTGGTTCCGGTAAGTGTGTGGCTATCTTTATGAGGACCATCTGGAATTTTAGACACTGAGAGTGAGGACATTCTTGGAAAGTGGAGGACAATTGAGCTGGTTCTCACTTCCTGACATGCTGCAAGAGGGCTGTTTGAGGGTTAAGATTAGAATGGGTTGGGGAAAGGCATTTAGTTGAGGTTGATGGTTGAGGTTAGGGTTAGAGGCTAGGGTTATGTCAAACGTGTAAAAGTACAAACCTGTGTGTGATTCGTCTTGACCTAAAGAAACAAAGGCCTTACTTATTGTTCTGTTGTCAAGTTTCAGTGTATTCTCTTATGTGATTTTATGTATATATGTATTGTATGTATTAAAAGTACATAATGTATACATTTGTATACATTATGTACATTATGTAATCAATGTATTAAAAGTACATTGATTTTATTCTGTAGTATTTCACCATAATGCTGAATGTTTGTCTCGATTTCTACTGTACTGATAGCTAATGGCACTGCAGGCAGTCAGCTGTCCACACCCAGATCTGGAAAGTCTCCAAGCCCTTCTCCAACCAGTCCAGCTAGCCTCCGAAGACGACAGGTACTGAAAAGTGAAGTTCCTATAAATAAGTTCATGCTCTTGAAGATTGTATTGCAATGTTTTATCATTGCAAAGAGGCTTTGTTAAGGATTTTAACAATTCTCTTCATCAATGACTAATATTAAAAAGTATTACAGTGACATGGAATTAAACAGGAACATTAATTGATGGGAATAAATTGAATAACCATCAGAATATTGCCCAGTAAAATATGTGAGCCTCCACTAGCTATACATCACTGGCCTTGCTGTTTGTTTTTGTTTAGCAGTAATGTGACTGGAAAGACTGCTAATAATGTTTATATCACTGAGGGATCTTAAAGAGATTGCATGGCATATCACAGGTCTGTGTACACAGGTGTGCAGATGTAAATATCAGCTTATATACAACATGTTTCTGAGTTCAGGGGAAAAAAACATTAGCTCAAACATCAACACAGGCTGTTGTTTGTTTAGGTATTATGAGATTTTAGAGCCATTTCTCAAATGAAATGTCTGCACTACAGCAGCACATTTTCACTTATCATAGATCCGGGGAGGACAAGCAAGGTTTGAGACTGCATCGCACAGTCAACTATGGAGCGAAATCCAATTATCAGTGGTAGCATCATTAATTAATCATAAGGCTGGCAGGGGTTGTTATTGTGACTGTTGTGGAGGATACTATTTTCTCTGTCCCTTATGCCAGTCTTTATGCTGGTGAAAAGGTTAGTATAATGTTTCACCACACTTGCTTTTATTTTTATCTAATCTCAAACTACATGCTCAAGGCTGGCAGAGTGGAACAAATAGGCTTTGCATAAGCTAGATGTAATCACATTTTTACAAGCTTTGTCTTCTATAAAGTTTGTGTAAGACAAGTACACGAGTGTGTCTTTAATTCTCACCTAATGGCTTTCTTTCCTTCCAGGGATCTCAGCACAGTGGCTCTTCACTCTCTTTAGCTTCTACCAAGGTTTGCAGCTCGATGGATGAAGGGGATGGGCTTGGCAGTGAAGGTAGGATGCAGCAAAACGCTTAAATATACTAGAAAAAGACTTTGCAAATAATGTTTTAGGCTAAAAATTTGCTGTATACCTTCACATTAAAAAATGTCCTTTGTTTTTCTCCACAGCTGAGCCAGTGGATGACTACCCTTTGGTCCCTGCCTCCATAGCAGAGAGGTACAAAGTGGGGAGAACTTTAGGGGACGGAAACTTTGCTGTGGTCCGAGAGTGTGTGGAGAAATCCACTGGAAGAGAGTACGCTCTGAAGATCATCAGCAAAGATAAATGCAGGGGAAAGGTGGGTCTGCTTTGGGCCAATCCACTACTCTTCACTCAAGTTCTTTTCTCTATATAATACTGATGCACTTCTGTTCTGGATGCTCATTACAGTTCTTTATTGTCTTTATTGGTCAGAAGTCAATGCTACATCTCCTCTGGAACTAAAATCTTGGATCTTAATTTTGTCTTTCACATTTGCTCTGAAATTCCTGAAAAGGAGGCACCCCACTCTGACATTATAATAAATAATATGTTTGTGTATCATTTCTTTTCACTGTACAGTATTTAGAGGTTTTTCCTTTGATTAAATTTCCTTTCTTACCCAGGAGCACATGATCCAGAATGAAGTGTCAATCCTTCGGCGTGTGAAACATCCCAACATCGTACTTTTAATTGAAGAAATGGACACCCAGAGTGATCTTTATCTTGTAATCGAGTTGGTTAAGGTACTATACATTGGTTGATTCTTTCAAAGAAGTTTAAAGCTGAAATGCAAAACCTGTATTTTACGGCTTATTTTGACATGTTTTCGTTAGCTGCATCAGCCCTTTAAAATAGCTGAACACTAGCAACTGGTACTCTTTGACATCCCAAATACTCTTTCTCCAGGGAGGTGATCTCTTTGATGCAATCATCTCTTCTAACAAATACACAGAACGAGACGCCAGCTGTATGCTGTTCAATCTGGCAAGTGCCATAAAATACCTGCACAGTCTCAATATTGTCCACAGAGACATAAAACCCGAAAACCTGTTGGTGAGTATGACTCTTCAAAGTCCATGTACTCCATTAATCCGCTTGCCTGTTCCCTGTTTCACTTTTCACCAAATTTCACATGTACACTTGAAAACTTACATAGGAATAAATAAATAAAATTATGAAATAAAATTACTACAATACACAGCTCCAAGGTATTTAGCATTATCTCACTGTGGTCAGTTGGCACTCAAGTTTTTAACACATCCCACCTGTGAAATATGGCCTTAATCTAAAATCGTTTTCTATTAGCTCTAACGTGTCGTTTTCAAAGCAGAAGACTAAATATTTATGAACTGAATGAATACGGTACATCCACTGCCTGGCCAGGCAGTGTATATTCACAACAGCAAAAGAAGCTGAGACTAAAACACGATGCCAGCCTCACAGTGAACCCACAACTGCAGTTTTTGTTTGTTTCTCTTTGTTATATAATGCATTCGATAATAATGATTTAAGCAAAAATATCAAATTCATTGAGTTGCTGTTTCTTTCTATCTCAAATGAATTTGGATGCTATTCTTCTTTTGCATTTAGTGTTATGTCATTTTAGTTGTAACATCAAACTTATTAATAGAATCTTTACCCTAGCAAAAAATGTTTTTTGGTGACCTTTTTGCCTGCTCTTTCACACAGGTCTATGAGCACAATGATGGTAGTAAATCTCTGAAACTAGGTGACTTTGGCTTGGCTACCGTTGTCAACGGGCCCCTCTATGCTGTGTGTGGCACACCCACCTACGTAGCACCAGAAATCGTGGCTGAGACAGGGTGAGTCAGAGAAGTTACATCATCTGAGACATGATTGTTGAGACATTTGTGGTGAAAGAACAGTGATCAGTATCACAATCAAAAACTGCTACAGTAATTCGTGTGGACTATTGCTACTTGCAGATTTGTTTAATCCCTCTGATACCTGATATCTGCCCTTCAATTACAGATATGGCCTCAAGGTTGACATTTGGGCAGCTGGTATCATCACTTACATACTGCTGTGTGGCTTTCCTCCATTCCGTGGGTATGTGCTCATGCCTCAGGAGACTTACTTACTTAGTATGACATTTTAAACATATCAACCTTTAATTTGTTTAAATAACATTAAGGGATCCACAGTATGTGATCCCATTATAGACGATTAAATGGAACCTAATTTGAACTTCATGTAAAACTTGTTTTAATTTCTACAGCAGTGGTGAGGACCAGGAGGCTCTCTTTGAACTGATTCTGAGGTGCCAGCTTGAGTTCCCTGCACCATACTGGGACAATGTGTCTGACACTGCCAAGGTTTGTGTCTTGAAGTGCTCTCCTCATCTGCCATCTTTTTGCTCAAAGCGAGACACCAGGATCTGTCAGTTGTCTGTTGCTGTGGTGTCTCAGACAACATTATTAAAATTTGGTACTAGTGACTCTCTAATATGCCTTTCTTTAGGCTCTGATCACTGGGATGCTGCAGTTAGGGGTGGATCAGAGATACACGGCTGTACAGGTGCTCGATCACCCCTGGGTCAATGTAAGTGCAGCATTTTGAAGTTGGTCATTTCACCAGAATCACCTGTGTACATTCAAGTACAGCTAAGAAGCAATATGAAGTGTGACACAGCAGGTAGAGTTGCTGAAGCTTTGTTCTTTGTATTTTCCAGGATGATGGTGTGTCAGAGAACGAGCACCAGCTGCCTGTGGCTGGAAAGATCAAGAAGCACTTCAACACCAGGCCAAAGCTCAACAGCACCACAGCAGGAGTGTCAGTCATTACAGTAAGCACTGATCTGCACTCCTCCGCATGCTGACTCTGCTTGCAGTTCTGCATCAGATTAAATTTTGGCTTTACCAATGATGTTTTGGATGTCATTCAAAACTGAAAAACCTGTGGTTTTGAATTTTGAACCACAGCCTTCATCCTATGCTCTTGCTTAGCTCCTGATGTGTGCAAAAACTTTCTATCATTATTTTTGGATTTCATTAAAATGCCTTTGTTTTAAGCTGAAACTCGCATTGTCTGCTTTAGGAAGGCAGCAAACTAATTCATTACCCACCTCTTTGTTTTCTATGTCTTTCTGTTTTGTTTTGTTCCTTATGATTTTATAAATTGGCAGCTTCCCCGCTGTGTACACATCATTTCATCCATCTGCTTCTTGCTACCTGGTCTTCCTGTGTGCGCTCTGGCCTCTCATCCTCTTTTAGATGGACTGTCAGCACCGTAGGAGATCTGATAAATAACGTAGCTGGCCTACAATGACTAGGTTTTGGTAGATGTGATTTTCTGAATAGTTTCAAAGCCGAGTTTTATTTGTACAATTGGCAGAAAGATAAATGGTTTATTCTGGAGGTCAGACATTGCCTTTTCTTTCTTTCTTTTTTTTTTTTTTACTACTTGCCATTGATGGATTGGGGAAATTTTGCATTCCTCTGTTTCTGGTATCTAGCCTTTTTATTTATTTTGCAGGTAAGCCCAGTGCTCAGTTGTCAGTAACCAAATGGAGATATTTCTGACATTTTACAGAACATCGGTTGATAGTGACATGATGTTTCTTTTCCAGTTTCTTTTTCCTTATCATACCAGTAGTTATAACTTAAGTGTAGAGTTGTGCGCCTTAATGCTTATCAGGTTAGTGATTCTTTGAGTTCAAGGTGATCCTCTGTGTTGCACTCGTCTCTCTCTGCTAACCTGGACCAGGACTTTACCATCCAGAGGTCAGGGTCTTTGGACCACAACCAGCATCCAGGATTGTGCTGGATAAGGTATGGCAAAGCATAGTGCTAATATGCAGTGCTTCCATGGCAAAGTGCTGGCAGTCTCCATTTCCCATCTCCCCAAAGGGTTTGACCCATTGACCCTCAATGGAGCCCTTTAAATTCCTCGTTCCTAATTTACCTCATCCGATTCATCACTTCACCAATGTTACTTCATCTCGCTAGTGCTGTGGCTGTTTCTTCTCACCTGGTTGTGTAGTTTATGTTGCTATTTACTTAATCTGCTTAGAAAAGTTATGTATCCCAATGCTAAATGCATTTGAGGGTTCGTGTGGCCTGTTGAGCCACTGGATTTTGTTTCACGAACTGAACACATCATTTGCTGTAAGAAGTGCTGTCACAGACAAATATGTCTGTGACGCACCTGACGTTGGCAGCCCCTAATGCCTCTTGTTGCTTGTACTGGTTTCGTTGAGCACTTAAGGAGATGAGTTGTGAGACAAATGCAGTTTTTCAGTTACAACTGCATGCTCACATTGGCTCATCTAAATTTTTCCACATGCCTCTGAGGTGGATGAGTGGATGCCACTCCTCATCCTTGTGGTTTTGTGGAGAGCCCTAACAGTTGCTGCTGTCACCCTCTCTCAGACCACGCCACTTGATAAGGAGAAGCAAGTTTTCCGACGAAGACGCCACCAGGATGTGAAGTCCGCTCCCAACCTCCCACACGGTATCGGTGCCGGCGCCTCCCACAGTGCCAACCCTGGCCTCTCCCCCGCTGACATCACTTCTGAGTCTGAAGACTATTCCCCAGGTTCGGCTGACACTGTCCGTTCTCCCATCTCTCCGTTCTAAAAGCCTTTCAGAGGCCATAGCACCGTCCACCCCTCCATGGAAGAGCAGGAGAGGGTGGAGTGCTAAACGGGAGGAAAAAAAAAGAACCCCAACACTGGGTTCGGTCTGCTGACTTGGACATTCACAGACTACATATTTACCTTAACCTATTTTATTTTTTCCCTGTCATGGTACATTTATTTTAATTACAAAATACATTAATTAGATTAAGGGGCAGTTGGTCTTCGGATCAAAGAATACAACTTAAGAGCATGCAACAATTTTTAATATATTTTCCTGTTTCTTTTGAAAAAGCCACTAAACTGTTTTAAGCCTTATTTCTACATGGCAAGCACTGGTTCATTGTAGTAATCTAGAGCCCTCTACTGGTTCATATTGTATACTGCAGGAAAGACAGCCTGCTTCGCGAGGCACTTTGCTTTTTAATGGACAGCGTAAATGCAAAACATTGAAATGTTAAATTACATGATTTTGTGATATGACATGTTTAGTTTATATCACTTACCATACTGACTTAAACAAAATTGCTTGTTTAACAACAACCCTCTCAATACAACACTGATAGTAACAGTCACTTTTCAGCTGTACTGTACAACATCTAGATTACTTTGCTGTGGTACTTAAGGTTCTGGTGCATAAACCTTAGACACTGTTTAAGAGAACTTAAGAAACTGAAAAGATATGCTGCTATATTGTACCATAAGCATTATCTGTACTGAACAGATTTTTTTTTTTGTAGGAGAAATATTGTCCTGCCACTCAGTAGCTTGCCTCTTAGAGAATTAAGGGCACTAAAGTTTGACTGTGGATGGTCCAGCTTACCTGTGCGCTTGAGGATGATTATTTAAGCAGTAGTTTTGTTACATGTCTGTGAGAGTGTGGTTGTAATTCAGTGGTGGTACTGATGAATCTCAGTGCAGTGTAGTTGGTAGTAAGTGCATGTGTAAAACCTTGCCTTGGTACATGTGGATTTAAGTGCAATTAGGTGTACTGCCCAATGAGCACAGTATCAAATTTGTCCTTCGCAATGCTGGAATATGTGAGAATGGATCTATTGCTGGTATTATTGGTATCTAACTGAAACATTTCTCTATCAGAGGGGGCAATTAGCTCTTTTCAAACATTTTTTTTTTCTGAAATAAGAAACACGTTAATTGTTGGTAAATAGCAGTGCTTCCAGTAAAACCCATTATTTTAATATTTGTTTATTCAATCAGTACTTTTGTTGAAATTTAAAAAAAAAATATTCAGATCAAACAACATAACTGAGACGTCTCCAGACTGTATGTACTGGATGTCCTCTGACCACTTCATACATTGGTTCACCAGAGACCAAATATTCATAGATGTGAATGTCCTCTTCCTTTCATCAGAGACTGTAACCTGCATGTCTGCTTAATATGCATCCGAAATCAGTTGTTCTGATCTTTTACTACTCGATATACGCCTGTCAGATATGAAACCATTTCTGTTGTCATTGTATATGCTGTCTTGGTGAATGCAGTTCAGTTAAGGCAGAGAATAGACATACCACAGCTGAGTTAAGACTTGTATATACGTATTTTAACAGACATTTCACTCCATTGATTTTGTTGTTAAAGGGCTTCTAAGTTTTTGATGTGAAGAGGGTGAACCAAAAAGCACAAAGAAAGCGAGCTGTGATTGTGACTTTTTGGGAATGTATTGGCTTTCAAGACACTATCTGTTTTTCATCATCTGAAAGACATGTAACGTTTATATACAGTTTGACAAAATGGTACTCAAAGACAGCTGGGAATGTCAGTGTTATGTAGAAGCAGATGGAGAATGTGAATGCTGTATTATAGTCATCCATATTCCATTAATGTAAGAACATTATAAAACCTGAATGAGGAAAAACCAGTAATACCCTTCAGTTCATAATACAATAATTGTTACCGTTAAAAAGTAAACTTCCAACAATGTACTCTGCAAAGAAGCCAAACCTGGAAATAAA
The DNA here is from genome assembly GCA_037833715.1 of Toxotes lorentzi. Classification (NCBI taxonomy): domain Eukaryota; kingdom Metazoa; phylum Chordata; class Actinopteri; family Toxotidae; genus Toxotes; species Toxotes lorentzi. The sequence continues at coordinate 6,809,310 of JBBMJY010000026.1, read as the reverse complement.
AAGGATTTAATTAACCTGAGTCAGCAGCTTATCTCCATGAATCAGTGGGTAACTGTTCTTGCAAGACAACTTGCTGCAGATGTACAACAACAATTCCAGACAGCAGATGGCAGTATAACCAAACAATGTGCATACGTTCAGTGAAGTTCCACCTTTAGTCATTTATGGTATTAATTCACTGAGCTATAGTCATGCCTACTTCACACTGGGAAAGCATTAATAAATGCATGAATATTTTAGAGCCAGTTTATACATATACATAAGTAAAATCTCAACAATAAATACTCCTGAAATTCATATATTTTTTCACTTTTATTAAAAACAAAAAAAGTGATAGCAGTTGAATCTAGTTATTAATTCTGATATAATCACATAAGCTTCAAATGTATCCTACAGCTTCCAAAACATACGCAAAAACAATTTGCAATACAAATCAAAACATATATGAAAATTCAACATAAAATCAATATGCACTGCTTAATGCCAACATAACACGATTTTTTTTTTTTTTTTTGTCTAAGAAGTGTAAATTCACAATAATGAAAATTATTTCACAGGAAAGCAAAATAAACCCAATGCCTTCAGTAGCTCTTAGCATGCAAAACTTCAGCTTTGGGTAGGGTGGTGTCTTGTAGCACCACTAGAAAAACAGAATGCAAACTCAAAACCATTTGCATATTTTTGTTCATTTTAAATTGTCAGCTCACAGCGACCGACTTCTCATTTTAGCAATTAAATGCAGACCCGATTGCTTTCATATCACCAAAAATAGACCACAGTCACTTTAGGAACTCTTGCCTGTTCATCATCAGATCATTTATTGTCACACAGCTGAAAACCTTTTCAGCAACCAAGTCATAATATTGCTTACCAATGCATGGTGTTGCAGCATGAACTTCTGTTCATGATTTCACAGATTTAAAATGGATGAGCAAACATTTTGTGCAAGAAAAAAAGGCTGAACTGAAAAACTGTGAGATGCACAAGTAACAGTATTACTGTTTGCAGTTACAACAATTGTAGAACGTCTTAAAAATGATACTGCCTTTTTACAAAATGTCTTACAGCTTTACCACAAACACGTTAACAGTCATGAGAAACTGTCCAACAAATCTAGAATTTAATCATCTGGATATGTTTTTAGGAGAAACTGAAACAACAAAAACGAAAGATTGATAACTGCTGTTGCAAATGTCCCACTCGAATTATTGTAAGATCTTGGTGAGTAATTTTAATTCTTTATCATAAATAAACAAAATAGTCCTCAATTTAATTTAAGTGTGGAAATATCACAATGTAGCCTTTCTGCTGACATCATAATCAAAAACAAATACTTCACAAAGGACTAAGATCACACTGAATTTGACTTTTCTTCCATATAGACATTCAAACACAACAGATTAACAATGAACATTGTCTCTTCACATACATTAGACCACTGTTCAATGAGCAAACAATGGCCATATTACATGTATTACTAACCAACTAATATCTGAAGTGCGATGGAGACATTTGGAACATTTATATGTGATTCAAATGACTGAAATGTTGGTAACATGGTGCCTAGTCTAACAGCACTTAGATCCTTATCTCAACATTTACAGGGAAGAAACACTGTCCATATTTACAGGTTAACATTTTTTTCCCTAGAAAAGTGTTCCAAGTGAGATATGTATCTGTCATACAAATGTTGTATAAATGTTCATAACAGAGGATTCATTTAGTTTTGCATTTTCACAGTTTCAAACAGGTACTTAAAAGCTTACATTAAGTTTGGTTTAAACTTAACTGTGTACTTTTGTTAACTTAAGTTTATCTCAGTCTCTTGTTGCCCAGAACAGCAGACCTGCTCGACTAAGTTGGGGAAATGCTTCAGCTGGTGCTCAGGTAAGATATGAAAACCAACAGAAAATGTGTTGAGATTGTATGGCAACAGACAAATGGTAACAAGTTCACCTGAACAAGAGGCCAGATGAATGCATGTAAGCACACCTTGTTCTTTATTAGCTACACTGTGCTGATGTTCTCTGGTCCACTGGATCTCCTTCATGCTCTGTGGGTCTTCTGCAGCACAATTCGGTCACTGGTTGGTAGGTCTTCTTCCTCTTAACCATCCACACTTGCCTTCTGCTGTGTGGATCTGTCTCCTCAGTACCTGTTTTGATGCTCGTAGTGCCACCGGTTGAAATCAATATTGAATGCCACGATACTGCCAGAGGCCATGCCCGTGATCAAAGTCCTGAAGAGCAGCAGAACCATGAAAAGGTAAAATTAAGTCCCAATTTCAGCAAAGATTTTATTAACTTAGTAAAATGTAAAAAAAAACAAAACAAAACAAAACAAAAAACACTAATGCACTAAAAAGTAGGATTATTTTCCTGCATGTGAACATTTTCTTAAAATGTCCATCGTGGTGAATTAAACGAGCACAGGAGGTCATCGGGGCTGTGATAGTAAATTACTGGGTTTCTCTGACAACTGAAGTAGACCACTGAGTCCCTGTGTCTTTCTGCAACCCCTTGCCCTTGTGTCTATGGCTGGCTGGTATGTAGGAAAAGCAGCAGATTTCACAGGGTCGTCTTATACTGCTACACCCCAAGGGCTTAAATGCTCAAGCACAATGAACAGAGCTGCGGCAGAATGCCCCTCTGTAAATGGTGTTACGGAGCATGGCTCAGTTACCTAATGTCAATCTACTGAAGAAAGAGACTGTAGCTGAATCAAGGGGTTCTTAAAATGTTTAATTTAAGTGATTTGTTAAGTGATGATGGAAGAAATGTTAAAAGAAAATAGCATGTAGTCCTTAAATTCATATTTTTAGTCCCTAATGTGATTACTATTACTAGTGTAAACTAAGCATGACAGTTTACACTAAAATTAAATGAAAATCTGTTGACAAATTTCTTCCTCTATCTGTACATCCTCTGCTTACCTTAACAGGTTGTGCAGTTAGTCATGGTGCAGAGTTTAGTTTTTGTTTAAGAACTAGGCCTCTGTTTTGGGCTGGAGGGTGAGTTGGCTGGTGGCTGTGAAGTGCAGTTTGACTGTTCAGACTTTCTAACCTCTCTTGACTGCCAGGGTCACATGATGACGTCAGGCTTATAGCCCCAGAGCGAACTCTGCGCCGCCATCCAGGCACCATTATGACTCCTGACGAATCTTTCAGAATGCAAACATTGAGGAAAAAACATGCTGCTGACCTGACGATAGGCTTGCACCGTACACGTGTGCTCACTATTGTCTGTTTCTCCAAAATAAGTGCATTTGCAGAAGATACCCTCATAATTTTTTGTCTCTATGGCAACTGCAAGAAAGGGATGGTGGATATTCCACTAACTAAAATATACACTGACAACCATGAAACACAGGCAACGCCAAGCTTTTTACCTCAACCTACACACACAGTACAGAACTGAAGACGTGGGAATTTAGATGTGCATGCACACAAAGATGCATGGATTCACATACAAGCCCACACACACATGCAGTCAACGCAAGTATGTAAACACACAAGCCCACACAATGATCTACAATCTATTGCCTGGATTTGCCTCATTGGGGATCCTTGTTAAAGTGTAACTGTATATGGTAAGTGGGAGACATTTCATCAAGACGGCTCTTTGTATAAGCTGACTATCTCTGTGGCCTACCATACCGTTACTACCACACAACTGCCTGCTCTCACCTTTGATCATGTGATAGATCCATGGCTCGGATGCCAGCGTCACAGCCTGGGTAGATATAGAGCTGTTTGAAGTCACACGCCTGCCACACCTCCACCACGCCGTTGTCCCCGCCTGTCACCAGGTTGTGGCCATCACTGCTCAGGAGAATTGCCTGCAGGAGAGAGACAGTATCAACATGTCACTTCCAACTTAACTTTTATTGTCTGTTCTAGGGAAAGTTTTCTTTCTGCACCATGTAAAAGTGGTTATTTAATGAGAAATGGTTATGTACACAATTGGATGACCAACATTTGCTGTGGTGAAGGAATTGTATGAGAATGACAAGCAGTCGCAAAGTGCAATTAAAGTTTTGTATAAATGCCTGAAGACTGATTATTGTATTATTTTTACTATTACTTATATAATAAATGATATTAATGCAATTATTTAGTGTTTATATCTCATACTGGACAGCTTAACTTTCTCCTGTAAAGATGTTTTATACTGTATACTATAATCCAGGCCATGTAAAGAACTCGCACAGTGTCAGATCGCTCTGTTACTGAATCCCTTGCTGGCTTTTTTTGACAACATTGTGCATCTTGTTTACTTGTCTATCCAGTATCTAAATCAAGGCTCATGTACTTAAAAGATTTGTAGCTGGCCACTATTTCGGTCTTTTAAATATTTAAGACTGCAGTCGAACAAAGATGCATCCATATCTTTCATGGAGCATTCTCGTGTCAAAAAGTCAGCTTACCCTGGTGGAATCGTTGACCTCCATCTGTGCCAGCAGTTTCCCATTGATGCTGAAGTTGCAGAAGCGGCCCCTCTCATAGTAGATGATGCAGTGGCCCTCGCTGGACACTGAGATGAGCCGTGGACGTTGATAGTGGTCTGGCCCCTCCAGAGCCCGCAGGAGGTCCCCTGTGATGGTGTGGACCAGACATGGACCCTCTGCCAAACCGAAATAGATACAAGTGTGAGCAAAATGTGCTAGTGTAAAATAATCTATTATTCTGTCTATAAAATCAGGCAGTGTAATTTCTACAGTAATACTGAGCATGCTCAGAGTGGTGGCATTTTGCATGTTGTTTAGCTGGGCACATAGACTGCTCATTGTTATGAATATCTGTTGGTCTATGTGGGTTATAGAATGGTTACCTAGAGTACTGTATGTGTGACAACATGCCAGCATGAGTTTCCCTGTACTCTCTGCCCTCCACGTCATTGTTATTAAACAAAGAAGCACACTAACCTTTGGCCCCGCTGATGACCAGGCCCAGCTCCGCACAGACCGACACACACACAACTTCTTGGTCATGACCCGTCAGAACTGCTCGTGGGGCTGGGTAGTCACCTACAAAATGACAGATTAAAAAAAAAACATATGAATTGGTTTAATTGATTAAATAATCTGTCAAAAAAAACAAACAATCTGAATACCTGAATGGTATACTGACCAGTGATCTTAATTTACCAGTCAATAAGCTGCATTTCTTAACAGGGATTTCTATACAAATAAACACCAAACCTTCATAAGGCAATAAAATCACATGCACACAAGCACAGTGATTGTGACGCACATCTGCTAGCAGGGAGGTCTGTTTGAATTGTCATGTAAATGCAGGGATGCCTAGTGATGGCAGACGAGCCGCTTGATTTCATCCCATGTGTCACATGATTGATGATGGCCGGGGGAGAGGTTAGTGAGGGGAGTTTCACGACACCTGCAGCTGACCCCGAGTACTGCCAGAATGGTGCCTCAAGAATGAAAGCAGTGGGCTTTCTAAAATGCTCTGATCACCAATACAAAACCCTCAATCTTTTCCTAAATACTGCTGGGGGAGTCACTTCTATATTCATCATTCAATCAATAATTTTGACAATGACATAATTTACGGGCGTACAAAGAGTTGAAGTCATTTAATTAATTGCTAAATGAATGTAATCAGGGGAAATTATCTGTATTTAACAACAAACATAGGCACAGATAGGAGTTCTGAGTCACAAGAAAAAATAATGTTTTAGTCTTCCTGATTTTTAATTATTATTTAATATAATTTTTACATTTTAAAATTACAATATATAAATATATTTTTTTTTACTTAAAATAAAATCCTTTTACTTCTAATTGTGTGGGCCATTAGTATAATGATCACCTTTCAGCCCAATAGTGATGGCAAACTGAATGAAATCTGAATATACAGCATGTGGCTGTTGGTGTCCATGTGTGACACAAAGTTCAGCCAATTCAGTTAAAGTTTCTCTATCCACCTAGATGACTGTAACGTCCTGATAGATGATCTGGACATGTGTCAGACTTCTCTTCCCCACTCCCACTACCGCTTCCCCCATCATCTCCTCCTCCAGCTCGGCACATCGCCTCTGCAGCTGCAGCGGTCCAGTCAGTAAGCTGGACTGTGATCGATGCAGCAGGGTCCCTTAGAGACTAGGACCTGAGCAGTGCTGTCAGTCCCAGCGCCCGCTGCTCAGGGGGGCTGAATAGGACAAGTGTCAGAAAAAGCCTCGTGGGAGAAAAAGGGACCTAGTGCAGCTCACCTACCCGACAAAAGATTCAATCACACTCTACCACATACCCCCCACCCTCCCTGAGCCCCTGGGACAAGCCAGATTCAGCCACCACAATTACCAGGTGCAAATAGCCCCTCGCACCAGTGTGATGGGCCGAGTCTGAGAGGCAGGGCCATGATTGAGCTGGAAGTTATTTTAATTATTATACATTTAAGACACGTGCAGCCTTTTGGGGCGTGGGTGAAATCAATTTCTTTGGCACCCCACATCTGTGGGATGAGGGGGCAGTGATCCCGCAGGCTGCCGCTACATATTCACACAACCTTCAACCAGCATTATAGAAAATATAATAGGCATGAAATCACCAGAATGAGACTCCTGGAAAAAAAGATTGTTCAACTAATAAGCTAGTAAGTAAGAGAATAAAGAGGACTCTAGTGCTCTGCGTGCTTTATGACATTAATTTGAGGGCTTCAAGTGTGAAGATATGAAAAGGTGGTGGTGGTTTATCCCTGAGGGCCCTTGCAAATGCCTGCCATCTAAATATGGACATGACTGATATTGGCTGGCTGCAGAGGTTTCAATGAAGCTGCAAGTGTACAGTATGTAAAGTTATTTGTTGACTCTGAGTCATTTTCCACTGCACTGTCCCTGTTCCTTCACAAACAAAATCCAGGTACCCACATTCGTAGTGCTGGGCATTCTTTATGCAAATTTGATTATTTGCTGCCCTCGTGATATATTGATGAGATATTGGTAAGAGATTGGAAGTGATTTGATTGGGTCTTTTGTTTCCAGAGATGAGGTATGACATTCCCTTCCTTTTGTCCGTTAAAGATGCACTGTAAGCCCTAGCAGCGTGAATATCAGGGGAATACTGTTTTCCTGCTGCAGTAACACAAGTGCTATTGCCCTTGCTAATTGGAGGCAACCAAGCTGAAATTCTTAATTAACTGTCGTAGCCTCAGTGAAGTTAATTAGAGAACACTTGCATCTAATCTGGAGCTCCTTGAATCTTTGACAATTGGAAACTTCTAGCGCACATACTCACATTGTGTTGTCATCCAGAAATAAAATAAAATCATACTTTTTTCCTCATGTTCAGTTTTTCTTTTCCACACCATATATGGCACTCCTCATGCAGTACTGTAATGATTGCTTCCCCTACCCTGATGGATTGTTTTGAACACAGACAGTCAGTGAGAATGAGCTGAGCAGCAGAAATCACACACTGGGGTCTACCATTTCAAATGCCAAGACATCCGGAGTCCTCAACTTGAAAGCAGCACAGCTCAAAGCGATGAGTTACATATCATAATAATACATCACAGCTGTGGTGCAGATAAATTATCCTCTCCCTGTCTCTCCCCATTATTTTATTTCTAGTATAGAAAGTCTTTTCTCCAGTACTGATCAACAATTTTTTGGCCTTTTCCTTCAAAGTAAAGGAATATATTTCAAAGGTGGAATACTAAACAGTGTAAAAAGATTCCTGTAAGTTTGTCTAGAGATGATGCTACTGTATACACTATTTGTGTATGTGTGTCTTTGTGTGGCGTATTCACGCGCTTACTCACTGTTACTGGGGTTATCGCCGATAATATGGTGACGCCCACTCCAGTACCACAGGAGCAGGGTCGCATCCCTGGACCCAGAGACGATGTAGCAGTCTCCTCCAATGTAAGACTCTGACCTGGCCAGACATGTCACAACATCCCAGTGGCCAAAAACTATCTGGGTCAGCTTTCCTGAAGAGGATACAGGTACATACATGATTTCAGTGCTAGCAAAAAAATGCTGGTAAGATCTTGAACTGCAAAAACTACAGCATGTAATGTTTTCAAAACACTACGGATTGTAGTAAAGGAAGTATTATATATCCCTCAAGTTAAAACAATGGTTCCCGGCCTTTTAAGTTTGTGACCTCTTAAACTGAAACAAATCCTACTTGTGACCCCTCATTAAAGATTATGGTCTTAGTGTGCAGTGAGTTCACCGGTTCAATCCACAAGGGTGATTTTTCTCTATCACTTAGTTTCATTTGAATGACTTTAAAAGATCTGAAGAGGTCAAATGGTCCATTTTTTCACAAGGGAAAAGAAAGGCTGAAGGAAAAACAAACACATCTATTTATCTTTTCCTTTAAATCCTCTTGTGACCCATCCGATTTATCCTGGAACCCCGAGTCCTGAGCCCCAAGTTTGGAATCACTGAGTCAAATGGCTCTTGTCAAACCGCTGCAATAAACAGGTATCCCGCTTACATTATCATCTCGCTCCCACTAAATCATAATCAATGGAAAGTAAATTAGCAAAAATATATATTTTTTTCTACTTATCAGTAAGTTCCACTGTTTTGTATTATATTGTAGTATAGTCATCCTTTTTTCTACAAGGCTTGTCAGGAGAGAGCAGCGACAATACCGTATTATTCCCATCATAGCGCTCTGTCCTCCACACATCAGTGCACACCTCTATAAGAAATAGAGTTTACACTGTAACCTACCTGTCTCGGAGGAGTACACACGAAAGCTCTTGTCCCAGAAGCCACACACCAGGATGTAGCGGTTGTCAGCTGTCACCACAAAACAGTGTGTGGTGATTTGGATGCTCTGGTCCACTAGGTCTGTGATCTGACGCTTGTTGCTTCCAGTACTGTTGGCTGTGAAAAAAAGGAAAAGGGAAAAACAGAACATGTGTCAATACTTGAGCAATTTTTATGTTATTAATTAAAACCCTTCCAGCTAAAACAGATAGAGAAAGACAATAGTATATTTTTGTTTGTTTGTTCTTTTCTGTTTGTTAGTTTGAAGCTGTGTTTTCCATTCAAAACAATGAAGCTTACTTACCAACCAGAGAATCCATCTCTATGGGTAAGTGATGGGCCTGCTCCAGAGAGTAGCCTGGTGCACCTCGGAGACCTGGATTCAGACAGCGATACATAATGAAATGAATCATCGCGGCTATTTCTAACCACTGCAATGTGCATTTTACACACACACACGCGCACACACACACACCCCCACACACACACCTGTTTCTTTTTCAGAGCCAAGTTAATTCATAATGTCTTCCAGGAGATGGAAGTCTTGGAGGTCCATCAGAAAGATTTCCATCTGTCTTACTAGGCTTTTTTTTTTTTCTTGAGTGTCAAACTGAATGGAGACATTTTACCCATGCGAGATAGTATCTGGAGCCAGTTTTGAAACAGCAACATGCCTGAAAATATGGAGGCCTTATTATCTTCATTATTCTGAAAAGCCAAACCACATTTCCCTCCTCTCCGACAGGATGGCAAGGGTGCTGCAGCTGTGTTCATTAGTATGGGAGCAGCCAGAGCAGCCACACAGTGTGGACTCTTTGGTCCTGAGCTCAGTGTGTTTCTGCAGTGACAGATGGGGACGTGTGAGGAGAATGTGGTGCTGTTGGGGCCTAATTTCCTAGTAACCATTGCTTTGGCCCTCTGACCCTGAGGTGAGGCTGATTCTCAGGGAGGGGCTCTGTGGGTAATGTTGTTCACACATGTCTGAAAAGGAACATGTGGAAACACTCATGGTCAACTTACCTGGGAGGCGCTAGCCTCTCATGTAGCCAGCTGGCTACAGCTCTATTAAGAGCAGTGAGCATGTTTGTGTGTGATGGTGATGAAGTGATTTTACAGGGCCACTGTTGTGGTAGGTATCACATGTGATGTGGCACCCTTATTTTTCTGTTACAAGCGCATATGTGTATGTTGGAACATATCAGTTGAGATCCACTCACCAACGGTGTTGTGCCATCGGTTGACAGCAAATACGCGGCTGCAGGTGACGGTGACCACCGCAGGTATGGTAAGATGGGGCAGGGTGTTGGCGGCCACGTGGGTTACAGGCGAATTGGATGGAAACTTCAACACCATTATGACATCCTGCTGCATCTGATCCTTGAACATGAGGGAACTCTGTGGAAGGAAACACTATTGAGTAGGAGAGAGAAAAGACAGAAGAGTGGAGAAGGATGCAGGGGTGTGATTGTGGGAGAGGGGCAGGAGTACAAGGAAAGAGGAGCGGGGAGAGGAAAGGGAAGGAGCAGGAAGGCAAGAGATGGAGAAGGTGAAAAGAGGAGGTATGAAAACACGGGAGAAAAAGAATGGAAAGAGGCAATTAGTGTGGAGGTTGGAGGAAAAACTAGGTTCAGACACAGAGGAGAGCTTCATGCACTGTACCCCCTGGAAGGTACAGTCAGACAGGGGACTGGTCAAACAGGGGTAAGACATGGAAAACTGGAATGGAGTAGGCTGTACATATGAGATGGTGCATATATGATACATATGTATCAGAAAGATTCAGTTTGATCCACAGAGAAGCATTAATTTCAATTCAACCTTTACAACCCTGGCTTAAACTACATGTGTAATGAGAGTAAAAGCAATGGAGGAGCTAGAAATACTGACAATACTCTGAGAGTTCTGAACGAGTTTCAGCTCTCATCTCATCCTTAATACTAGAAGCTTTTGACAGTAGTGGACAGAAGTGTTTGAAAACATTCACATCTGTTGCAAAAGTAGAAAATTGAACTAAAAGGTCTCAGAGGGATCTGCCTTACAAAGTTTCTTGTAGAGAGAGAGAAACAGAGAGAGACATGTGGGGATAATGAGAGCTAGGCTGGCTATTACATGGATTAGACAGGGTAGAGCAGCTTACAGCAGAAAGAGGGGAGCAACTAGGCCAGTAGGGAGCACTCTTCCCTTTACACCACACTGCTAGTAGGCAGTAGTAGCTATAAAACAATGCAGACAACTGGCTCTGAAAATTTGTTGTTATTTTGCAGCCTTGACCTACATGAGGTAACACTTCTGAAATATTTATCTTTTGTTATAAAAGAGTGGGTTGAGGGAAATAGAAGTGAAAAATCAGGGACATCATCTCAATCTCGTGCCTACCTACAAACACAGGCACACTCATACACACCACCCAGGCTTACATAGGTCCACACACACCGCTACCAGAGGTGTAGGGAATTTTCCCAGTATGCTCATTGCTCTCACCAGGTGCATGGCGGAGCTGCGTGGAGGATGTGGCTCAATAAGCAACTGAGATGGCGTCTGTCCAAAGCTCTGGATCTGCGCCTCTGTGGCCTGCGGGAGAGAGAGAAGGGAGAAGGAGAGAGAGAGAGAGCGGCTGTCACAATCAATATGCATCAAAGTGATGGGTCAATGCGTTACTTGACAATGCAAGCAAATCCTAACTCAGCCGTGCCTCTGAGGAAGGGGGGGGTGGAAAGGAAAGGGGTGCACTTCCAATCCGCCTTGGTGCTCCCCCTTCCCCCCTCAGCCTGCAGAGTCATCCAAGTGTTAGTATGGAAGAGACAAGCCTTTTCCTATTAACATGCTTCAGTTAACCATTCCCATTTCCAGGCGCAGGGGCCCCCACTGCACAAACGTTAACCTGGAGTGACATCCAGCTAGGACTGCAGCAGGCTGGCCCGCTTTCAGATGTTATTATGCTTGAAACAAAGGCAAAAAGCATGTGTACGCACACACATGTATGAAACAGAGGCACAAGATCACATAAGCAGACTATGGTGATTTGCGTAAGGGCAGCTTGAAGAAAGGTGATTTATGGGTTAAAAACTATGAGTCAGGATGCTTGTGACTGAGAAGCAAAAAACTAAAAACAGCACAAATCACACCCCGAGTAGAGGGAAAAAAAACAACACAACACTAGAGCAGCATTTACTATTATTAGAAAATAACTTCCATTTAAATAGACAAAAGATCTCTTTTTCTTCCAGTGAGAGAAGAAAAAAACAAGCGGTAAGGACTGCTGAGCTTGACTGAAAGTGGGGCACTCCACGGTGGAAGTGATTGATGTGACTGAAGCCACTTCCACCATCAGAGGGGAGCTTGTAGACGTCCGTCAATGCCACTGTGCACAATGGAACATACATCGCTCAGCCTTTCGCCCGCCCTTCTGACTGCCTGGGTGACTAGTCCTCATTTTCCTCCACCTGTACACAACACTCACTATCAAAAGGACCCATTGGGTAGCACATGCCACAGTGGGAGATGTGGCACAGGAAGTTTGGAGGTGATACTGAATTAGGACAGGCCACCTGCAAGCCAAACAGTCGCCCCCAATACCCCCTGGTCACTTCCTATCTTCCACAGCACCAAAAAAGGCGCTGTCCACACGGTTGAGCGCTGTCACACAGCAGTAAAAGTTTCATGTGAGTTGCTGAGCACATTTGGCAACCATTAAGTGTTAGTCAGTATTTCTTTACAATGCAGTCCGTCAAGTAATAAGCAACTGACATTATGGCTATTTAAGGTTAGGTCTGGGGTGAGGGTCACAATGTCTGTTCAAATAAAGAAATTTGATACAAAGATCATAAGGGCTGAGGGGGCCATGTGGAAAACATCACCATATTTCTTGTGATGATTCTATTACCAGGGAAACTGCGCCACTGCATGTCCCATTTTGGTAGTCTCAGACAACCTTAACACCCAACAATTATTTCCAGAGTGTAAGGGGGAGGATTTGTCTGTTTGTGTGTGTGTGTGTGTGTCGGGGTGGGGTGGGGGGTGGGGGGTTTGACTTGTTGAAGGTTAACTCAAGTACATGTTCTTCCACTAGGTGATCAAAACATGTCAATATCGCTCAGGTGCTTCAACACTAATCCTGTCTGAGGTATGTCAGAAACTTATCTCTATGTCAGTCTGAGATGGAGAGCACTTAACAGGCAGTTCATTAGTCACTTCAGGCCCTGCTTTTTGGCTGATAAGTGACACTTATTGCCAAAGCCATCTGGATGATCTCCCCTCCCAGCAACAACCGCCTTGCTTGGGTGAGCACCAAACATCCATCATAACACACTGTGTCGGCCTGTCTGTCTGACTTTGTTCGCATCCGATTTTGGCATAAGCAAAAGGCTTCAGAGGTGAGTGGCTGCAGCTCCTTCTCTATCTGCTGCCTGGTTCCCAAACTGGTGACAGAGACTCCGTGGAGGATGGCCCCTCACTCGCTTCTTCCAGTGCACTCATGCAATGCAGCAACAAAACAGCTCTGTCAGACAGAATGCAGACATGGCCTTGCTTTGACCTGCTAAGCAACATGGGATCATGCTGAGTCACAACACCTGAGATCAGTGGTGGAAACTACAAATATGAAGCTGCTCCACCTTTCACCTTTTGACAGATGCCGTAGATTACAGACAGCAAATTGCTTTCATTACATAAATCTGGCTTTTAAATCGTATAAACAGATTATTAAACGGACCAAAGAGCACAGACCATACAAACAGATCATTTATGCAATCGGGCAGTTATGTTATTTTCTCATGTGACAACATAGCCCATTCTTTACATGCCAAATGAAATTTGTTTAAGTTAAGCTTATCTGGATTTATTTTAATCCTTATGTACAAAGAATTTCCCTGAGGGTATATCTTGACTGACAACCCAGGAGCTGACATGTGCACTACTGTGTGCAGGAGCAGAAATGTCTCAAACAATGTGTCCACCAGTAAGTGATTGTCTCTAATGCAGCTATCATCACAGGCAACGCACAATGAATCCTATATGCTATGAGATACATGTGAAGGAAGTTACTTATCATTAAGGTCAAGGATTTAAATACTTGTGTCCCATTACTATGAGAATATCAAGGTGAAATCAATTTAAAGTGCGTCAGCTGCTTCAAAGTGCTTCACTGGCTAGCCACATCGCACTTTGTTCTCTTTGTTCATTCAGAGAAGGGGAGGGGGAGTGGCAGTGGAGGAGGAATAGAGTCCCACTGATGAATAATTTGTCTGTTTACTTCTGAGTGACACAGCAGGGTCTGAATCAAGGGGTTGCTGTCATGTTTTTCCATAAGCGAAGGCTGTCAGGAGAAGCATCATGGCAAAGGATCGCTGTTCCGGCAGTGTGCCCAGTAGAGCTGTCACCGCGCCCTCAACCAGAGGCCCGGCAGCATGTCAGAGGGTTTCATCATTTCCATCTGACACACGGAAGGAAATTATCTCTCATGACCTCTAATTTCTTGACATTTCAAATGCCTTAATTGTTGTGACTAGTTCCAGATCTGCAGTTTCACCTGTCAGGCCCAGAATGAATCAATACCTCAAAGTCAATTGCCAGATTTCAGCAGGTCTTAGCAGGCATTCATCGGATACTTTTCCATGCTTCACCTCACTGACTCAACCTGGCAGCTCAGAGGCTGGCCTGCGTGGGAATAGGAGCAGTGGTAAACAGTAATGGGAAAAATCGTACAATAAATCCCACACAAAATCATCTACCAAATTATCATATTGCTACCTGTTACGTGTAACCATGTAATGTTACCTGCAGGAAATTGTTCAGTTCATCTCAAATCATTTCACAGCAGAGCATCAAAGTACAGTAGAACCTTAGCAATCAGATCAACCTGGAGAAATACTGTACTTGGGATATAACATTGGACATGATTTTTTTTTTTCTACAATCGATATGTGTTCCAGTTTTGCATGGAAATATTGAAAAATTACATGTTACAAGCTGTTTTTGAATATGTAAAGAAATAAAAGAATTTTTTAGGATATTGTTAGGTTTTAGTAAATAGGGTTTGAATGTATTACAGGGAGAAAAAAAATCCACCTGAAAAGAGAAACATAACTGAGGGTACAAAGGCTTGTCTTAATTAGTGCTCATCACATCAACATTACATCAGTTGCAATTAGCTGGGCCAGTTTCTTTCTCCTGCACAAATGCATTCACGTCACAATAGTGAGCACATCAACCGGGCACAATTAGGGAGTCTGAGTAGCAGGCTTCCTAATGTGAAACTAACTAACAGTACTGTCATTGCTCAGGGTAACAGTAGGCAGGGTGGAAGACAGCTCAAAACCCCTCAGCCTGATGCAAAAAAAAAAAAAAAAAAAAAAGGCATCATCTAAAATTGCTCTCAAAATTATGAAAACCAAAGCTTTCACAATATGGTTTGGCAATTAGATCAGCCAAATTTTCTGCAGGTGATTTGCATAGTGGTCACTTGATAAATAAAGGCGCCCCTGGAAGTGACAGTATATAAATGACTTGTTTTGCAGACAGCAGATGGTGGATATCACAGGGAGAGACGAGCTCACACTGGAAAGTACCACAATGCATGCCAGCTGCTGCAGTCTCTGGTCCCCTTATCCCCCTACGCAATTAAGCTATTCACGAGTAGTACGGTCGAGCTAATAGATATTCAATTAATTAGTTAAGAACAAGAGGATTCACTCCCTCATCTATTGACTGACTGACCTCCTGTGATTGATCCAAGAGCTCAGTCAGATTCATTGATTTTATTAAGGGACGACACAGACAGTACATTCAACAACAAAAAGAGAAGAGCCCAGAATCCTGATGTTAAGAAGATCTGTGAATAATGTGGACAGATATTGAAAGATTACTGTTTATCTAACAGAAAGGAAATTAATAACTCAGGTCATCACAAAATGACGCTAATCACACCGCAAACTTGATGAGTCAGCAGCTCCATCCAGTTCTCTCACGGGTTATATTTGCATGACACAATAATTGATTGACAGATGCATGATATGAATGCTCCTGGAGCTCCAGAACATGCCAGGACAAATAGAGACAGGAAGTTGTGCCTACGGTGAATAAGAGAAAGGGGGAGGGACTTAGTCTCCATGGTGATGTGTATATGAGTGTGTGCGTGTGCTTTACCTCTCTGAGCGAAGGGTCAGTGATACTGTCCAGGTTGACGGAGCCCTCGTAGGTCAGGTAGTGAAAGACGTTGAGGGCACGCACCGCCTCTGGGCCTCGCTGCTTGTAGCCGAAAATAAGGTCAATCCACTGATGCAGCTGACATGACACAAACTCGCTTTCCAGGGCCTGTCAAAGAAGTACAGGGCAATTAGAGGTGAGAGGCATACCAGCAGCGAACAGCACATAGACCAAAAGACACAACACAAATTGTGCTTCCACACAAGAGTGAGCATAACAAAACAAAGCCTACATTACTGTACGCAGATGACCTACCAGGGCATTACATCACCATCAGACATCACAAAGCTAATTACAAAGAGTGCTGGTAGGGAAAAACTAACTTGCATTCAGTCAGATAAAGGCAAGTATTTAACCTGTTTTACTTCACATAAAGATTACAGATGAAATACAGAAACAGAAGCTGCATGCCCTGCCTTCACAGACGGTAATCAGCTAACTCAGGTCAAATCTCCGATATCACATTTCTTCTCCACAAAAACAAAAAAAGAACCGACTATCTTTGCATGGAGACAAAGAAATCGGTTCAATACTAACAGGGATCCAATTTACTGTAAAACCATCTGCAGGAGAAACATTGATAAATTACTTGTGAGAGTGAAAAAGGAGACCAGATTTCTTGTGGGAATGCTAGTGAGAGATTTCGGATAAGATTTAAGGCTGATAATTATTATAAATATACCTATGGAAGACATACAGTGGGGGTTTGATGTATTGTTCCACAATACGGTACAATATAATTCCCATGCATGCTGGTGGAAGGCTTTGCTGGAACAATTTACACTCCTCCCCTCGCGTCAGGAATAACAGCCATTACCAACAAAGCCTGCTTGAGCACACAGAGGCAGAGTTTGCCACAGGGAATATCACTACAATTGAAAGTGGCACATGCAAAGATGGGAAGTGGGAGGAAGAGAGAGGGAGGGAAGGAGGGAGATAGAGAAGGAGGGAAGGAAAAAAGAGGGAGAGTGAGAGAGAGGGGGGGAGGCAGGCAGAGAGATTCACTGACAGAAATGAAATAATAGAGGAAGCAAGAGTGTGGCCTAGCTAGAGAACAGAACAAAAGAAAGACAAAAAAATTGGGGCAGAAGACTATGATTTTGTAAGCATGTGAACACACTGGTCTGTGAATGTAACAATGCAAAGCAACATCACACATGTATCCTTCAACAGCAAGAAAATATCCACTGTAATCCTTTTTTTTTTTTTTTCTTCCAGTCGTCTTCGTTCCTTGTTTTGGAGATGCAGACATGCCGGTAACAACTCCCACCCTCTCCTTTCTTTCTCCCCTCCTGACTCTCCCCTTACAATCCCTGCCAGTATACAAGCTTGATAGAGCTCGACCAGGAAGTGTGGGTAGAGCATGGGGAAAGGTCACCTCCATAAGACCAGCCCAGCTCTGTCACTCCAACTGAAAAGGTCAAGTGCGTTCCCACAGCCTCTCTATACCTGGTCCAAAAACACTGTGGCCCCTAACCGCACGATACATAACATGCATAACACTTTGTGTCTTACTAGCAGTATCACTCGAGATGCTCTGGTTTTAGGGAGGAACCCATTCATTAATCAAAAGGTGGTGGGGTATCGTATAGGATTTTCACTTTAAAATGAAACTCTAAATCAATTTTGCTCAAATTAACTTCTGTTTTAAGATTTGTATAGGTCTGCATAAAATACTGTATTCTCATTCTATTCTCTACCTTTGGTGTAAAGTAACATGAGCATGTTGTAGTCCACCTGATTAGTTTCTACAAAAAGAACA
Organism: Toxotes lorentzi; assembly: GCA_037833715.1. Lineage (NCBI taxonomy): Eukaryota > Metazoa > Chordata > Actinopteri > Toxotidae > Toxotes > Toxotes lorentzi. The sequence goes on along the minus strand of JBBMJY010000026.1, from coordinate 6,791,601 downwards.
GTTTATCTCACATATTGATAGGCTGTCAGTAATAAACGTGCACACAAAGACATTCAGTCACACGCAGATGGAAAGGGTCCTGCACACTGCCAAAGTGATGAGGCATGGCATTACAAAAGGTAACACTATAGGGCAAACTTGCCCTCAGTCTTGTCCTTTAGTGACATCACTGGGGTCAGGGGTACAGTGTTAGTATTGAGCGGTGCACTTTATTAGATGGTTCATGAATAAGACACATGAGATGTTTAGAAGGAGGAATGGGTAAAGATTTATTCACCACTGAAGAAGGAGATAAGATAAGAAAAGATAAGAATTCATTAGAAAGGTACATCAAAGTTACACTGTATATCTTATCCCCCTTTAGTGCGTATTTAGGATAGTACTTCATATGTGTTATATGTTCCATAGTATGTAATATGAAATTGAAATTGATCTTTAATAGGAATGGGACAATACCTGATGGGACTATTTATCCAGATAAAAATGATAAAGGTGAATGAGGCAATGTTTTGTTGGCAGAGACAGAAAAGATTAGTTTTAATCTATGGTAGTTAATAAGATAAGATTTTCTTATAAGATACTGTTATTTTCTCTTTAGGAAATAATAGAGGTAAAATCAATTTGACACATGCCTAAACCTTACCATCCTGTTGATCCTAACAAGGTCTTCAGGCTTCTTGGCCCAGGCTGGCAAGTCCACGTCACAAACCATGGTCCTGTCCTCCCTCATCCCCAGATGGTAGTCATTGCTGTTGACAAACATCTCCGGGAGGTAGTAGAACTCAGGAATCAGTTCCTGTGTTTTAAAGGAAGAAAGATGCTCATGTTTTACAGCTGACTGACAAGACCACAATGCTTAGTACCACAGTTTTCACCATATAATCACCTAAAAATTCAACCAAGTGCAAGAAATAACATATGTGAGGCCAGAGCAGCAAAAAAAAAACAGAGAAAAAAGGTTCTTTTTCCCACTAAGATGAAGTGAGAATTCAAGGGGGAAGGTAACACAAACAGACTAAACAGCAGGCCATGAGAAGGCGGTGAGAGGTGCTAGTCCAGTTATTCCAGACAGAGGTGTTAGGTGTGTTAAATGAAACTGGGACTCAGTTGAGTTTTTCTCCCTGGTCTCTGGGCTATTGTGATGAGGTCAGGACCTCACAGTGGAGGGGAAGTCAAGGTGGTAAAGGAGTCCCCTACCTAAAGCCTGGTGTGATTCCATACACTGAAGAAGAGAGTAAATATTTACAGGAGTTTCTGAGACAAGGCTATTCCTAAAGGATTTTCTCCTGTGTTGACTGACTACACTGAAACATTTTTTTACCCCTTAATTGTACAGCATGTATACCTTACATGAATGCTGACCATTCTGTAAAGCAGTTTACATGGTTTTAGAATGACTTCTCACCTTACGGGAAAGCATTTATACATTATGAACATCAACTTGCAGAGACTTGCTTGAGATAGGCAATTGGTGAAACGGTGAATGTTTGCTGAGGCCTAAAGTTACATTAAAAGACTGTTTTAGGAACTCTCACAAGATTCATGTTTGCTTATTTTTTGCCTTACATGTTTGTTTTCCCAAAACTGCAGCTTGCGCGTTGCTCTTTGGCAGGTAACTGAACCCAAACTTTACTTTAACAAAAAATCATAATAACAAAGGAGCAATGGGCTTAAAATGAAAAATTACTGGTGTGGCAAATTAATAAATTCTTTAAGAAAACGTATTTGACACAAAAATTATGAATATTTTCTGTGATTTTGCAGTCTCTGATCCATTATAGTCCTGATCATACAACTAAGAAAGGATGAGTGAGTGAGTGAAGCCTCTGCACAATGAGGCATATGCACACGAGGAATGTACCGGTAGGTCTACCGCTCATTAGAAAACACACAAGACAGGTTAAATGTTGTCGTCTGTCTCTTAGCATGAGATTATAAAGGAGGGTGCAAGACAGTATTTTAACTCCTTGTATCTTGTTTTATGAATGCAGTGTTTCTCAGATTCAATGGTAGAATTTAGTTTTATATTGCCTGTGGGATACATAACATGCAGAGCTTTTAGGCCCCCATAAATCATGGGGTTTTGAGAGGGCGAGTTAGCATGACATGGTACAGGCCAGTAATACTGCAGCTCTGCTGTTGGTTACATTTCACCCTTCGCTCACGACAGGGAAGGGAGTACAGCAGCCATTCCTCTCTGTTTCCTTCGGTCTCTCACATACACACACGTATACGCACAACCACACTTTCCCTCCTCTTTTTGTTTGTAAACTTCCTGCCATAACTCACCGCCAAGCCGTTAAAACTGCCAGCTCCGTTTTCAAGCCACCCTCCCATGGCAGCCATTAATTCTGCAACAGCATTGTAATGGGCTAACAAGTCAATCACACAAGCCTCCGTTGCTTTACACTGTGTCACCTTAATGACATGTTCGTCAGAATCTGTCACCAGTGGAGTGCTGCTGGATTCCTTAAGACAGCATGGTGGCAGTTTGTCTGTGTATGAGAAAGTATGTGTGTACGTATGTGTGCCCACTACTTCTAAGAAAAAAAGAAAACCTCCTTCTTTTTGCCCATGGGTGGCTGTGCCAGCTTAACATAACTGTGTGTGCACCATGAAATAAATGAGAGGTATGGATGCACATTAATAATGGGATGGTCGAGGAGGTGAGGCCTGGTCGGCTCAGGGTTGTTTCCATTTGACTTGCTCTTTCAGGGGGTCATCCCCATCAGGGGTTAAGCCTCCCTCGATCTTGTCGTCATTACTGCTGGAGAAGTCCAGGGTTAATGAAGGAGAGACCCTGGTAAAAACAAGCTGCCTTTTAATCAGAGCCCTGATGGCCTGCTCTGTGTACTGGGCCGAAGCTGACCTTAACCTCTGACTCTCCGCTCAGTCTAAGTCGCTACATGGTGGCTGTGCATGGCATTTGTGTGTTAGTCCATATGTTTGGCTACCTTATTTTATTTGATTTAAGACTATAGTGAGCAATGCCCTTTTTATTTATAGGATACAGGACCCAAGATAACAAATACAAGAATAATAATAAAAAAACAAGTCATAAGGCATGCAAAGACAAACAGGAGAAATATCAGAAAGGAAGATAATACTAAAATGAATCACAGCAAATATTAATAATCAAATCAGTTATTAAAATGGCATTGCCTCATAATTTACCCCATTGCACCATGAGTAAAACAAACAAGCTCCTCTTGCATAATATTTCCCTGCTTCTAATACATTATGAAATACTTCTAATCCACCATTGTCCTCCACAGTACAGTGTCTCTCCTAATAGATCAGTAGCCATCCTATGTGTGTAAAAACAAATGTGTGCAGACATACAAGTAGTTGAAAGTAGGCTGTATTTGTTAACAGGGTGGCGTTTGACTATCCAGCTCTTTACTGGCTTGCAGCTTTCTGCCTCTGCATCACATAGATTGTTGGCTGTTCTCCCCCAGATCCTGGCAAGTAAAAGCCCTGTCCGTACATAAAAGACTACATTTTAAATAGCTTTTGTCATTAATGCTTTATTAATTGCCTGGGGCAACACTACCCGGTGCAGGGTGTGTTCGAAATATATGACACTTTGAGGTCAGTGCGTATTCCTGCTGTGTGTTATGCAGTGGGCAAAATGGAGGCGAATCAGCAGGGTTCAGCGTTTTCGGTGACTGCTCTTTGCAGAGGGAGGGCTTTGTCTTTCTCTCAGATGCAGCCTTTGTTCAAACTCATGAGTGCTTGTCTGCACAGAAACAAAATCACTCTAACTCTGAGATATATTTTTTTTCCTGTGTGAGATAAATTAAATGTGCATATCTAAGTGCTTAGGGTATTCCTGTGCACCATGGGTCTTTGGATTCGCTGTTTGGATGAGGCATTTATAATTAATGGTATATATTTTTTGCAGTGGCACATTGGCTGAGGAGGGGAGCATAGCGAGAGAGAGGCTCAGTCTGGTTATACTGCCAATTATACAAGCTGTGTAGCTGCAATTCTTCTCACAGATATTGCGCAACATATCTACAGTGTATTGATATTTACAGTCACTGTGGTCAGAAAACCACTAGCACACACACGTCCATAAAACCAGCCTGAAGAAGGGAACTGGCAAGGAAACAAACACAACAGATAGTAAACTCTCTAGTTATCTATCACTATCACTATCACTATCAACCAGGGATTATACTACTTTTCTTTTGTGATTCTCACCTTTACATCGGAGGTGTCCCTCTGACAGTTTCTCCAGGAGCGGGAAATGGCTGAAAAGGTGCGGTCAGGGTGATCGAATTTGTTGTTATTGGCACTAAGGAAAAAAGTGGTGAACGGCTCCTACAGAGAAAGAAAATTAGACATCACAAAGATCAATGATCTCCAACCAAATTTAAAATCATGATAATCTTCTCCACCCTCTTGACGTTCATTTTGATTGCAGTCATCATAACCAGCATAATGAAAATCTCAGTATTGTTTTGAACATACAGGATTATATGCTTATTCAAAATACATGTGAATTTTCTGAATTATCTGCACAGTATTTTATTAGTACTTCTGATTTCTGCACCAGACTAAAGAAGATCAGTTATTCATTGTATCCAAGCCCGAGGGAGAATTAATTAGTGTTCTTCCTGAGTACAGTAAACCATAATGATAATTGGCTCAAATTTGGTTTTCTCAGTCTGAGATGGCGACCATTGCCGGTTGGAGCGGATGGATCACTCACCAGAGTAAGAAAGGGATTGTAGGAACAAACCCACAGAGGGCAATCTAACTGCTGTCAAGGGAGGTCCCTCAGTTCATCAGCCCCTTTCTACTAATGATCGGGGAGGAGGAGAAATACAGTAATTCCCCATTAAGTTCTTTTAAATTAATAAGCTGACGTCAAAATCAAATGAATGCCGGCTCAAAGATGCCGTGGAGGTTATAACGGCTTGTTTTGTGGGGAACAGATTGGAAGTGTGTGTACCGCCTCCCTCTCTCCCAGAGTAAATGAGGACAGTGCTCAGTAACCTTGATGGACATGTCTCCAGCGCTCACTGGGTTGCCTGAAACACATAAACCTGTCACAGCAGCCTCTGTAAATCATTACCCAGCCACTCTTTATTTAGTTCACATATGCCGGTTTACTGGCCTGTGAAATGTGTTTTCTGAGCGCCATTGGTCTAACTCAGGTCCAATCAAATTGAGATGTTGAGCTGTTTCCTGTGCAGAAGCCGACAGACCTCAAAGTAACATCATCATCAAGTCTGACAAGTGACAATCAACTAATGCAGAGTCAAAAATGAAAAGCTGTCTGAGGATGTGGGTTGGACTTCATTTCTATTGAGATGCTTAACTAATTCGGGGATTCTGAACACAGTACAATAATGGGTGTGAGGGTGGCTGAAGGAGTCATTTTACTCACTATTCTGACAAGCCAGTGCAAGGTGGTGGCAGCGGTGGAGTAGTGGGAATTGTAATGACAAGGTGGTGTCTGGTCGTCTTCCCATGTCTCGTAGCGTTCAGCGTAAAATGCCGCACGCTTCGGATTCAGTGCACCAATAGGCTGGAAAGAAAACAAGGAAATAAAAAAATAAGTTCCCGCAGTGAAGTAATTTGCTTGTTATTCGCCTGTGTGAGTCTTCTCCTCAAAGCAACCCTAAAGAAATTGTACAAGTTTCCTGTTGTTCGCTTTTGTGAGCCATATTTTTTGTGAAGGCTAAAAATATTGACGGCCATATTTACATATTACATTTTTTTCAACAAGAATCCAGTGTCTTAAGAAAACAATGTTTTTCAGTGCCTACTTCCTCAAAATGTCCACATGTCAACACGGTCAAAAATACATTTAAAAAGTCAACTAAAAATATCAAAAAATGGTGACAGTAAAAAAAATAAATAAATAAATAAATAGTAAAAATAACCCATTACAAGTTAAGGCGAGGCTAACAACAATGTATTAGTCAATGATTTTGCTGGTCTTAAAATGTTCTGAGTTTAGATCCAAACCTGCTGAAGCTTCAGTGAATATTTGGTTCAGTGAGCAGCAGAAAGTCTGTAGATCTAAGGCCTTTACAAGCCAAGTGTCTTGGCAGCATATTAATATAGTGAAAGACAAGTCCATGAAAGGATTTATAGACAAGTTCAAGGATTTTAAAATCTATATTATGTGTAACTGGAAGCCAGTGTGAGAACTTTGCAACAAAAGTGATACGAGCTCTTTTCCATGTTCTAACTGACTTAACTGCCACACAGACTTAGATTACTGTGTCAGCACGTCTGTAAAAAGTACACTACGTGTGTTGTTTCAATATCTGGCTTGTTGAAATACTGAAAGCAAAAGATTGCTGGCATTTTCAGCAATTTACATCCATTATATAGATAAGGACTACTATTTTTAGTAGTGGATGTAATTTACACTATCAAAAGAGTCTTCACCAATTGATAAATCCTCTCATGAAATATCAGCGTTAAACTTAAGATAGTCTGGCTCATATAATTTACTCAATTTCACTTGCTTATTGGGCAAGCACACAAGTTACATTCAAAGCCTCATAAAAGTGGGATTTGCCATTGGAAGTCCATTGTTTTTCTCTGCATGATGGTCTGCATGAACATTCAGTCTCTATCTGTTTTGAGTCACTAAATAGAAAATCTTACAGCTAACAGATACAGCAGGTCTCATGACCAGCCTTCCATCTAAATTAAATTTTAATGATCATGTGGATATATGACAGTCATGAAAGGGTTATGGGAAAAACTCACAGCATAAACATTTAAAATGTATTCTTAAAGTGTATGAAAGCATCCATAGAAAATTAAGGTTTTTTGAGTGACCCATTATGACGATCTTTTTTTCTGACAACTGCACTTTTTGGACATTACCATTTGTCTGCATCATTGCCATTTGTATAGTGTATGCAGGAATCGCAACATGTGGACTAGGCAGATTTTTTATCTCGTGACACAGTCCATTTACTGCCAATACTCTCATCATGTAGCAGGTGATGTGATGGTCAAAACTGATGGCTGAATGGAAATTTATTTAAACCCATAGCGGACAATGAAAAAAATCCTATTTTATGTGAATAGCGTGAATTACCTATTTTTCTATACTTCATGTTAGGAAAGTAAAATTAATAGAAAAGCATAATTGAGCATAATCAACAGAGATAAACTTGCAGAGTCTTAGTAGTTGCCCATAAGGCTGCATGTGGAGAGGCCAGTAGAGAGACTGGGGGAGAGTTCAGGGCAGACAAGCAGCTTTAGCAGCAGCTTCTCTGAGATTTGTCTGTCAGACCCCATTATTCTCTTGAACTCTAAAAAGTTCATGTTTCACTATCCTCTGTCTGAAATTTACAGGGATATGGTGGCAGGGTCGAGCAGGATGGCGCACTGAGGATGGATGGAGTAGATCTAAGCGTCTCCTGCTAAATGTTGTGGGTAATCCATGTGGATTAACCCCGGCTGACCTGATTTACACCCAATGCACCCACCAAGCCAAACACTTTATTTAGCCCTGCTACTCCCATCTGTGTTCACGGCACTTCTGTACTGCTGGACACTGTTTATTGGAGTTGCCAGGACTTACAGACTATAGTGAAATCTAGAAATGTTACACCACGCCATGTTTTTGGAGTTTTTCAGAGACTGAAAAAAAAAAAAAAAAAAAAAAAAAAAAACTTGGCATAATTGGATAATATTTACTTTAGATTACATATGTGCATATTATCTTAAAAGCTCCCCACAGCGTGAGCATGGAATAAAGTACTGAACATCTACTACCTTAAGAATTCCCTATTATTAAAATAAGGGGTAGAGGAAAACCTCAAACTAACCTTTCATGAGCAAACAGCAGAAACTGAAAATCTCCAAAAATGCCAAATGAGTGATGACTGCAGTGTCAAGACTGAAAATGTCAGAAATCATAAAAACTCTCATACTTGTTCAGCATTTGAAATACTGCTACCTAATTATTGTGAGCATAGAAAATAGAAGAAAATAACATCACCGCTATATTTATTTGACACCTATCCAATTATTTCTTAGCTAGGCCAAATCTTGGATAGCGCGGTTCATTATTTAACCGCAGACTCAGTAATAATTTCAATATTGTACTGACACCATCACTGGGTTTTTGCCCTTTGGCTGCTGTTTCATTTTCATGTGTTCTTAAGGCAACAAAATAACTCCCATTAAACATACGTTTAGTGGTGAATAAATTGCTTTCTCTGCCTTTTCAATCACCTCGTCCAATATAAGAGCCTTGGAGGCATATTGGCAGTCAATATCAATATACTCAGTGCCACTGAATCAGTTACAGAGGGGGAAGGGAGACTGGTAATGTAATCAATGGCAGCTTTTCTACCTGAAAGCTGCAGCTCAGAGGTCAGAAGAAATAAAATAAAAGCCCTTAATTCAAAATGGTATGAGACTGGTGCCTAAAAATAAAGCCACTTATTCTAACGTTATTAAAATTGCACTGGCTGGCTACAGTTTGTATGCAACCTCAGTACGATAGACAGACTCTTGGTCATTTTGAAGATTAAGGCCATATCCGTGTGTGGCACAGTGCACATGCCTGAAGTTCTAAGTCAAAATTTAATGGGGCCAGTTTTCGGTTCTTCCTTAAAATTTAATGGCAGCCCACATCAGTGTTAGCACAATTGAATAGACTGAAAGAGAAGTTTATTGAGATCTGCATAGATTTATGGAGTGATAATAGCCTCGCATGTGACGTCTCGGCCCAGCTGGATTGGGGTGCAAGCCACAAGACGTCTCACACTCCGTAAAACCGCTTCTAGTATGACTAACGCAGGTTAGAGCGCTATGAAAGATCCAGGTACTACATGTGACAGAGAGAGACGTTAAAGTACAAGACAGCTGTAAGTAATACTAATGAGTGTAAGAGAGGGATAAGCAAACAATTCAAATAACAGGTTTTAAAACCAAAGCTTACAAAATGGCTAATTGGTAAGATTTTGACTTACTGTTTATATAAGAATTTTACTTTCCCATTTCAAAACCATGGTACCAGAAGAAACTGGAAAACAAACTGAGTCATGTTATTATAGGCAGCAGTATGAGATATGAAACATATAATTGTGCTTAAAACCAACATTGGTACTTCAGATTTAGGAGTAAATCAAGACCTGTACCCCTGCTACCACCTTCTCTAACTTTTCCTGAAAGTAAACTAACCTCAAACACGTCTTGAATGAAGCACCAGGTTGCAGGGAAGGGATCCAAAGACATATTTGCTGTCAAGTTATTTCCTGTTAATTCTTTCATTTGTCTCCACATAAATGCAGCAAAAATGTTCTCACAGTGTTCCCAAGATGCTCAGCTGTGCAAGCATAAATATAATAAGACATTTTTCTAAGCAACTTGTAGCAGTAAGAATGTTTTTACTTTGTTTTATAGAAAACTTGTGTGGTTGGGGAGCTAGGATAATTATACCCACTGCATGGGAAAACTTGTTTTGGTTCACCCACATCATTATTGTTCAGTTATTCTTTGTCACAGGTTGCTGTCATCTTAAGGGGAATATGCACCTGGCAGATTGTTGAACGCTGCTAAAGCTGGGATTGTTATACAGCAAATATCAACTTACTGAAATGTTCCAAAAAAAAAAAAAAAAAAAAAGACAACAGAATTAAGGTAAAGATAAAGTAAAGCTGATTAATAAAGTAGATTCAATGTATTGTAACTATTGAGGTAAGGTTGCGCGTATCGATGTATGCCGATGGGTAAACAATTTAGGAACAATAAATAAATAAATAAATGAAAGAAGTTAAATCTGTTCTGGTGGCTTGTGGTCACCCCATCTGTACATAAAGATGAGACTGTAAACCAAAGTGTTGAGTGTTGGTAAGTGAGTTCATTGTATCCCTCCAAAGTCAACATTATAGAGCTGACCGTGATTCTCTCTTTACAAATTCTGGGCACTGTCTAGGTGGATTGTCGCCATTCTGCATTGAAAAAGTTTGTGTCCCAGCTATTATTGTTTTTATATATAACTTTGGCGCTCCATAACTGCACAATGGTTGTGACTGCCGTTGCAGTTAAAATAGGCGATAATTTTCAACACATGGTCTCACACTAAAACAGACTAAGAAAACCAATAAAAGAAACCATGTGAAATTGTAATAAACTGATCAGAGATAGTCTTGAAAGACTACATCCACATCATGTTTGCTGAGACACTCTCAGCTACAAGAACATAAAAGCTTGGCAAAATCTAGCTCACACGCGGGCTGTTTCTGGGAGAGTTTAAACATAAGGTAAACTGAAAAAGCCATTTTCAGGTCAGTCCACAGAGCCTCAGTGTGCTGTCTTGGCCATAGAAAAACATACAAAGCAGCCAAAAGGAAAATGTATGATTGATTAGCTATTTAATTTGAAATAAAAACCCATTTATGATAAGATTCAGTAGCCCTTTCGTGCCCTTAGTCCTGCCATAATCACTATCAGTTGATAAGCCCAAACCAGGCTTTGTTTACCTCTGTTCATCAAAGAATAATAACCTCTTCCCTTTCCCCTGCATTGCATATCATACTGATCACAGACACAAGACAATGAAAACAACTGGTTCAGACAGTTCCACACTTGCTCCTATCTGAGTTCATTTCTTGTATAACACCTGACCCAGTGAAATACATCAACACAACTAAACAAAGTATGATCAAACTTAGATTTGGCTTCAGATTCAATCAGGATCATTTCTGGTGTTGAACTCCAAAGATGCAGGAAATGAACGTGGCTGTTGTTGAGTGAGTGTACAGAGAGCGCCTCCATTTTATGGGTGAGGGGGGGGTTATATCTAAGTTACCTCCCAATGAGACGCATATTGCATTTTATATTTCAAAAGAAATTACATTATAGTATGTTGCTATGGTGCTCTGTCAGGAGAAGTCGCAGTCGTTTTTGCCTGCCTCGTCAGAGGCCGGGCTGTATGCAGCTCCAGTCTAATGCAATCAAGTTGCTCCAACTCAAGATAAAGCAGATGTGCTCCCAAACAGCCTGACTGAAGTGGAAGTGAGGGCGAAGAAGGCTCCATTATGGAAAGAAAAGTGTTGAGGAGATCTTTATAGCAGAAAAAGCTCTGCATACTCATACAGCATTACTCAGTGTGTATCTCTGAGAAATGCTCAGCTTTCACTGAATGCACAGCTTCCAGAAGGAAACCGATTAAAATAGTTTTCTCTATCAGCTCATTCAGAATACGTTTACAAGGGTAAATCAATACCATCAACATTATTTAAGCAATTATAAGAGCGGTAAAAATGTATGTAACACTTTAAATTACATTGGTTGAGTAATGTCCTTGTTACTTTCTGGTGTTACTTGTCTCTTAAAATTCGATTTCTGCAAAGGATTCATCTAATAAATTTTAGTCAGTGGATGAAGAAGCATATTGTTAAACCACATCTGCTTCTATCACTTTCTTATGCAATTATACAAATTTCCATCACATCGTTTAACAGCTATGAGGAAGATTAGCTTCCCCCTATCTATCATCCACTTGTCACTCCATCAAGAAATAATCATTAGAATAAAATGAAACACTTCACTGCATGAATGTATCTGACATCCAAATATGCAGAACGCTGGCCCAGAGGCAAAGGAATGCTGTGTTCAATAGCACTGTTCACAGATGACTGAATGCCCAACCAGCAGGTAATTGTAGGTGTGTGCAATAGGTTCGGGAGGATATTATTTGACAGATCAGTACAGAGCTCCAAGAGCTTAAACAATGCTGTCCGTCAAGTGGCAGTCACCTGTGACTGACAAACAGGTCTCAGGTATGACTCCGATCTGTGGGAAAGAAAGCCTCCCAAATTGTGCAATGCCAATGTAAGATGACTTGAGAACAATTTAGGGGTATTAGTGATACTTCAGTTTATAATCTATAATTTAGCTGCAATTACAATTTAGCTTTATCCAGAGTATTAACCTAAGAGGAATGATATGACAATTTATCCCCATTATGCTGCAGATCACTGAACTCTGGAGTGACAGATGATATTATATGAGATGATGTGATGTTATTCAACCACAGAAAAAAAATAAACATAGTTTAAAAAGAGGCAATGAATAAACTTAATGTAGTAACCACAATAGGAACAAACCACAATGTGTCTGTGGCACCATGTACCAAAACTGTAAAGTAGTGAAAACTGGAATTAAATGCTTGTTGTGAGTCTCGGGAGATTATGCTGCTACCTCTGATCCAAAATAGAGCAAAAGGGCAGATCAAGCAAAGAGAAGTATGGGGGCCTCTGTCTCTCCACACTATACTAGCTGTGAACTTTTGGAGGTAAGAGCCCTGGGGTTCCAAGGACAACTGTCAGGAGACACAGGCTGTGAACTCATGCTAATGAAGGCAGCTCAGCCCTGTAAACAGCATGGGAGGATGTCACTGGAATACATTACAATACATAACTGTCTCCCCAGGGCAGGAGGGCTGCGCATGGCTCAGCCCTGATCACCTCCCAACACACACATGCATACACACACACACACAAAATCCGTGGCACTCTCAGTCCACCTGGATACCCCAAAGGCCCAAGCCGCCAAATACAGACAAGTACTGAAATGATGGTGGCAAGACACACAACTGAGCTGTTTGTCCAGAATGTTCTGGCTTTACAGAAATGTGAAGAAGTGCTGTAAGACAGTGGGGGCTCATTTTTCAAGTTCACAACACTCTATATAGCCCATCTGTGATTCTCTGAGTGTTTCATAGCAGCTTCCTTTTCTTTGTTTCAAAGTTCTCCTCTTCTCTCACTGCAGAACACAGCTCACATGTGCCTTGGAAAGATGAAAATTGATACAAACTGTTGAGAGCTGAGATGACAAAGTGAGGCTTTTACTCCGAATGTCGTTGCTTTGAGGGAAACAAAGAGGAATGAGGGAGCGATAAGTGAGTGAGAGAGAGAGAGAGAGCTCAGACAGGAATGCAACTGTTTTCAGGTCAGTGAGCTCCAGTGTGCATGTGCAAGAGAGAGAGAGAGAGAGAGAGAGAGAGAGAGAAGGGGGTTGGTAAACCAATAAACCAGGTCACAGTTTGTGGTAGAGTGAACTGCTGCCTTTTCCCCTTCAGTCAAAGACAGAGCAAACATAACGCTGAACTTTATCTCCCAGGGTTGCGGGGGCATTAGTGTCATTGTGTCTGAGCTCTGGTGGTTTGGCAGTGCTAACGCTGCACTGGGCTCTCTATAGCACAGCTTGATGTGTTTTTTTGACCTGCTGCATTTAGAACAACTTTCACTGCGAGGCCGTGCTTATGAACTGCTCTTATCAGTTCATCAACCCTGAAAAAAAAATCAAATCAAAGCAGAAACTTGAATTACTAAATAGTAACATTTATGAAAGGGCTGGGTGAGAAGTCACTGTGGTGAAATCGAGATGTTTTGATCTTTTATCTTATGTTTATTGGTCAACAAATTTCTGTTGTCTAAGTTATTGATTATCAGCAAGCTACTATCCAACCACATGGCACAAACATCATTCTGATCATTAATTTTATATTGCACGATAAATGCTGAAAGAGCTTTTATCAACTGTGAGCTTTTACTGTAGTGTTCACTATACAAAGCACATATGGCAATAAAAACATGTACGCAATTTGAAGCTCATATTCACAGTTCACAGTACAAACTGTGTGCTTAGACAATATAGCACCAAATATCTGGGGAGTAAACCTGCATTTCAAGATGTTAAAATAAATATTTTCCACTTTCTGCATTCCCTCTCATAAGTTTAGACTCTGCACATGACTCCTTTCCCATTAAATATGATATTGTTTTACAGTCTGACTCTTAATAAGGAAATCCCCTGCTGTCAGAGTCAGCTGCCCCAACTTGCCCCCCTTCCCTCCATCATAGTGAGGAGCATGGCCAAGAGGCCTCAGTACCTTTGAGAGATCTCTGAAGTTGCCTGGCAAGGTCAGGTCCAGCTCCTCAGAGTCGTAGTTGGTGAGGACCCAGGGAAAGACAGGGTACTGGTTCAGGTCATTGTATGTCCTCCCTAGACACACACAGCCCACAGAAATCTGTAAGTGATGAAGGCTTGGAAGGAAGCAGAGGGGTTGAAAGCAGGGCAGGGGTACACTTGAGACTTCGGTTACTTTGCGGGATCAGCATGCAACATTTCAATAAGCCCCCCAATCGCAGAGCCCTCAATCAGACGCACTTCCTGTCTCATATGGAGCCTGCCAGGGAAACACGTACACTAATGGTAGGCTCTCTTGGCTATGTGAGAATGTTTTTGGTGCTCCCCAAGAATTGCTTGTTGAGTGTATTTTACCAATGGACTATGGGAGTTACAGGAGGTTTGAGGAGGGTGTTTTTAAGTTTATAGAGAAAATAAGTATCTCTAAGTTGTGAGGAGAGGATGTAATTATAGAGAAAGAGATTCCTCCAAACACCTAAAATGTCACTGCAAGTCCGATCCACTGATTGGCCAGATGTAAATTTCCTCAATGTTCTGGCAGCAGGAATATGGGTTTCAGATGGCAAAAAGTGTTACAGGAAGTCCATGGGAAAAGCGAAGATCATGTAACATGTTGTCATTAATGCTCTGATTTTCTTTAGAAGATGACACTGGTAGAGCTGTGAGGTCAGCTGGGGTCCAGCTGTAATCCCAGGCTGGGATAGGACTGTATAGATGGGGTTTTTTAAGGAACTTTTACTGCAGATAATAAATCAAGCTAAAAACGTGGACTCAAAGCAAACTGAAAATAAAAAGGCACATTTTATTTTATTAACTAAGGAAAAAAAACTGAACTGTATAAGGGAGTAATACTAATTTTAAGGTCTGACCACATTCCTATGACATGCTTTCTTAATACAATAAAAAAAAAAAGGTTATCACATTTTTTTTCCCAGAAACATTTCACAGTTACTTTCCTTTTCCAGTTATCCTGTGTTGACATTCACTAGTATTTAGCAAGCCTAAGACATTACTGTAAGAATTACGTTTTCAGCTGGAGGTCAGTGGACAAGATTACACATTATTGCATCATTACACAGTTACTTGTGCAGGAAATGCACACTTTTACATTACTAATGTTACATTTTCATGATTAATTTATGTTTATGAAGCAGTTAGAGAAACTGAGAATCTCTCTCACATTGCCTTCTTAAGATGACATTTTCTTTTTTTATCATGTAATGGTGAAACATTAAAAACTTAAACATTGCAAATCTAGTATCAAGAAGTGGCAACACAAAGGTCAGAATAAGACAAGCTGTTTTATTACATCTAAATGAACACTCACGCATCAGTATAGAATGTTATGAAATAAGATTGTTCAATGGAAATAATCTTCCAAAACTTGCCAACTAATGCCATGAAATTTTTAATGATTACCTACAAAATATTATTAACTTGAACCAATCCAGCAGGTGTATCTCTGCTCAATCCCAGAGTGCAGCAGGTTGGCATTAGAGAGTCTAAATCTAGCTGAGCAAGTGATAACGTCTGACAGGCTAGTCAACGGGAAGGCTTCTGCAGAGCAGCTAGGGTCTGGGGGAAGCTAGAGAGAATAATTATCCAGGTTAATGCCACATAGTGAAAAAGAAGCAGCGGGCCGAGTGTGGAGGACGAGTCGGGAATGTTGGTTAGACCTACTGGTGCTGAGGCCTGAGTTGGAGGTGGCAGGATGTTAATAACAGTGGAATAGTGTTTAATTAGAAGACCCCTTCCCGTTCACACCTCTTCCCAGCACTTCACCCCCTGCCTGTCTGCCGCCCCACACTATTCTGACATCCCTGTCAGCCTAGGTCATTACTAGAGATTTTTAATGAATTTGGGGCATGTTTTTCTGTCTGCCTTACATCTAATTAGCTGACAATAATGTATCGAACTCAAGCACGAGCTAAATATAAATATGCATGAATATGCAGCGAGAGAGAGGATGACACCTCTCAGAGCAGAGTAGCGTGCAGTCGCTCTCGCCTTCTCTTTTAGTTGCAGTTCAGATCAGAGAGTCGACAACAGAACCTCTCAACTCCGCAGACACACATGTACGCTCTCACAAAGCCAGGCACTAATTATCTGGCAAAATCTGCTGTGCCTTCTCTGTGCCTCAAACAGCACACTCCCAAGAACAGTGAAGGGTACTACATCCAGGACCACATAGGGATAGCATGGATTCTTAAACAAATATGACATACCTGAGGCCATTTATAGTATGTTTCCAGGGCCACTTACACATAAGGTTTATTGATCCTGATAGCTAAACTTTAAGTCATAAGACTCTAATGGTGAAGAGACCTGAATAGATAATAGATTAAAACTTAACACTTTCACTGGTTGCATTTTTTTCCCTGATAAGGAAAAAAACAAATCAGAATCTATCTATTTAACTGATGGCTGTGGAAAAAAAAGAGAATACATTATTTCTGTTCCTTCAGCTACTCCCAGCCTAAAAGCACTGAGTTTCACTTGGGAATCACAGTATTATACAACACTAGGAGTCCTTACCTGCAATTGTGTTGAGAAACGTGAGGTACTCAAAGTTGGAGATCTCTCTCCTCTGCCAGCGCTGGGTCATGTTGGAGGACTTGAAAAGCTGTCGAGGGGTGGCCAGGGAGATGCGTCTGGAAAAAACATTAAACAGTGAATCAGAAAACAGAAGGCTGGTGTTAGTTATGAACATTTGCAACTCATATTCTTAAAAATTTAAAACCGAAGAGCATAATATATATCTGAAACTAGGCTTAAATTCAAAGGATTGGCTAAATCACAAAAAACTGGTAGATGCTCTATGACCCGCATATCAGTTTTATAATTATCATACTGAGTAAAAGAACATCAACAAATTGTCAAGCTGAAAACATGAGAATAAATGTGGCCTCCAGTGCAATCCCATTCATTGGTACATTGTCTTGAATCTAATAGATTAAATAAAAGCTAGGCAGAAATTACAAGACCTTCGGTTACACAGGTAATTCACTTAGTGTTAATTCAGGATGGCTTGCTTTAAACCACTCAGTTAGCAAGAGACTGGAAATATGCTTGTTTTCTACCATTGCCTGTTAGCAGTATGAGAGTCTAAAGGGAACGTGGGGTTTTCTCTGTGGTCAGTGGCCTGGCTGCAGCCCTGCTCTATAGAGTCTCCTGTCAGAGAATTAGGTCAGTTCAGTGAGGGTCATTGCACACCCACTACAATGACTGGAGCAATGGGACTTCAAATGACTGCTGCAGGCCCGGCTACACAGATGCTCCAACACAGAGGAGGTAACGATGGCCATGAAGGAACTACAGTATTCATTTTCTGTTGATTTTCTTTTGGCACTTGTGACCCACCTGGCCTGTGGAAGTCCATAGCTGGTGCCCACTCCTACTCGAGGAAGACTGTAGACCACTTTCTTCACTGTGGCCTGGTCAGGAAAGTTGAACATGACCGATGCTGTGAACAGTGAGAGGCATCACTTAATGATGGAGAAAAAGAGAAAAAAACCCTTTGGATTTCAAAAGCTATAACTAGCATTTAACTTACTTCTGTTGGCCATGAACACTTCCATTGCCGTGTTTTGCAGGAGGTAACGTCTGGAGAAGACCGCCCGGATCTCACTGAACATCCATTTCCCATGTAAGCCCTCAGTGTATGCTAAGACCTAGAAAATAGAAAAAAAATAAAATAAAAAAAAAAAAAACGAAAATGTATTCAGGCTATTATAGTTGTATAAAACCATAGATTGTGTCAGATTACACATGATAAAGACTTCTGTCCATATCAATAAGCTTAATGTTATAGCTGCAAGTGAAAAAAAAAAATTACCAACAAATCACCAAGAGATATGTCGTCAAGTTTCGCAACATTTCTTTTAAGTACAATGCCACTGGAATTGCAATACAAGTGAAATGAGTTCTCAGATTATGATTTAAATCATTTGAACTAAAGTACTGCTGTAAAATGACCCACTTGTTTTTTGTGGTATGGACAGAAAAACAATGGAACTCTGAACCAACTGTTTTCCAAACGGTGTCAGACAGTAAAATATGGCCTCAGTAAAGTTCTGCAGAGAGATCAAGGTTTAATATGTATTTACCACTGCACTATTTAACTTAAGCTGACAGTAGTTTCACTTTTTAGTATTTTTTTTGTCTTGTTTTTTTGTCTCTGTCTTATCTATGGGCACAACAAAAGTTGGTGAGACATAGAATACTGCTCTAGTTCACTTATCCCAGGTAGGCTTCAAAACTGATCCTCGAGAGATAATTCATCTAACTATTGGGCTGCTAAAATCAATTCTTTATAACTATTCCATGAGTTGCATTGAAAAGGGAATATCAATATTGCGCTAGTATCAGTTCAATCCTTCCTTATCATCTCTTATGGCAAAGCATCACTGACAGTCATGTTTTATAGACATCATAGCATATCTCCGGGCGCTTTTCTACACACTATGAAGAACTCTCTTTGAGTGTTTCACACTTTTTCAGTTGGTCTATAACAGCAGAGCAAAGGCCAGTGGTCGAAAAAAATGACCCCCTGGGTCAGTGACACAAACAATCAATAAAAACCATCATGCCAAGGAGAGGAGAGAGCAGACAAAGGATCATTAGTGTATGCAGCACGACTGGGACTGCAGGTCAACATGCAGAAAACTAAGACAGTTGTTCTGACAGGTGAGAATGGTCCCCTCACACACCTTCCCCCCGCCCTCCTCCTTCCATCTCACTTCCCTCTGACTGAACAATTTTGTCCAACAGTACGAGCCAGGGAGCAACCTCATCAACTCCCCAGGTTATAATCACACATAGGAGTAGGCAGGGAGGGAGGGAAGCAGAGTGAGATGTTCAGCTGGGTTAGGTCTGATGCTAATGCTCATTTAAAATAGTGACAGGCTGGAAGAGTGCAGCGCGAGCCAGGCTGCCTTAATTTCTCCCTGGAATAGCTCATGCCCGACCTCCGTGCCACATCCAAAATCTCTGGAGCTCAATTAAAATTGGATTAGGTGGAGATGCTGGATGTGCAGCACAGCATCTCTGGTGCTCTCCTCCCAGTAATGCCCCTGTTTGACACCTCTGCAACCCCCAACTCAAACAGTTGTCATAGAGACAGCATGACCCAGAGGAGGCAGTGTGCTGACTGGAGGGGGGCTACAGAGGAAGGATGGTGAGATGGAGGGATGGCTACGAAGCTGCAGGCACATTGTTGAGGGGCAGCAGCAGCTCACTAGGAGACAGGGTAGCTTTTATCTTCCTCCTACTCTGCAGCCAGATGTTCTGGAAGTAGTCTTCTGAGTGCAATGCTGAAAGGAAGTTGTCTAGATATGCATCATGGGAAGCTTACTCCATCAAGGCACGAGTGGGCTGTTATTTGAATACACACTGAGTTGTATGAATGTCTCGGCTTTTTTCAGCACAGTCTCTATTCATTTTATCAACCCATTTTTTAAGTTAATAGGGCAAAAAAATTCTCCATTTGTTATATAATGGAAAGAGAAAAATGCATGTTTACAGAGGTTTGTCAAGCAGACACTGCACTGCAGGTTCTTAAGACCTGAAAAAAATAATGTGAAAACAGGTATAATACAGTATCTCTAAACTGACTGTCATGATAATAATATTTTAGCACTGGCTGTTTCTTGTTACCTAGCTAAAGTGAACATTTTCCTGCCATGACAAAGTACAGGCCAAAGGGCTAGCTGTCAACAAAAGAGGGGCTAAAGAGGAGAAAAAAGAGCTGATTTCAAACAGCCCAGATCAAAAAATTTGTCATAACAACAAAGCTTTGGTCTAAACCAACACGAAGGGGCCCCTTTAGACTTGGAGATTTGACAAAGCCCAGCCCTCATTTTTGGAGGCCCAGCTGTAAAAAATGCCATTTAATGAACCTGTCTGCTGAAGCTGTCCCCTGCCTGTCAGAGGTGTCAGCCAGTGACAAGCGCTGGGGACGGCCGCCTCCAGTCACAGACAGGCCTGCCAGCTGGAGACTTCGGCCCCAATCTAATCACGCCACCAGGAAGGGACTGGCGCTCTGCTCTTGGTCTGTCACGCTCAGGGCTGGGGGAGCAGCGAGGGGGCGGGTGGAGGGGTCTGGTATGGCCGACAAGCGCAGCCTTTTGTTTCCACACAGGTCCCTCCATGCAGGCTCATTAGGAGCCACAGGCGCATGCGCTGCTTTGCCAGCTGCAGAGAGATATACCTCTCCAGCATAATAGCTATAATGCAATTTAACGTCTCTGTCCTCTCCTTCCTTTATTCGCCTTCTCTTCTTTCCCCGACTTGACAGAGGGCAGGCTGCATTCTGCCTGTAGAACATCACAGGCTGAAAACGGAAAAATATTGTGACAGATGAGATGAGGAAAGGCACAGGTGACACCAGTGTTTAGGCTGAAACTCATATGTAATAATGTGCAGATGCTCAAATGGAGCACATCACACTTAAAAATGATAGGAAGCCACTTCAAGCATGGAAACAGATTCTAATCATTTCTGACTCCCAAACGGCTTTAACCTTATATTGACTGAGACATTATGACAGATGTTATTAATAAATACAAAAAAAATTCTCTAAAATCTGACGCAATTTTCTTCCATATGGAACAATACAATCCTCCTCCACTGCATCTACACCAAAATAGGTATAAAAGTAACAGAATTCAGTGAGACCTCCAAGCTAGCATGACTGATATATTTATATGAGACTGTGGAGCACTCTGACAACCTGGTATCACAGCACCACTGCTGCATTCTTCTCAGATTTGTCTAATAGGCTTCCACAATAAAGCCTCACAACTGCATGGTCCCAGGCGGCAATAGAGAACAGTGAGGTGGAAGAATAAGGGGAGGATACAAGAGGCAGTTTCATTTTGAGTGATATGACTACTCCCCCAGGAGCGAGTGGGATGGATTTCACACATGGCAATTTGGAGGATCAGCACACACTGCGTATACTGTATTCAATGGCTGACCTCAGGCAATATGGGCCAAATCTATGAGGAGGTTGAGCAGTTGGAGAAGGCAAAGAGAAAGAATGAAGCCTGGTAACAGCAAGAGCAGAGAGCAACTCTCAGTTAAGTGAGAGCATCATCAGCCACACACGACATGGCTGGGTCACAAAAAGAAATATTTATATCAGGAAAAATCAGAGGCAGGAAGTACAACACATTTTATAAAAAAAAAAAAGCCATGTGATATCTAGCCATGTAAGTATCCATGAAAAATAATACTTTCCATATGTAATTAGCCAAAACTAGTTCCAGTGTTGTTCACAATGAGGTGAGTAGATTTTCCAGAATAATGCGGACATAGTTTCTCAAAAGAAATGTTCCTGTTTAATTTTTTAATAGAAAAGTTCAGCGACAAATTAAACCAAAAGTATTTGCATGGATAAATACCTCATAGAATAATAGAGAAAATCTAACTTTTTGTAATTTGGTTGAAGAGAGAAGAAGAGACGCAGTACATATATTCTTCTTTCTACAAATGACTCAGGTGTTCCACACACTGTGAAATTAAACTAATGCTGGTATATTTAACTTTATAAAGTCACGCAGACAGAAACCTTAGTTGTATGACCATGACGTGCACAAATCCACACTTTATTTTAGCTTTAATCCCTTTCACATCCTGCAAAGATTTATAACATATGCCTGAGCTTCAAAGCATGTTTCTCATCTGATCCCCCCTTAATGTGACAACTGTTATGAAGTGTAAAAATACAAAAATGTGAAAGATTCCACCAGATTATAAAAAAATCAGCATTCCACTTGGTTCCTCTGTGAGAGACTCATATCTCAACTTCAATAAAGTAGCAAGCTCCTAATGCAGGTATTGGGGGGAAAACAAGATACAGATTTGCATAATCAGTGTCACTATACATTTAGGTGGTAGCTGGAGTGTGGCAAGATGACACAGCTCGGGTGCTCTGGCAAGACCAGTGGAATAAAGGAGATGAATATGCATTAAATACGCTGGCAGTTCACTGCCCCAAATGTCCAGCCAAGTTTGTCAATAACATTTATGTCAGGGATGGTATTTCATGCACATTAGCAGGCCCTGCAGCGCTGTCTTCAACCCTGCTGTGGTAGGACAGGTGGGAGGAGCCGTTTTCCTGGGATGCAATTTCTACTTAAAGAGTCAAGCCTCTCTTCTTTAAACATTGTTTATCAGTCTGTGTTTAAATATAAAGCCTCAAGAAATGTAAAGTATTTAAAAAAAAAAAAAAAAAAAAAAAAAAGGTTAGCAAGACTTTTGGTACCCCACAGTGATGATACACAAAGTTTGGCACAAGATGACTGCAGAAGGTTTCTGAGAAGTTAGAAGAAATAATCCAAAATAAAAAGTATTTTCTTTATGACCTTTCTAATGTCCACAATGGTTTATTAAAGCACAGTAGGAAAATATGTATGTTTTCTTATGATCTATATGTAATTATAATAGCACATTTTATGTATTTTCTTATTTTTAATACACAAAATTATTATTACTCATACATTCACACACAACTGTCCTTCCTTTTTGTTCACACCTTTACAACATAGGCCATATGCCATACCTTTGTAGCTGTGTTACTAATGGTGATTAAACTATATCAGAATTTAAGTGTTTTCTAATCCCTGTTAATTGAAACTTAATTGTCTTGCAAGTAAATTATATCCAGCGAATAAACAAACAAAGAAGGAGACACGATGAACCTTTAAAAGTACATATGAACATGCTCCACTGCTGACCCTCTAACTGCCACATGCACACATACATGAACACACTTAGTGAACACATCATCCAGATAAACAGCTTGAGGATGCCTTCACTAAGGAGCTTGAGAGAAGGAATGCAGTCATTTGGTATGGGGTCTTTTCAGCAAGCTTTTCCTAATGGGACTTTTTCAGGGACTTGTCAGCCTTAAGATGACTGAAATCTTCCTGGTCTGGGTACCAGCTTCCTCTGGCTGCCGCTGAGAGTGCCAAGCTGATCGCTTTAAATCCTGCTTTTTCTTTTTTCTTACTTTTTTTTTTTTTTTTTTTTTTGTGGTGTGTGGGAGGGATAGGGGCTCAGAGCAAGACAGAGAAGAAGAGAAAGAACGAGACAAGGATGAAGAGGCAGAGAGACAGAGGAGGAGAGGGACAGAAAGAGCAAGTGGTTAGACGAGAGGGCCTGATGAGCAATGAGCGCCTCACTCGTCCTCAATTAATCTTGTCTCTCTACCTTTGCTTTGGCGCTTCCCTCAGCACCAAGGTAATAACGACACCCTCATCCATTATCCTTTTATCCCTGTTATTCACTGAGAATTGCTTAATAATATGTTACAGATTTGTCCTCCTTCATATAATTCTTTCTGTCATTCGCAGTATATCATCTGGAAAACACACAGCCCCCTTTCTGCTGGACGCTCTTTGAGGATTATTGTGGGTGACACCTTCGGGATGCAGCCAGAATCTAGAGCATCATTTTTTCAGGCATAAAGAGGAATTACCCTGACTTATCTGTCATTGCCAAAGCACAACAAGCCATTCAGGGCCAAAGCAAAGGTGGAACAGGTTCTTATCGGCTTCTCTGAACGAGAGGACTTGTAAATTTATGCTAATGAGGGCCTTTTGTGATCCAGGCTCACCCCTTGGGGCTGAACGGGTTTGCAGGGGATGATAATCTGGCTGTTGAGTGCACTAGATAATTTGTACTTTATCCTCATGTAATTATATAGTTTAAATCTTTTTACCAATGCTAATCCTGCGACATGAGGAAGTGTCTTCACCGCGTCTATGGTTCTTAGCTGCACCAGTTAGCGTGCGTCTGACTCTCTCTCATAAAATCACGTAGGAGGAATGCAGCACTGATATAATTACTCTGACTTTTCTGCAGCTCGTGCTATGAATCCTCATATCATTTTGATCCACCTTAGCAGGCAGGCAGGAAGCCAAGCCAGCAGCCGGGGGGTATGGGAGACAACTGAGAAAAGGTGAAAACATGGCAGCATGGCTAAGAGAGCCCTCCCCATTTCTGGTCAAAAAAGAAAGATGGAGGAGACAAGAAAAATGGACTGAAAGGAGTAAAAGTAAGTGCAGTAGGGTAGCTTTGTGCAGCTTTTGAGGTCTCTCTGCTGTCCAGTGGGACTCCAGGCCATCTTGTGTGCCTGCCAAAGCCGACAGCCCCTGACAAGCTGCTTGGCGTGCTGTAATTTGACTAATTACACTGGATTAGACCATATTAATGCAAGCTGTTTTCTCTAGGGTCACTGACCCACCCAGTGTGTCCCTTGCTAGTTTCCCCCTTTTCAGTGTAAACAAAAGACACACAAGAAAGAAAGTAGACTCTTTGTTTCTTGAAATTATAAAACAATGAATATGTATCTAAATCCTTGACATCATTTTTATAATGGGAGAGAATGTGTTACAAAGCATCCACAGAAAGAAAGCTGTGAGATCCAGCCTGCACTTTCCTGAGGCACATCATCACAGGATTTCTGAATAACAAACTCTGCAGGAAAAGAAAAACAAAATAAGGACTTTTGTGAACCTCACAGACATACCAGAGTTCACAGAATCTTTTTTTTTTTTTTTTTACACAGGAATATGGCGGGTAGGGAGACTAAGGAAGGTCTCCACATGCTGACAACAACAGTGCAAAATTTCATTTTAATTTTACTTTTATCTAAGTAAAAATATCAAGATGAAATCTGAGTAAGAAGGCACTGTTTTTGTGCATAGTTTGATCGCACAAATGTTTTTCAGGGGAAAGGGGTGTGTTGAAATCCATTATAAATATAAATAATAACAGACGTATCATTTGATCTGCTTCAAAAATGAGTAGATATACTCAGAAAACCAGAAATAATACTTATTTGCAAAAAGAAGGAGGGAAACCAACCCTCATTTGCATTTGCAAAACTCTAAAATGAAAGGGGGGAAATGAGCCATAGAATATGTGTGTTTTAATACAAGTGCTCTCCCCATTGTACCAAATCAATTTGAGTTTCACACAATGGAGAGGCAGCTTCACTGTTTGTATGTGCTCCTCTGCCTTGAACACGGTGTAATAATAGTCTTAAACCAGGCGTTATAAAGACAGAATACCAAAGAGGCTTACAGCCTTGGTTTCATGAAACATTTAGGCAAAAGTTCCAAGGGCTGGGGATGATGAAAGAAGGTAAGCTTGAAAATGGGCCTCTGGGATCCACAGCCCTTATTGTACAGAAGTCACATCAAATTAATACTGAGGGCCATTTGCAGCCTTTCTTCTCCTGAGCTTTTCAGAACGGATTAAGCTATGAAAACTCAGAAATTACTAAAGCACCTATTAGGCATTATGCTCACCCTTTCTTCTCTTTCCCTTTGAAAGTCATTGAATGTGCTTCACTTCACTCATACTTTAATTCACAAGTTGTTTGCCATCTTAAAAGAATGGCAATTTTATTTCCAGTTGCACTATAAGAAACTTGTCCCAGGAGATTTGTAAATAAAATTGTAAAGAAAATGTTTATATGTTGTATACATATTTCACTCCATTTGCCATTCTTTAATTCTTGCCATTACCCAGTTCTTTATCATTAAGTGGAACTGTGTACACATAGAACTATGTTGTAGCTTAGTATGACAGTACAGGCCACAGTATTCAAGCAGTTTACTGAAAGTCTCTGACAGTGCTTCCTCACTGATGAAGGGCCAGTACTGTTAGGGTTCTCTCAAGCTCTCCACACCCCTCTTTGCTCTCTCAATGCTTCTTCAAAGAAGTGCACGGTGTGCATGAATTGTAATTATGGCTCCTAACAGGATTCAAGAGCGCCCAAACGATGGCACTTGAGAACCAGGTCGTGTGGAGTTAAACGGCTGTCAGACACTCAAAGCTCCCCAGCATGTGAACAAACCCACAAAGGCTGGACGTGTCCACTTCTAGAGCCCTCCTACCCACTCTCCTTCTCATAGGGAGAGATTAAAATCAACTAAGGCCGCTTTAAAGACCCAGATTGCCTTTCTGCATGTTTACTCACATTCCAATTTTCAAGAGGTGTTATAGCATTCCTGGCAAGATATTGAAAATGAGGGATATAAGTAAGTGACAACTAGTTTAAGAACTGCATAATTCTGACCCGAATAAAGTATCCAATCAGTGAAAATGTTCTATTTTATATAGAAATAAATCCTTGACAAAATTCAAGGCACATGGGACAACACCACTGGATCACGTGAGAGGGGGGAAGCAGAGGGGTCTGAGAGATCAGGTAATTGTTACCACCTAAGAAACCACTCTAACCACAGCGTCAGATTATATCCCGACCTCGCCTTCAGAATAACGGAAAAGATCATCTGTGCTCCCCAGACAGCTTCAATGACTCACCAGGGCACAAGACCCCTCACTACACATTAAAGAGACCAGCCTTCAGTCCAGCCCTATCCCAACTTTAGCCTCATCCTACTCCCTAAAAGCACCCAAAAGAAACCAACCTGCAGCGTGAAGTCCCTATGTCTGACCCTTATTAAACTCCTAATTGGATTGAGAGCCGCTAAGGAAAATATTTCAACATTGCTCATTCAGCTGAGATTTTCTTTAGCATTCCTTCCAGTAGTTTGCCTCTTCAACAATAACATTCAAAATCAAGTTGCTGAAAACTTCTTTTTCCCTTTTCACAACACAACCAGATTTTCCAAAAATGGGAGTATAGGTAGAACCTTTTTCACCTTTTCTTTTAAGGCAAAGCACTATTTGATTTTCACAGGGTGAAAGTGACAGGCTGAAACAAAGCCCAGCACTGGCCATTGTGTTGCCTTTCACTGGTGTAATGGTCTTAAAATGGCTACAAGCAGGGCCCTATTCAGTGGTGACCAGGCTGCTCAGCTCTCTTCTCCATATCCAACACAAACTCTTCTCTAAGCGGGAACTCTGAGGTCAGCTGATGAGTGAATGAGGGACTAAGTTCACTCATAACCACAGTCTCAGACGATCAGTGCCTGTAGTAGTCAACACATTTACACTAATTATAGAGAATAAACAGTGCCATAACAACAACATCAATCAAGTTCATTACAGAAAATAGCATAATGACAATAATTACAATAATATCTCATTAAGAGAGAGAATGAGAGACAGGGGAGAATTAATAGCAGACAGGTGTACAACACACTGCAATTATGGAACCCGAAATTAGTTCATTGCCTCAAGGCAAACAGAAGAGAAAGGGAAGGTTGTAAGTGAGGGAGTGAGCGTGTGTGTGTGTGTGTGTGTCTGAGGGTAGATATGTGTGTGTGTTGGGGAGCTGGTTTCAGGGCTGGGAGTAGGACTGATAGAGAGAGGCTCACTGACAAAAAAGGAATTGCAAATAAGCAAACAAAAATGTCTTAAATGTGTAAATTAGGGAGAAAAATAAGAGGGAAAAGCAGCTTTTCCCTGCAGACTGGTGCCTTAGATGAGAAGGGAGCAGTGAAACGTGATCAAGGGGAGCTGTGGAGCGGTGCGGCAGGCGTCAAGATGAGCACTCAGCCAGCGAGTGGCAGCTTCTCCTTTTCCAGTCAATCATTCATTACAGAGCCAAGTGCTGTGGAGGAGTGCCTCCTCTTTTTGACCTATCATATTACTGCCTCTGTAAACTCCTAATCCCCCCTTCGTTAGATGGTGTCAACAGCCGACATGCTCTCACCCTGCCACCGCACTCCTCGCTCAGACACCTACCAAGCCCTGCCAAGACCACAGAACTGACACTCTAATAAAATCGTTTGAAATTTAACAGAGCAGAACGGCAGAATTTTATCCATCTTTTTTGTTGCTTTCATCCACTTTTTTGACTTGTTTGTTTTCTATCATTAGAAAGAGATGCCAAAAATTCACTTAATTAGTTAGCTTTTTCTTTTTGTTTCACCATCAATTCCAGGCCCCTACAGTTCACGGTAAGCAACGCTAAGAAATTCTGACTTGAGCTCTTCAATCTTTCATTGGCTGGTCTGAATGGCCTCGTTCTTTTCGCCTTGGGGCTGTTCCTGAGCAGGTGAAAGCCTGGAGGCAGGAACCTGCACATCAGCACTTCTTCGTCCATCATGACTCTTTCATGGGGAGCCTGTCTCCAGAGCTTCTCTAATGGAGCCCAGTGAGATGACTACTATAATGAGTCCAACAGATGAAAGCCCAGCAGGACAAAACAACATTCAGATACAGCTCCACACACACCGGGGCACCAATCAGGGACTTGCTGTGTGAGTGCTGTTATTTAGGTAAACAAAAGAATCAGAAAACAATCTGACAATCAAGTTCATCACAATAATGTGCAAAACTATCACATACCCAACTGTCCTTCATTCACATTCAATAGCACACAGAGGCCCCCCCCCCCTTCAGAAATACACACACAGATCCATACAGTGTGTGGATGGGTTTAGGTAGGGTCCCAATTTAAGCTGACAGATACCAGATAGAAGATACTCAAGGAAATGACAGCACTGATTCAGATGGTTCTGAGTTTAGCTGAATGTGACACTGTCACAACAAAACTATTACACATGAGTGAAGGCCAGCAAAGTTAACATACTTCATTTCTTCATGACATATAGGACATAAGTCTTTGTAGTCTGTGAGGATCTTAAAATATTTTACTTTATTGGGAATATATATGTAAATTTGTGAGATAAACTTTGTCACGGTTGAGACACACCTACCACATAACACGGTTTGAGGGATGTTAATTACCGTATAAAATAAGCAATTGGCATCCTGCCCCATATGTCCCACTTTTTCAGTGAGGAAGATGGAAATGAGGTGGAGTAGATTTGATTGTGACATGCTCTCCGTCTGTGCTCCACGATGTGTGGCTTTGCCAGTAACAGGCTAATATTCAGCACAGCTCACCACCACCAGAACTAATGAAAGTAGACAAAATGTCTCTGCTGCCATCTTTGTCTAGCATCCGCTCAGGGTGAGCCTCCCTCTTTCCCTCCTTTCCTTTTCACCTCCCCTCTTTCCCCTCGCTGCTGAAGGGAGGGTGACAGCGGCATAAAATGGTGGCGAGCAAATGTGCCTTCCATGTGGCAGCAGTGGTGGGGGTGACAGGCCAGGCTGAGGCCAGCACTATCAGCAGTGTGTGGCTGTTGCTTTGAACAAGCTGGATGGTCGCCATGGAGGATCAGGGCCTAGCTGATGAGACACCAGCGGTTACAGACAAAAGCAGCTCAATATCAAATGAAGAAACAGCCCACCCATCCCAAACAGAAAACAGGCAGTCCTTTGATAGATGTAAACTTACTTGTCTAGCACATCACCCTTTTAGTCCCTGTATGCAGTTTTAATGTGCAGAATTTACTTCAGAAATCATTTCTAGACAACAATGATTCAGACTTTGACCAAGATGCTATTGTATTAGATGTAAATATAGGACATAAAATTCTCAGATAATTCTTAGAGTCTCAACATAGGGAGTAGCCATGTATTGTACAAATTATATAACCAGTGAGAATAAATTCACTTGATTTTACTTAACATATAAGATATAGCGCACTTAAATATCACTTAAAGTATATGCATCTGTGCAATAAACTACTGAACAAAGCAAAGTCCCTTCGTCCAGCAATTTGTGGTTGAGTCATTCAGGGGGTTGTTAGTTAACCCTGAGCTCAGAGGATGATGAAGCAAGGGCATAAATCACAGAGTGAAACAAGACAGACTCCTCCGATTCATTAATGGAAATGATCTGTCAATATGCTGGAGTCAATTCACACGTGTCAGCTGGGCTCAGCACACAATGGGCTAGCCAACTTATGAACTCCCAGCACCACTCCACCGAGTCCATAAAACAACTGGCAACGCCGCTGGGGAGCACCCCAAGACACCACCCTCTTGCACAGACCACCAGATGACACAGATGGGGCGAAACCAAACAAAGACGAGGCTCCTTTTGTACAGAGAGGGACCCCTTTCAAAAGCCATTCATGCAACAAATTGGGGAAATCTGGCCATGCAACACTCCGGGTTTGCTCTTTTATTAGCATGAGCCTTACGTCACAGTAAGTGAAATCAGATTTATGGTTCCCTGATGCAAAGGTGGTTAAAATCAAGCACACTTTTAAGACACAAAAACTTTTTTTTAAAGCCATGTTAACCAACAACAGTTTAGCTATGTTAACCAGGAACAGCCTGTTATTTTCTACAAGACCCACACAGTAACAAGCCATTTCACATTTTACTACATTTTGCCATCTTACACAATGATGGGAAAAGCATCAACTAGAGAAAAGCTAATGAGGTAAACTACACACAAGGGCAATGCTGATCCATGCTTACATGTCCTCTCTTCCAGAGTTGATGGATTGTTTGGCTAAATATAGCACTAACTTTGCCAGCATGATATTTTCTATTGTTAAATCATCTTGGCAGGCTTGCAAGCAAACTTAAGTTAATTCTAGTTTCTATCTTTTGTTCACTCTATCAGCTAAAGCAGCAGATTGTAATGAGTCTTAGTAGTCACAGAGACTAAGGACTTCTAATATCAGTCACATGTACCATAGGGGACTCCTCCATTTTATGGTAACTCTAAACAACGCCAAGCTTGAGTACTTTCAAAGTGAGTCCATCAGTTAGGGAGGTTTGTTTCCATGTAGGTCATTAAATATGTGCACACAAGCTTTCTCTTATTAGGCCCTCTGCATTTTTCTTTTCTTGTTCTTTCTCAGCTGCACACCCGCGCTGCTGCAGCAATCTGCATAGAGAGACATTTGTCATCATTAGCCCTGCTCTGACAGTTGGCACCCAGCACCTCAGATCTCTAGGACTGGCAATTATGAACCCTTCATCCCTTATTTAGGCAACAACGCCTAATTTCATCACAGGCCTCTCCAGCAGCATTTGATTACTAGCAACTCTAAACCTAGAATATGGCACCAGTTCTTCCATTTCCTTTGTTTTGCACTTGGATGTACCCACACATGACATGTGAGAGAACTGTGCTCAGTTAATCTGAGATTTGAAATTTTAAGACACAAGGACTGCAAAGAGGATTGTAGATGAGCACCATGGGGTCAGTGGGCAGATGATTACAGCGCCCACCTTTAGATGGTAGACATCTCACCCACATTAAGATTAATCACACTGCTGCTGGTGCTGCTGAATGGCTGCCTTTTACAACACGCAAGATGGAAGTCAGAGACATAGTTTCTTTGATGAATAAAAGAAAATGAAAAAGAACTGCATGTTTACAACTAAACTAGTCAATTCTTTGTGTGCAATCTAACCCCTACCAATTAGCAGAAAACACAGGAAAAAGCACACTGAGAAAACATGCATACAATGTTTAGCATTGTCATGTACAACAAAATACAAAGCTAAACTGTATGCTCATGAAAGGAGTGAAAAGCACTGCACCAGCACTTTCACCGCACCTAATTGCCATCTGAATAACCTGTGCAGGAAACAAAAAGTGCAGTGAACACCACGTAAGCCTGTATTTTCCCTTTTGTGCAGAAAACTACACATTTTGTGGATCGTTATTTTGACAAACAAAACTGAGGTATTCATGCTAAGTTCATGCAAATACATGCATGTAATTTATCACGAAGGCTGACAAGCGTACCATATTGCAGAGGGGAGGGGTGAAGGGACAAATGAAGCTGAAGCAATCAATTAAGTTTCATAATTTACACTTTTCTCTCGCTCTCTGTTTTCTCAGAATTTCCATCATGTTGGTAAGTTTGGCGTTTTCTGTGTGTGCATATGATATTGATATAGGTTATAGTGAACACAGCCTGTTGAGTTTATCACGTGAGAGTCTCTGAGAGCCTCCGGCTATGTGGTCCAGCTTCCTGACTTCTCCAAAGGAGGCTGCTAATACACCGTACAGAGTAAAACAAATGAAAGGACACAATCCAAAGGGGGTCCTCAGTGAGGCTCTGGGCCCAAAAATTAACTGGCCTCCTACAGAGGCACCATATTGCTTGGAATAATAATGTTTCGTTATTAAAAACCCAATGACAATTTCATTTTATGACGAATAAAATTATAGAAAATGTGTCAAAGTGAGAGGCTATCCCAAGAGATTAAAGTATATTATTTCGCACAGTTTGAGAGCCAGTATTGATGTCACATCTCTGAAGTGTCACTGCTTTTAATCTGATTTATATAGAAATATGTCATCCTATTAAGTCCACTTTGACTAATCTGCACATTAGCTTGGGAACTAGCTGGTGAACTCCCTTTGTATGGGACATGGCTTGAGTTTCTTTTTCTTACATACTAAGTGACCCCAGAAATTTAATGAAAAAAAAAAAAGATATATGGCAGGCCTTATTTGTTCTTGTGTAATAGGATTATAAAAATAATAAAATGCCATCCATAATTATGTTGCCTGTTGGAAGATTTCTGGTCATAAAGGTCTTGATCCAGCTTAAACTCAGCTAGAATTTATACTTCTATAATGTCATAATGATGTAATACAGAAAATTGAAACTAGCAGACAGCATGAATAAATGTAGTAAGAGCCATAGAGGGTTCTGTGGCTCAAATGAGCCCCTCAACAGTATTTGCAGAACAGGGTTCTTCAGTCCCGTCTGGAGACTCACTTTTTCAGGCTAGGTAAAAAAAAAAAAAAAACTGTGTTTACACACATTAGGTTTATTTGTATATGATCACATATGTGTTGGTTAAATACATATACTGTATATATATCTATATATATATAGATTATATACACACACACACACACACACACACACACACACACATATAACTACTTTATGTATATATAGTCCATAGTCTTGAGCCTTGATGATGAAACAAGCTAACATAAATTTACACATTTAATGAGATCTTTAACAATCAGTGGAATATCATCTTGAGTCACTCAAGGCATGAGTGGTGTCATCAAAGGATAATTTCAATCATAAGAAAAGTACCATTGACCCTACGGCTGGCCATGTTAACAGGATGACTAGTCTTGCTAGAAGAAAAGAAAAAGAAAAATGGAGGAGAAAAAAATGAATGAGGGTAGAGGCATGCTCTGGAAACAAAGAAGCCTTCAAAACAGGGTCACATGCTCGTGCAAAATTAGGGGAAGTAGGAGTCATTGTATTGATTTACACAATCATGCATGCATTTTGTTGGGTCAGAAATAGGCCTGTGCTGGAATCACAGCCCCATATATCACACTGGAGGGCCTCCAATAGCCTAGCGGGAAGGCGAATGAAGCAACAAAAGCTTGTAATGTTGTAATGGTAAAGATACGGGTAAGATGATTGGATTGTTTTAGGCCAGACCCGACAACTGCTGGAATCTTGAGACTTATAGAGCAGGTTGAGTTACTGTAAGATCTGTGCAGCCACATGCTTTAGATTAAGAGGTGATAATCTCAATGAAAATCCCCCCTTCTATCACGCATACGGATGGCAAAAGGCTGGAGCACAAACTCAAGAGGTGCAACTGGATTCTGAGGTATCTGACTTGGAGCAAGATCTCCTGGAAAGTGAAACTAGTCTGGTTTCAATAAAAGGCAAGTACCTGCTGGGCCACAGACAGTGGGAGAGAATGAGGGAAAAGACTATCAAAGCCTGAGAGGGGAAGAGGCTTTTAGCTAGCTTTCACCACATGAAAACCTTCCAAAATATCCTCCATATCCTCCAGACATGTATCAGTAAGAATATAATTTTTTTGTTTGTGAACTTTAAGCAGAACTAAATGTGAAAAGAACTACAATATAGACCTAATCGTATTATTTCATTACAGAATAAGCATTGACCTGTATCAAGTCTCAAAATTAGACTTTTGAAAAACAAAAGACGCTACTCCATATCTAGCATTTCTTCCTGGTAACGATGTGAAATTATCACTGAGGCCTGCCAAGAAGCCACTGGCAGTGTCCATGACAGGTCGTGATGATAATGGGAGTCACCTATCTATCAGGGTCCTTCCTGTACACGCCACCTCCCGCTCAGCCGCATCCATGTCGTGAGAGTCAGAGCTGATGAGTGGCGGTTTGCCCTCATAATGTCTGGTCGTATGCAGTTCTGACTAGAGCAGAGACGAGTGTAAATGCCTTTGTGTTCCTTATCTGATCCGTGCAGCATTATCTTTTTGAAGTCCTCTTCAAAGCATACACTGTACCTTGAGAGACGGAGTGCCAGTGCAATGATGAGAGCCAGAGAGGGCTTAGTGTGGAGACAAGATCTCTTTATTGTGAATCGCTGTCTGTATCAGACCAACATAGCTTTGCTGAACACAGCACACTGATATATGATGGAACTTTATATAAAACGGTCAACCATGACAATCTTAATTTTTAGAATTATTAGCAATTTGTGTTTTTTATTTCGTTTTCTTATCTTTTTAAACACCCAAACTATGCACTCTTTTGCTATTATTGTTTTGTTGCTGTGATTTTTATCTTGTTTTTGAAGAAAATAAATAAACGTGTCATTACCAATAACAGATTGGTAATCATAACCCTAACCCTAACTGCCATCTGTGAAGATAATAATTTCAATTTAACAAGTATGTTAAAATAAATAAATAAATAAATAAATATTATGAAAGGAAAGGCGGACACATTCACTCTTTGACACATTCTTCTCTCGTTTGTCAGACTAACAGAATAAAACTTGGCAATGTATAGCTTAATAAATGGGTTAATATACTTTTCACTTTTTGAGAAATGGAAGAAAGAAATATATGTTAAGATCTCGGCTGTTATTGGTGTTTTTGTCTTACAATACACATTAATTAAATGGCTAAAAAATACTGGGGCAGGGAATTATTGCACATCACAGTACAGGCTGTTCCCGCACAGTATAGAGCAAAGCAAATATGCCTTCTCAATGTGCAGGTCAACACACAAGCTTGAGATATTTACTGTCTCGTGCATTACAGCCACAATATTTCATGTGTCAAATATAATCATGAATATAAATATAAACAGCGCCATAACTTTTTCATATTTCAGAAATAAGCCCCGGTACCTCGTCAAGCTATCCAATAAATTTAACCAACCCTGAACGGTCTAATTGATAAACTAAATCATGAGCATTTTATTAATATACGACTTCAAAACCAAAACGTTCAAATAAGCCAAACCTCATTTACAAAACACAAATATATTTTGTGCACCAAAAGCTCCCTTAGTTACCACATTTTATTTTTTAATTTATCTGATGCGCCTTATGTGGAGGACATTAGATTTAAATAATATGGCAAATTTAAATGTCTTATTATCCGAAGACATAAATACTTGAACAATTCTAAACCCACCTACTGTTTCACATATGATTCAATATAGCGGACTAAAAAAGCAGCAGATAATTTCCAAGGAAAAGCAACGTAACGCTGTCAAAATGCAGTTTTTTTTTTCTTCTCTCCTAATGCGTAGGTGTGCTTCCGCTCCTCGACATACTACTACTACCTGTACTTTTTACTTGTATATAACACCCGAGGATGAATTTGTTTTCGATAAACTGGGAAGCGGTGACGCATCCGACAGCGATTGGACATCTTGGTTTCAACTCCTCCCTTATAATAAAGAGAGTGTGTGTGTCTCCCTGTTGTAAAACACAGCAACACCGGGCGTCTGCGTCAGGAGGGCACACTCCACTCTGCGCAATTACGCGGACTCCTAACTGGCACAGTGATCAGAGAAAAACCAAACGGCTTTTTTTTTCAGCTACTGAGCCTCACAAGGTTGAAATGGACTTTTAATCAGGCCATCCTGATAATTCAGAGGACTTGCTTCGAGAACTTCAATGCAGTTTACGGTACAACAGCTGAATGATATGATATGATTATTACGCATGTGCTCTGAGCACAGCTTTGAATAGTTGTCTTATAAATAGACATTTTTTTCTTTTTAGATAGCTTTCTTTCTTCTCTAAAATTGGCTCCCGTACAAACAGCCGCGTTGGATCCCTCGGCTTATTGCGAGACTCCGGTGTATAACCCGGATCTCTGCCCTAATATGATAGCCGCGCAGGCAAAGTTGGTGTATCACCTAAACAAATACTACAACGAGAAATGTCAGTCTCGAAAAGCAGCCATCTCCAAGACCATCCGGGAGGTTTGCAAGGTGGTTTCGGATGTCCTGAAGGAGGTCGAGGTGCAGGAGCCCCGCTTCATCAGCTCTCTCAGCGAGATGGATAATCGTTTCGAGGGACTGGAGGTCATCTCACCCACCGAGTTCGAGGTTGTACTCTATCTGAATCAGATGGGAGTATTCAACTTTGTGGATGACGGGTCTCTCCCGGGCTGCGCCGTGCTCAAGCTCAGCGACGGTCGGAAGAGAAGCATGTCTCTCTGGGTTGAATTCATCACAGCCTCCGGTTACCTCTCGGCGCGTAAGATCCGGTCGAGATTTCAGACATTGGTGGCGCAGGCAGTGGATAAGTGCAGCTACAGAGATGTTGTCAAAATGGTCGCTGACACAAGTGAGGTGAAGTTGCGCATTAGGGACAGATATGTGGTGCAAATCACGCCTGCTTTCAAGTGCACTGGGATCTGGCCACGAAGTGCTGCGCATTGGCCTCTCCCTCACATCCCCTGGCCAGGACCTAACCGAGTGGCAGAAGTCAAAGCGGAAGGTTTCAATCTTTTATCCAAAGAGTGCTACTCGCTGAACGGCAAGCAGAGCTCAGCGGAGAGCGACGCCTGGGTCTTGCAGTTCGCCGAGGCCGAGAACCGGCTCCTCTTGGGTGGATGCAGGAAGAAATGCTTGTCAGTCCTCAAAGCGTTACGCGACCGTCACCTCGAACTGCCCGGACAACCCCTGAACAACTACCACATGAAAACTTTGGTTTCCTACGAGTGTGAGAAGCATCCCAGGGAGTCGGACTGGGATGAGAACTGCCTCGGCGACCGCCTGAACGGGATACTATTGCAGCTTATTTCATGTTTGCAGTGCAGAAGGTGCCCGCATTATTTCCTGCCCAATTTAGACCTGTTTCAAGGAAAACCTCACTCTGCTCTAGAGAACGCAGCCAAACAGACTTGGCGA
Source organism: Toxotes lorentzi (assembly GCA_037833715.1). Taxonomy (NCBI): domain Eukaryota; kingdom Metazoa; phylum Chordata; class Actinopteri; family Toxotidae; genus Toxotes; species Toxotes lorentzi. The sequence continues at coordinate 6,754,730 of JBBMJY010000026.1, read as the reverse complement.
CTGGCAAGAGAAATACTGACCAACCCCAAAAGCTTGGAGAAACTCTGAGGTAAAAAAAAAAAAAAAATGTTAGTTAACCTCGTCTTAAAATTTGTGGTAATGAGGCCTAACGAGCTCATAAACGGACAGAAAAATAATGCCAACCAGTTTGCAAAGTCTTGTGAAATGTGGCTGTCCTATGTTGTTGAATATGTTTTGGCCTAGCCAGCTTCAAGATGATTTTTTTTATAACCGTTTAGTTTGCCATTATTCCTGTGCACCTTTTGGCGGTGTCAATATTTAGGAGCAAGTTCAAATTATTGGCCACCATTAAAACCAGGAGGCCACCTCAGCGGTGGTTTCTTTTCTATCCGTGCCACGCGGTTGCCTAAATCCTACAATTCCTTAAATGCTTTAAAATAAAGCTCCGTGACAAACTTTGGAAAAAAAAAAACAAATTAAAATAAAAACACACATCTGTACATTTTATACTGTAAATACATTCATACATTGTGATTCAAGTGGTCTGAAATTGTGAATGTTGTTCTGTGACACGTAAATAGGATCCACCTGTTTAAATCTACTTCTGAACTTTTTCTTTATCTGGTAGAAACGTTATTAATTTATACTTGCATCAGTGGTAGTCTGATTCATCTGTTTCAATGGACATTTTCTAATTTTTTGAAAGTTTACATTTTGATGGTAGGCGTACGACATTTGTTACAATGAAAACATTCCATCAATTTACTTGAATTATTATTTAAAGTAACTTTTTTGGGGGGTTGTTGTTTTTCTCTACCATGCTTAGGCCTACATGATAAAAAATGAAAATGATAACATATATAGTATATATATATATATATATATATATTACAGTTTAATTGAAAAAAATGCACTTGAAATACACTGGATTATAACATCTGTGATCTGATTTTTTTTATTTCTGTCTTTGATCTAATTTAAAGAGCTAATAAAACGAGCTGTTTTATATTTGTGTCCCATTATGGTTTTATTAAATGTGCGTCTGACAGTAATGAGGTAGGCCCAATGCTATATGCAATAATAATAAAACGTAATTTTTTAATTCTGGGGTGTCTGGCTCCTGCAGGTGTTCTACACAGATGAAAATAGGGGAAAAGGAATATTTTCTGTTCACAGCATTTTAAGCAGATCTGTAATCCTGCAGACCAGTCTGATTTTTTAACATCTCGACCTCCTTTGCAAGGATCCGCATGCACTTTTTAAAAACATGATGTGGATAAACAGTTTACTTGGCATAGCTTGATAATCTGCCAAAGTTGTTTGATGATTGAGTTTGCACGATGAGTAGGCCTCAGAGGTCACTATGTGATTAAAAAAAAAACAAAAAACACAGCAATTTAAAATACAGCAAAATAGAAATCAACCGCGATTTACACACGGTCTGGTCACAAAATGTCATTTAATAATACAGAAAGAAAGACAGAGCATGGACAGAAGCGCAGCACATGTCTGAAAACTTCACCTGAGTAAATCCGCGCATTTTTATTTTATATCAACAACCCTGCATTTAAATCTAGTGATTATTTAATACCTGTCGGCCAATAAGAATTAAGAAAAAAAAAATCAGTGGAACACGTCGTAAACCCAACTTCCCGCTCCAAACTCGGGCTGCACACTTGCCTGCGTGTTACTTACCTTTGGGTCGACCCTTTTGAAGGCAGGGTCATCCTCGTCCACCTCAAAGTAGATTTCAGTGGTGGTGATGGACAGAGTACCCCGGGCCACCAGGACAGGGGCAACGAGCTGGGCCGGGCTGCTCAGAACCACTGGGCCTGCAGAGTATAGAGGGGGGGCAGCCACATACATAATTAGTAACATGCAAATATATATAGATATAGATATATAGATATATGTTAAATAAAGCAAGGCTGAGGTTAATTCTGTAAAACTGATAAATGCGATTACAGGGGACAGTTTTAAAATTAAGGACTGGAATTCAGTCAGATTCTGTGCAATTATGACAGCTTTCACTCAAGTTCTCATCGTGCCATAAAACAAAGGCCGTGGAAGCCTTTTTTTTTTTTTGTTTTGTTTTTTTTTGTATTGCACGCCCATATGCGCATTACACAGTGAATTCATCTGGCCCATGAACAGACAGGTGCCATCAAAACGTTGTACCTATTTGTACCTGTTTGTAAACCAGTGATGCACCGATAAAAAAAACATTGTTTTACGACCTGGTCGGGTCATAACGCAAACACCACCACTATTAAGAAATAAGATGTTCGCTGGATTATACAAAATAAATTATTCCTTATGTCTCTCACGTGGTTATATCGCCATAACGTATTTGCAGTACAGGTCTAAAATATACATTTACATCACTGACATTCAGGGATGCCTTAACAGGGGCAGTCGAAGTGGATCCGGAGAAATAAAAACACTTTATAAACATATATATTTTCAATAAAACAATACAAAGCACTAAAGCTAATACCAAAAAATTATAAAACTACAAGCTTGTTTTTTTTTTAATCCAAATAATTGCGCAGAATTCTAAGGTGGGTTTGTGACCCTGGTCAGCTGATAGTGATCACATCTTTATTTCAGTCTCCTCCCTCCCTCTCCGCCTCCGCTTCATCCTCCATGTTCTCAGATCAGTGTCGCTGCGGAGCACCGTAACAGTGATTTGTCCGCTCTCAAAGGAAAGCTCTCGAAATCGGGATATTTATCGATCCCCTAAACTCCAAAGAGCCACTTTAATGTCTCATCAATCTTAATCTGCGTTCCTCAGCCAATTATGGCCGATAGTGTTACAGGAATACAAGTGGATTTCGGTCTCAACTCCCAGAGCGCCCCTTCATCGCTCTTGCAGGCTGCACAGTCAAACCGCCCTGCCTGGATTTTTTTTTTTCTCAGCGTTGCTCGGGTCCATTAACGGTGATCCTATCTGCTGATGCTATCAGCCCCGGCGCTACACGCTGCTTACAAGCTTCGTATGAAGAGTAAATACTGGCAGTAACCTCATCCCTTTTTACTACATTTCAGATAACGCTTAGTGTATTTGTAAAAGATTATATATAAAAAAAAGTTTAAAAAAATTATATATATATATATATATATATATATATATAATTCAGTTGCAGGCGATTAAGAACTGAAAGTATTTATGTAAAATGTATGTAAAATATAATAATTATTTTTATTATCAGTCCTGCCAAATTACCCTATCTGTGGCATTAGCTGTTTCAGCTACAATAAAACAAGATTCATGTCCCAGCCCCTAAATTACAAGCCCATTCACCTCTTACTAAACATAACACAGCTAGACCTGATGCATTGTATTGTGGCCCTGCGGGGCTGCACAGAGAAAGACACTAGCCTGAAGCATTAAGCCACAGCATCCATTGCTCATGGGGTGGAAGAGGATTAGGCAGTAATCCCCTCAGGGATCCTTCCATAATTAGGCTATATGGCTTTAAAATGTTTACATGAGAATAATGAAATTAAAGGCAGGTTACACAGGATGAGTGGTGTACATAGACCAAAGCTTGAAATAATCAGCTATTGGGCCTTTTTTTTTTAATTTAATGAAAATGTAAATATTTGTCAAATGACCAGTCAATTTAATGAAGTGATGAAAAGTCTCATTTTGCTGTGGTGGGAGTTTGGGAGAACTGCTGAGAAGATGGGTGTTTTTGTACCCACAATCCATTTGCTTTTGATTGGGCCAAATGCTTCTATATTTTACATTATGAGAGAAATATAAGTGGAAGTGGGTAACTTGCACACCTGATCACTATCATGCACTTGCAAACAGTACATGTTGACTTACAATAGATACACACACATTATACACACTCACGCACAGCTGCAGCCATTATAACCTACTCTGTGCTGAATATCTGAAAAACAGTGCCTTGTTGTTCATTTGAGTCTCTGAAGAAATGCTTGCTTTCCCTCCTGACTGTTTTCAAAGCATGCATTTATCGTTCAACATATAACATGCAACACTGACATAAAAGCAGAGAGAAATATTTATTGCACTACGGACTATTTAATAAGGTGCAGTATACAATAATTAAATTAAAATAATGAACAAAATACTTCAATATTTAAAATAAATACACTTTCCACTGTTGTTTGGGCATTTTAATTTTGATCGAACTCATATTCTGTTTATATTAAGGTCTTGCAGACATTTTAATAAAAAAAAATTGTTCATGAAAAATTTAAAAAAGAAAAACAAACTCGGGGAACTTGTTTATACAAAACGCAGAATAACACTCCTCTTTTCTCACTTTTTTTCCCCTGAGACTACATATTGAGAAATGTTGTGTTGGTTTTACTCTCTTATAAACATGTCACTACTCAAGGACTCAGTATTGTGAATGGGGACCAAAATGGATAGAGAAAGACTAAATTAAGTTGGAACAAAATGGTTGTGGCTGCTAAACCACACTTCGGGGTATACTAACACGGCTCTGGTATGCCAACAGAACAGTCAAATGTACTGACTTCTCCTTGGCATGAGAAATGCCTTGTGAGCCTCTCATATGCTTATCTTAAGTTTCCACTTAACCCGATTTTGGTTATAATATGTGAATTAAAAAAGGGTAATTTAATGCTAGTGCAAGCACGGACAGCATTTCTAATGTTTGTGGGGGAGCAAAACTAATCATAGGTTCAGTGACCACAACTGCCTGGGCCCTTGAGTGCAGGAGCCGCCCATTTGGCATCAGCAACAGCAGCAGGCACTGACTCAACGGCTGGCAGGAGGAGCTCTGTTGTTGACAAGGATCTCGTCCCAGACCTCTCATTAAGGCTGTTCATGCCTGAGATTAGATACTGGCCAAGCACAGACAGTGCATCCTGGTAAAAACATTACCCAAATGTTACAGTGTGAGGCAGCTCCCCTAACGGTAAAACCATGAACGTTGATTCTGCACACACAGACACACACACACACACGAAAAAAATCGATTCCAGCGATTATTCTTCGAAGTTAATGTTAGGCTCATAATTCCAAACATGCTTACTCTTCATAAATGTATCACACAGATCCAATCTCAACATTTCTGTTTTGTACAAGGTCATTATTAGTTCTCTCAGGAGAATACATTCTGCTTGTGTTTTCGCCTTGCTCTTCTGATCGGGCAGTCCAGGGTTCATCTGACAGACAGAGCGTTTGGCTGTCTGCTCACGCTGGGACAAAGAGGAGGGGTTAGCCTCCTCCTCTGTGATTCATCTGAGGGATCTTAAGAGGGGATTTCACTGCTCAGCAGTGCCCTGGATCAGCCTGAGCCTCGCTTAGCAAGCCATAACACATACACACACA